>CM052090.1:7414548-7425655 GCA_028453745.1 Agapostemon virescens | reverse complement strand
TGAATTTTCGGCTTATTATAAACACTCATACGAGCCGAAAGTGTTAATTACATATTGCGATAACCCAACAAGAAAAACTAGAATTTTTGGCAGAGAAATGACAAGGATAATTCCAAACTCCACCTCTTTATACAGGAACAGGTCTGGAGTGAAAAAAATGGTGAAGAGTGCCATCGCTAAGGATTACACTGATATTATTGTTATTAATGAAGATCAGTGTAAACCAAGTATCCTTTTTGTACATTTAAGATTAGTATTGTACCGTCTTTGTTGTATTTAATTTTTTGAGTGTTGAATGTCTGTGGCTGAATCATTCTGTATGATTAGAGTGCTTCTAGCAATTGCTATTGCTGGACATGAAATACTGTACTGTCAGTTTGATCAAGTTGATTAATTCTACAATATGACATGAGTGGAAATGAATAGAACAAGCAGGAGCCCTGTTTGTGGCAAGGACAATACTTGAAAGCATTAAATATGTTAGCTATGTAAGTTTACTTTCCTTATCGAATTTCTTAGATGGTATGTTAGTTGTTCATTTACCGGATGGACCAACAGCATACTTTAAACTTAGCAATGTTAAGATAACACCAGAATTGAAACGTAGTCATAAAGAAATTACAAAACATAGACCAGAAGTTATTTTAAATAATTTTACTACCCGCTTGGGTTACACAATTGGTAGAATGTTGGGAGCACTATTTCATTATGAACCTCAGTTCAAAGGCAGAAGGGTTGTTACATTTCATAATCAAAGAGATTATATATTCTTCAGACATCATAGGTAAGATTTTTTGTTTACAAAGTTATCTAAATCTAATAAAATAATTATTAACGATTTTTCAATTACTTTGAGAATTAAAGATGTAATACATGCATATATTGTAGGTATCAATTCGATTTAGAAAGAGGGAAACCTAAATTAAGAGAATTAGGACCAAGGTTTACTCTAAAACTCAGGTACTTGCAACACGGAACCTTTGATACCAAGTATGGAGAGTATGAATGGCTCATACAAGGTAGAAGACACGATATGGAAACTAGTAGAAGGAAATTCTTCTTATGAGCACTATTATTTAACATAAGTATGTCCAAAGAAGTGTGCTTGATGGTCTTAAATTGGTCACTCAAGTTTCTATAAGAAATGTAAACATTTTGGTTTATTAAACTCTTATGAACTCTTGTAACAAAAATATGAAATATTTATATATCACTTAAAAAATATACAAGCTCCTGTCTTCATTCGTTTTTGGTTTGTATATGTTTACTAGTTTTAGACTTGTACAGTTCATAATGTACATCAGTCCTTTTTATAACATAGACAGCAGCATTTAAACCGCCTATGTTTACACCTAACATTTTTGTTACCCAAAACATATCTCCAGCCATTTGTAAAGCCTGCATACAAAAAATGTTGTCATGGTTATCTACAGTAATATTGTTTTCTGTATTTTAAGAACGTACCATATTAAGGCTGCGTCTATCATAAGTAAGTAGAACCGATCGACCTGTTGATCTCTTCAGAATTCGTCCGAGTTCTATTAAAAATTGTTTATAAAGTATTCTGTTATCAACCATTCGACCACTTCGTTTTCCAAATGGCTGTAACAAACAATTAGTTACACAAATAATCTATTAATATCTTTATAGTTAATGTAAATATAATTACCATGTCTGAAACAATTACATCCACATACGAGTCTTTCATTGGTAAATGTGATGCACTCCAGGATATTGAATCAATTTTACACCCAGAGGCAGATGCATCAATATTAGACTTTGTTCTAGCTACAGCTTTTATGTGATTATCGCCACCAATAACATAAGATTGAGAGTAGACTAAAGTGGCCTAGAATTTTCAGTATCAACATTTTTTAATATTACAATGTATGTATGTAGATAAAAATAAATTGCTTAAATGTTTTATTCAACCTCTATTGGAATAGAGCCACCACCACACATTGGATCAATTATTATATCTCCTGGCTTAGGTTGAGCTAACTGTAGTAAATTATAACATACAGTTGCTCTTAGAGTAGTTGGTCCAAAGCATGTTATATTCCTACGATGCTTAGATTCGTGAGTAACACGTAAATGTGTTACAAGCTCGTCTATAAACAATATATGTTATACCTTACTATTGAACCGATTTTATGATTATATTGACTCACCATTAGTTAATTTGCAGACTATTTCTAAATGATACATTGTCAAATCTACAAGCCAACAATATTTATCTTGTAATTCTCCACCAATAGCCCTGGCAACTTCTCCTGATTCAAACGAGTGGTTGCCAGTTCTTTCACATGTTACTCTATATCTTAAAAGTTCATCTTTTTCAGCTTCAGCTGGATCTTGACCCCTTTTTCTACCTTTAGTTGTTGCAACTGTGGTAGGTGCATTTAAGGGCTTACGATCTTTATTTGCTTCATTGTAATCTTCAATAGTTGGATATATTTTTCCATGGAAATCAGTTACATATTTCCAAGCATTCAAGCCTTTTTCCAATTTCATGCTATTACTCACTGAATCTTTGAACAGTTGGAGATCAGCATCTTTACCAGATTTAGTGAACTTAAACTTTCTTACGTCTGCAATTATGAATATATTGTCTATTGATCTCAACTGTTGAACCTACAATAATTAATATAATATTAATGCATTAAATAGTCTTATTTACCATCCTTACACAGCATAAAATATTTTCTTTAAGAATTATATTTTATCGAATGACAAAATTTGAGATCAGAATAAACGTTACATATAAAAACGATTAATAAATTACTATAAAATATATATCATAGAAAATTTACTGTATGCAAAGGTGTAGTTTAGATTTTACAAATGTTGAAATAATTATTTAAAATGAATTGCTTGAAAATAGTAGTAGAAAGTGAATACTTGTGCAAATTGATTCTGGTATATATTAAAGAAGATCTTCCCACGTTCTTTAACTATTTTAATATCCTTATTTAATTTTTCCTTGCATTCATCCACTGCTTGCCACTCGAATCCTGAAATTAGGATACAGAAGAGGTTATTCTGACAGAGCACATGCTTAGGATTTCAATTAAACAACATATATGCATTTACCTGTATCTACGGTTGTTGCTACTGTAAAAACATCATCGTTTTCTAGCGATTCAGTGAATAGTTTTTGTATATCTGATTCGTTATTTGCGTCCATTTCAAACGTTGATGTTTCAGCGTACATACGTATGTTGTCAGTTCAATTACCACGTGATGATGCACGTGGTTAACGTCAAACTACCGTTTCGCGTATCTTGATAGTTAAAAAGAAAACTTTATTAATTCAATTTGTACGTATACACAATTAATTATTCAGTTAGTGTTTTATTCAGACACAGCTAAAATAATTTTAAATATAAATTTATATTTACATGCACTATTTATTTGAAGAAAAATTCATTATAAAAATTGATAAAGTATTAAATAGACCATAGGTACATCAAAGCATTCTCCATTTCTATTTATTTACATTTTATCATTTGCAATCGATGATTACAAAATTTTTAATTACATCGTTTCCTTATATTTAAATATTCTTCCTGCCTTTCCAGAACGAAAAAATTACTGCCAGAACAATTTGTAAACTACAAAAATATTTTTACATTTCCTGTAATAAATGTATCTAGAAAAGGTAGGTAAAACAAAATGGCGTTGCATGAAAACCGGCGCACAACAATCTCAGGTAACAACCATATTCATCGTTACATTTCTGTAACATAAAAATTCACAAATCTTCCTAAAAATATATGTAAATAACGTTTAAACATATAATACTGTTAAAAATAATTTTAGTCGATTTTTCCGTGATTACGAAATTTTCACCGGATGAAATAGAACTTTTCTTCAAAATCATCGGGGCAAATGGTTTAAAGAATACGTAATTTGCGGAACTATTTATTATAACGGTCAGACGATCCAAGAATGCGGAAAAAGATCGCCGGCCGTTTGAATTCGCGAGTGAAAGGCAACAAAAATCGCGCGTTCGCGAACTATGTTTTTGCGCAAAATAAAGAACACCTCTTACACGCTCATGCCCTCCTGGTACAAAATGTCAATTTTGTTGAACAGTTTACAAAGTTTTTAACTTTCGCGAAATGTTACAACAAACGAGTTGCGTGGCGCTGGGGCGAGCGGTGCGGTGCGGATCTCGCAACTATGTAGATAGTTGTATATATTTCGCCGTTTATAACGATGTAACGAATTTCAACACGCGATGCACCGGCATATACCGTCACCATTTTCGCATTTTATCGAACCGTCAACTGGAAGAGCGCTCTCCGATAAAAGAGCTTGTTTTCGTTTCGATTTATCCCGTTGTTTACGTTTCACTCTAATCGATCTGAAAACACAGAAACATTCGATAAAATTAACTAAACAATATCGATATCTTTTCATTAATTATCCCAAGAAATAATAATCCGTTTAAACCGTTCGTTTGGAACGTTCGGCGCACAGGAGCAAACTCAATCGACGTTTGCTCGTTTGATTAACTATTTGCGGAAACGTGTGCGAATTAAAAAACCATTTGCCCGGGATTTTTGCGTATAGTACTAACGAGAACAAGGTGTTCATAAATTTTAAGCGAACAATCTAAGGTTCGTAAAAAACGACTAGATTGGAAGTAATTTGCCATTAGCTGCGCATCGAAATAAGGATTTCCATAAATTGCTAGCTTATTACCCTTGCTTTATGATATTTGTTTCCTGCATTAATTCACGCAGATTCTCAGTTTATTAAGTTAAAAGGAGCTCGGAAATAAACGGGCGAGTAGAAAGTAGAATGAAATTGTTATTTGATCGAGATTAGAGTAAGGTTTTGGAAAATTAATATAAAATTAGCATGCCGAATGATTGTATATTTAATTTGCTGGTGTAACAGGGAGTAATTAAGAGAAAGTTAATTTTTGATCGTAGATAATCGTAGATAATCTTCATGGTATCTCGGCGTTACTGCCTTTATCTGTATTTATCCGAATGTTCGACTTCGGAGCGCAGATAGCGGAGCGGTTCCTTATCGAGAGGTCGAAGATTTAAACTAGTCTAATTACTCGGACTGCTTTCGCACATGGGTAATCGCAATTGCAAACGATGGATCTATCATTGGAGGGAAATATTGAATAATTGATCGTTCATGGTTAGGAAACCGAACCGTTTCCTTTGGAAACCTCAGAGGGTATCGCGGAAAACTACTTACGGCAACTCGATTCTCGACATTCCCGTGCGGTCCGTGAATATTTATTAATGGATGCGAGATGACGTTCATGGTTAGCCTTTAACTTCACTTACTCGGTGGACATTTGGAAAATGACCGTAAAAATTGGCTGAGTCAAATTTTGTAATATTTTGTCCATATTTTTAAAGTCGCTATTGACAACCGAAGGGTTCTTAACTCTTAGCATTTGTAATGGCTCCTCTGAGGCGACACTAAAAATTATCAGACTATTATTCAAAACGATTTGTATATTACAAATGTTTGTAATTAAGGAGTTAGTAAAAATTGAAGTGTTGCCGTACGATTAACAGTAACAAATTTGTTATGCACGAAAGGAAATGAATTACGTGTAATGGAATTATTCTAGGACAGAAAAGTGTCTGAAATTAGGAATTAAAATTGCTTGGAGTGCAAAGGGTTAATAGATTTTCTGTTAAATAAAATTTATTCAGAGCCCTGGTAGAGCATTAGGTGCATTTCGGTGAATTAGAAAATGCAGGAAACATGTTAGAATTTTAAACCCTCTGTGTAGAATAAGTTGTTCAATTCTTAATGGAGATTTTAAACAGAAGTTAAAAAATGTAAATGTTAGTCATTCCTATTAAAC
The DNA here is from genome assembly GCA_028453745.1 of Agapostemon virescens. Lineage (NCBI taxonomy): Eukaryota > Metazoa > Arthropoda > Insecta > Hymenoptera > Halictidae > Agapostemon > Agapostemon virescens. The sequence continues at coordinate 7,419,807 of CM052090.1, read as the reverse complement.
TGAAATCAAATTTTGTATAATTATATACTGTTATATAATTATGTAGTTATGTAGTTATATATGTTATTAATATTGTAAAGTAATAGAAATTTTATTTTTCTATCAGGCAATTCATTGAGGAGAAAATAATATGGAAAACTTGAAGTTGGAAGGAATTCTAGCTGTTCTTAAAATTTAGTCAAGTTCAAACATAATTAAGCTGATGAATTATGGCACCTCAACGATTTAGGTAAGATGGCCTTATTATTAAGGATGCACTTTGTGTGAAAGAACCTATGATCATATTTTGTTTTATTTTGCAATTATAATTTATAATATTTACATTTATAAATATGTTTTTGTTATTACAGATCCATCATAGATTGTCCTGGAGCCATCAATACTCGACTTACTCTAATACAGTGAGTTACTTTGACATTATTATTTAAAAGAATATTTTTGACTTCTTCTTATACAGCAAAGTGATTAAAAAGTACTCTCATAAACTTTGAAGATATTCTGTGTTAGAATCGATTGTAACGTTTGTTATTGTAACAGTTAACACATTTTGTTTGGAACTATTTGCTGGACCAAGCAGATTTGACTTGAACTAATTATCTTTTATTTTAAGTTATATTAACTGAAACGAATCTATTTTGAAAATAAACTGTACTTAAACAACGTCAACAGTTCAATGCTTATAACAATGTTGTAACAATGAGAGGGTAGCAAAGAGGAAAAAGAGGGTAAAAGGTTCTCAGGCCAATCAGGAATAAGTAGAGAAAGCAGATGATAAAAAGTATTTCCTTCCGTTACCGACCAACCGATATTCTTGCAACACTTCCGGTCTTCTGCTTTCAATAATTCATAGAATTATTAAATTTTAATTATCGCGCCGATCTTTCATGTTAATACTTGTTTTACATCGTTTAATATTATTAATAGACACATGTGTTTTTTACTAATTATCATTGATATCATCTGAAAGCTAGCAGACGACTAATTATGTTTATAAACTCGTTGATGATATCGTCGATGCATAGCGGATAAATCGCACACACATTGCGGCTCATTAAGTAGTATCAGGTGACTCCATAATCGCGATTATCCGATTCGATGCGACCCTTAACTCAACAGTGTGCATTCACGAAAACAGCAGCTTCTTCTGCCAATTTTATTTTTATTTCTCATCGAATTCATGAATGTAAAATGTTATCCTAACGGAAGTTTAACGTTAAACTTACCGAGCATTTAAATTGGCTGGTGTATGTTGTCTTATAAAAGTGCCCAGATTTAATTTATTTGGATCATTTGCCATTTTCATTACAAAGTGCAATTGAACAAATAGATCCATTCAATCGATTCCTGTGAAGGCCATTTTATAACTTCAACAATTGTAAAATAAAGAATCTGCAAAGTGTCATTTGACCCTCTGTGATAGGTTTATTGTTAAACCGTCGAACAAGAACTAAAATTTATTTATTAATGAACTTTATTTATTAACTGAAAGAGTAATGAATATTCAATAGTTGAAACTTGAATTAATTTTAACGTAGACAACTTGTTTTAGTTACCATGTAAATTAATTTTAATGTAGACGACTGCTTCTAGTTGTTATTTAAAATGATTTTAATGTAGACGACTTTTCTAAATCGTTATTTAAATTAATTTTAACGTAGACGACTGCTTTTAGCTGTTATTTAAATTAATTTTAACGTAGACGACTATTTAAAATTATTATTTAAATTTATTTTAATATGGACGACTTTTCTAAATTGTTATTTAAATTAATTTTAAAGGAGTATAGAGTCTTTTACTTGGATGACCTTTCATTTTTCATAAACCATTGATTCTGCAAACTACTATTTCAATTAACAGCGTTTCAAGCTACAGTAACTTGTGTTTTATTTCTTTTCCCTTTTTTGATTGAAATACACAAGGTACGAGCACTTTTTGAAACTAAATACACAATTTTTTCCCCGAATATCGATAGAGCATCAAAAACTGCATAAAATGCACTATTCCATATGTAGTTTACGAGACACCGATAAAATGTTTATCAATTCAATTCGGATAACGTTTGTCAATATTCCTTCTGTAAATTGTTTTCAGTACTTTATTGAAAAAAATGCGCTCGTAATTTAAAAGACTGAAAATAGTATTTTGGTAAAAAAGGAGGGTACAGAAATGTTCCTTCATATAGCAAACAATCGATGAATAATTTAAAGTCTTCGCGTCAAGAGATATTCACTTTATATTTTAAAATATTGAAACAAAAATAATTCTTTCTATTAAAAACAGTATTTTTGAGAAGCATTTTCTAAACTATATTGCATTGATTAATTTAAGTCATTTCCTTTTGTATTAATAAAAATACTATTTGAACTAATTTAATTTTAGAATGTATGCAATTATAGATTATTCTGTTGGAATTTCAAGTAGTTATTTATAATAAATATTTCAGCTGTTATTACACGTATGTTGACATTTCTGTATATTAATTTCGAACATAAACGACATCCTCTTTACGAGATGGCTGTCAATACGTCATGACATTTATAATTACATTTTTAAATCCTACTTTTACCTCAGCGAATTGAATAACAGGAAACGTCAGTTAAAATAAATATTTCTGATGTATTCCATTAAAAACATTGCTTCAATTAACAATTTCAATTTATATCTACATACACGTAATAAATAAATATCTTTCAGTGACGTTATATATGGAGAAATGCCAAATAAAATTAATCCTAATATATGATCTTATTTAAATAGAAATATTTCAATTAATATTTCGAATACTTTCTTTTTCAATACCAAAATGAAGCGTAGAGATTTCAAAAATTCAATCTTCCGTAGAAATGACAGCAGCTCGAATCGAAAAATCGCTTTCTACGTTGAAAATACAATTTTAACCGTTCCCAACTTAAAAAAACAATTGAAATATCAAGAAAATCCTACGCTACGTTTTACAGTAATTTACGCAGAATATTTGCTTAAAATTTGCAACAAATTAGCTGAAGTGCTCCAGAAAGTCGGCCAGGTGAGAAAATATAATTCCAAGAGAAACCCAAACAAGATTTCCGTACACCGGTATTTTCTTTATTATACCATGACCACGATGGCGTTTTAAATCACGGGAGGGTTTAAAATTAAAAAACATCACTTTAACACAACATTCTACACGCGTGAGACTACAAATAAATTGACAAAAGTCAAATTCTTTCAACTCCTTACCATATTATGACGAGTCATACTAGCGTTGAAGACTTAAAATAAAGTCTAACAAATATAAATGTTATAATTTTCTTTTTAGCCGAAATCAAATTTCGTTCATTTGTAATCAATACTTAAGCAATATTTCGAAGTAGACGTAGCAGTATAAACTATATAAATTGTCTTCTCTCTTCAGTAACATTTTTAACACTACAACTACCAAACCAGTTTTGCCTGGTCCCTAATTCTTTCTTTCGCAATTATCGAAGTTATAAAAATGTTTTCATCAGAAATTTTCAGCTGTACTTTTTTAACACTTCGACTGCCATGTCACCCACATATGGTTGACAGAATAATTTGTCCATGTTTAAAAGTATATTTTTACATTAATATATTCATTGCACTCAATTTAGTTGATATCTGGAGAATACAAGAAGGTTGAAAGTGACAATTCGTTATACATTTTGAATTTTGACATTGTTGCTTTATTAAATAAATTACTCCGCTTTTGTGGAATTTTTGACGTTGTCAGTTAAAGTGTTAATACCGTACATGTTACAATAAGAATTATCTAAAATTTCTATAGATGCAGTCTCGTTATTATTACGAAGCAATGTATATCGTTGGATTTATTCGGTAGTTCTATCGTTAATGACGAAGATCAACCCTTTAAGAGATGACGCTGCCATATGAATTAACTCTTTGCACTAGAACGATGACTTTTACACACCACTGAAAACAGTTCCACCACCTACATTGTTTAAAACAATCATTACATCGCTATGCTTGTGCCAAACAAATTCGCAAAAATTGAATCGTTGCAAGAACAATTAATACTAAACAAATTTCACCTGCATAAGATGAAATATATCGCGCACAATGAAAATATCCTAGGTCAGACAAAATAATGCCCTGGGGTTGAAATGCTTCGCAAACGGCAAACAGCTTCGCGCGCAAAGGATTAAAAATTAGCAGCAAAATAAGAAAATATTTTTTCCAGTAACTATCGATCAAAATGAAAATATCTTTCGAGGATATATTCGGGGACATTTGGCTATAAACCTTCGCATTTCTCTATTATTTAAAATCACACATATTCCCCGGAATTGTGCCACGCCGATAAATGCATCAAGACGAGGTCCATCCGGATGGAGCAGAAGAGCGGTTCGATTCAGGTCGCAACCCTTGTAAATATGTAATTTCTTGTTATTCATAGACAATCGTCTGTTACCTCGGATTAGACCGATCATTAGGTTGCTGCAGACTCTGGAGGAGGATGGGGTGGCTGGAGGAGAGTTCATTGGGAAAGGTGGAAAACTCGGGAACGTGTCTGTATCCAGAGCCCGGGTCATTGCAGGTCGAAAGTTCGCCAGGCCATACGTCTCTATACATAGATCCATCCGATCCACCCTTCCAGCCACCCCTTATCCAGTCGTTTCTCTCTTTCTCGCGTATCTTGTCCCGTGGACTGACAGCTGAAGCCAGGAGTGACTGAAATATTCATCGACACAAGGCGAACGAGTCGCGACCGAACGTCGATCTGTCAACCGGCTTTGACTATATAAATATGGCGCTGCCGCCGAACCTACCCCTGCCAACGATATAGTTTTATACTAGCCGAGAAACAAAAAAAAAATATATATACATATATGTATATATATGTGTGTGTTTTCAACATCTCTCTGTAGCCAAAGCGACAGCGACGCAATTTATTGAAAGCTCACGGAAAATACTGGAAAATCCTGCTTGAAACGAGGGGTTTGGGAAACCTTCATTTCTTTGAGTGGTTTGTTTAGATGTCGAAACGGTCCCAGCGTGAAATTCTCGAGCTTTTTGATCGTAATTAAATACCGTTCCTTTACAAACAATCGTATATGTGTTTCTACGATCATTCGAAATTGGGAACTTGTGGAAAATACTAGAAATTCTGATAGCAAACGAAGGTGAGGGATTTTCATTCCTCTGAAGGGTTGGTTTAGATGTCGAGGTAATTGTAATACTGAATTTTGAGGCTTTTTGATCCTAATTGAATGTTATCCTTTTCGAGGATACGTATATGTG
>CM052090.1:7384532-7397102 GCA_028453745.1 Agapostemon virescens | reverse complement strand
GCGAGAACATTTAGAAAAAGCCAGAAATTTAGAAGAAAAAATGTGAACTTCTAAAAGAAGCTAGGAATTTATAAGAAAAGACGAGAATTTATAAGAAAAGGCGAGAACTGATAAGAAAAGACGTAACCTCGCAGATAGCCTGCGGAGGGAGAGAGACAGGGTTGTGTGGGACTCTCCGGATGGCGCAATGCAGTTGGGCCCGACTCCCTCGCGACGACCGAACTTATGAGGGGAGGGGAGACTAGGCCCCGACGAGACTAGGTACCAACAACGACGTCACAGCGAATCCTTGTCTTCTTCGTACGGCCATACTAGGACAGCAGCGTCTACAGCTCGATTGCCTACAGAAGGACTCACTCGCTGTTACGACGACTCCTCAACAAAAGGGAACTCAAAGGGAACTTGAAAAGAAGAACTTGATGACGAAGGGCGCGAATCATTCCGAGCAACGTCTATTTCATAATTGTGGAAGTTCTCTGTCCGACAGTTACTGAAAGGCAAAAACCAAACTGGAAAGATAACGAGAAATAGCTGTCGAGCAACGATGTAAAGACGTCCTTAAAATCGTCGTCGTCGTCGTCGTCGTCGCAGAACCGTACAAACGCTCGGTTTTGAGATTATCCGGCTAGATATCGGTAAAGAAAACGTTTGACTTGCGTTGAAAGTAATTAGAACGGGCGCAGGTATTCCTGGAACGTGCACGCGATGTTAACGACGCGTATATATCTTTCTATGCAGAGGCTATCATTAATATTCGGGTATTCTTTAACATTAGACCTACCAGGCAATAAAATTCGTTAATGTATATTGTTATAAAAATTATCAGATTTAATTTTTTTTGGATTCTGTGCAAAGCATCTTCATCGTTTTAATTATTGTAAAATAGAAACTATGACAGTATTTAATAGTTTCTCACGAATGCATCTCTATCGTTTCAAGAATCGTAAAGATTAAAATCCGAGATTCGGTAAACGTGATATAATATTATTATTTATTGTTAATTCCAGCCTCAAACTCCATCGAAAATTATGCGTCACCAAAGTATTGTTAACAATATAACGAATTAACTATAAACACGGCGCGCATTACAAATTAAATGCAACAATAATTATTGCACCTCTCTAAAATTATAAATAATTCGTGAAATAAATTGTTCCACGTGATTTTCCCTTTTACCGATGCGTCTGGGGAATTCGTTGCCAGCGATTTTTGTAAAAGGAGTAACGCCATTGTTGGAGAATTCCAAGTTTATACAGGCCTAACGGTATCTCCGGAATCGTAGAAGCATTTATCGGAAACAAATGAAAACCCAAAATTATGGTTCCGTTAGGAGAGCGAATATGGGAGAACGATATAGCAATTCCCTGATAAAAGATACGGCGGGTGAGTATATCTCAGGCGACGGAGTAATGGTTGTTGTCTAACTATATTACTGTACAATTAATTGCTCCACAGTCTACGGGTACACGCCGACGTTATATAAACCTAAATGACCTCAAGGTGTGGCTAGGTCGCGATTTAGAACGGCAATACGTCTGACCGAGTTAGGGCTGGTTTCGACGGTCTATAGGACCGGTTGGGTCTGTTCGAAACAGGTGCTAAGCGAACCTAAGTCATCTTACAGGTTCTCGATACTCTGGAAAAATTCTCGTTTCGGTAGCTTAAATATATTACCAGTTTGGTTAATGATTTATTCATAGGACAAATGCTAAAATCTTCTCCAAACCTTCCTCTTTAAGCATATACCTCATATCGAGGCTAGCATTTCAGGGGACCCAAGGAAGCTTCATGTTATCAGCCCCATTTTGGCCATTTTCGCGATTTTCTGAATCCCGAAATTTTCAAAGTGGTGCCACGGCCGCAATTCGATTCCGATCGACCTGAAAATTGGCATGGCCACTGTCCACCGGTCTAGGAGCGTGTATACAAAATTACAAAAGAATCGATGATCCAAAGAATTTTCCCCAATTTTTCGCGATTTTTAAAAGGGGGAGGGGCGTATCCTCTCAATATTAGCCAATCTTTGAAGGCGTGCCCTGACCAAACTATCAGAGCTATCGACATGGTTCAAACGCTAAAATCTTCCTCAAACCTTCCTCTTTAAGCATACGCGTCCCAAAGTGGCTAGCTTTTCAGGAGAATCCAGGAGGCTACCTTTTATTAACCCCATTTTGCCCATTTTCGCGATTTCAGACGGGCAAAAAAATTTCGAAGTCACGCCACGGCCGCAATTCGATTCCGATCGACTTGAAATTTGGTATGCATACTTCCTACGCGTCCAATTCGGTGTAGCAAGAGTTGCAAAAGAATCGGAGAAACTAAATTTTTTGGCCCACACCTGTCCTAATCCTCTCCGAAGATTGCAACATCCATAGTTGCGGACTCACCGGAATAGGAACTTCCGCAATTATTATATATTATTACTCACTATTTAAAATAGTATTTTAGCCAGCTCTGCAACTGATTGATAAAACACAATTATTAATTTTCGTTCTTCCTCAACTCGCACGTATAATAGCTCGGTAAAATGATAAACGTTAAAGACATAGCTTTTACGCAATATTAGGTGCAGTCAAATAACAGGGGAACTCCTGTATAATTTAAATAAGTCTGCATTTTGCATATCTATAAATTGTAACTGTTTTAGAAAACGGTACGTAAGAAATTACGAGTTATAACGTTGAAGCTTTAACAATTTTTAAGTTGAGATCATAATGTGTCCGAGGTTGGCGTGTTGGGACATTCAATAGGACCGGTTAGGTTTGCTGGAAACAGGTGTTAAGGTTGGTTAATTAATCCCGCGAGGTCATAATACCGAAACTACAGTATATTTCGGTGACTCGGACAAAGGTATCGAGCAGGTGGCGTCACAGTTCGTGACAGGATGAAATTGTTAGCACGAGCAGCTTCTAAGCTTGGGTAGACAGCGAAAGTATAACAACTTAAAAAGTAATAAATTCTTCGTTTTACAGCATCATAAATTTCATCGAAGATTATACAATGTCGATCTGCTAACGATAAAACTTTTATAACTCTTTCGCGTTGTTTATGCTTGTAACACAGCTATTTGCAAGTAGGGTAAGCGACGGAATGAGATGCCCTACTTCGTTTAAAAACATCTCTGCATTGTATATTTAATCGATACCTACAATAAAAATTTTATACTTGTTCACGCAGGTCCGCGTGAAATTATAATATCAGGATAAAATGAATAATAATCGTAGATTCGAAAATTACATTCGAATTCTTCCGAAAATAAGTCCGCGAATTTTATGCATTTGTCACAGGAGCGTGTGGATGAAATTTAATCGTTTGAAGTCGAGTACGACTATTCGAGTACTCGAATACGCGTACATAGGACTACAAGCCTAAAACGATTCTTTATTAGTATAAGTAGATTCCTTAAATCTACGCGCCATGTTGTAACATTCCCCAAATGGTTATTGCGAATCGTCTCAGAAAGTTATCTCGAAATAAACCAGTTAAAAAGAAAACAGTGAAGCGATCCCTTTGGCATGCAAAAGATTAAACGATGTACAATGGAGTCTTTTATAGGTAAAAAATGTTGTTTCAATTTTAGAATGAAATTGCCTCTAGTGCAACAGTTGAACGGTCGACGTAGCGTCAGTTTTTAGTGTCGGAGGCGCCATTGGAGTACTAAGAGTCGAGCGACGACTGAGAGGGGGTCTGAGTAGACCCAGTCGTTGCCGTTCGTTCGTCAAAAACGTTCGCCTTTCACGGATTAATGGACACGCTTTTGCACGGGCTGTTTAACGGGCGCACGAGACCGCGGTGCGTCGATTATTGCGTACGGACATAGTGTGGCTACACGTGCGTAAACACATGCGAACGCGGCGTAAAGTAGAAATGAAAAGCAACCGGGTCACGACATTCGATATCGAGAGTAATTACGTGCTCGATCGATTCAAACTGTTTACTTTCGGCCCGAGCGATCGCGGTGAAAATCTTCCGGTGCAAAAGTCCGGTTCGTGATCTCTCTGTTTCCTGAAAACAATCGTCCTGAATGATTCACGTATCGCACGCGCCAGTCATGCGATCACCGAGACTCTTGAATCATTTCTGTGTCCCCCTGATTCATACCTACACGCATTAGCAATGCTAACTGTTCGTAATTGCCACTGCGAAGAAACTTTATGCAAAATTAATCAAACGAAAATAATAAATTTATCGTTTCTTCGATAAAATTCGTTTCACGCTGCGTTCGAGAAACATCAAACGGCCGCCATTTTATATTACTTTGAGGGAATAACGAGAATTCGTCTATTCAAATTTTGGGGCATCGTTTTTAAATATTCGGACACTTTCTAGAACGGGATAACTTTTTAAATATAATAATAATAGAAGATCGTCTACTGGATAATATACGAAAAAGGTCACCAAGGACCACCATACTCGTGTCGCATAAATTGTTTGGATCCCCAAACTTGACTTCAGTCGACTAAAGTTTACGGGCACTCAGAACATTGCAAACTTTCAGGACCCCGACTCGATTATATCGAGTCCTATCCTATCCTTGATAAGTGCATGGACGAATAAATAAATAAATAAATAAACGTGATTAAATATTGTCGCGTTTGTCATGTATAGGTAAAACCTCCATCGGGTTTAGGAATTAATCTGAGAAAACTAATTTTTTTTTGGGGCTGAAGAATACTAAATATAAATTAAACTACAAGAAGTACTAACTATAAATTAAAGTATAAGCTAGTCTTGAATCTAAACCATGAGCTGAACTAACTATAAAATAAATTACAAAATAAATTATAAACTAAACAGTGAGCTGAGCTAACTACAATCTAAACCCTCCATAAGCTAGTCTTGAATGTAAACTATAAGCTATATAAACTAAACTACCAACAACACTAACTACAAATTAAACTGTAAACTAAACAGTGAGCTGAGCTAACTACAATCTAAACCCTCTATAAGCTAGTCTTGAATGTAAACCATAAGCTGTACTGACTATGAACTGAACTACAAACAATACTAACCACAAATTAAACTGTAAACTAAACAGTGAGCTGAGCTAATTACAATCTACGTTAACGATAAATTAAATTATAAGCTAAGCTATAACGGGTACAATCTAAAATAAATATTTAATTTTTATAACTTATGATTTTATAAATTTTTGCTTAGGATTGAAGAATATAATGTGGCTAAAGGAAAAATCCTGTACTAACCAGTTACAGTAACAGTTACATTCACTTATCTTGATTACTTTGATTTTATTAAATTTTCTGAAAGCTCTAATCTGACGAGTAACGTTTTAACCCTTAGCACCCCAGTGGCTCCTCTGAGGCGACATTCAAAATTGAGAAAATATTATTCAAAACAATTTTTACATTACAATGATTGTATTTAAGAATCTAGTCAAAATTAAAGTGTTGCACGTACGATTAATAGTAACAAATTTCATACAGATTTAATTAAATTTTTCATGGTTATATTAGCAATTAAATTCAGAATACAAAGAAATAAATAATATTCTCTTGATATAGTAAAATTCGGTTGTTTGATTATTGAAATATGTTTTCAACCACAAATGCATCGCTACTCAAAATTTTGAAAAAAAAATCCTAATAAAAGACTTCCGGTCGGTAAATTGTTAATAATGTACATGTTACAACAAGAATTATATAAAATTTTAATAGATGTGGTCTCGTTATTATTACAAAGCAATGTTCATCGATTGCTTTATTGTTCGGGGTAGTTCCAGTGTTAATAATAATCCCTACTTCGTAATTAGGAATATTTAGTAACGTTATCTAATAATTTGGTTGGAAATTGCAATGTAAAAGCAGTTTCTTAGGCTTCATTTTCTTACAATACAACTGTTGAAAATCCTAATAATATGTTTCCGGTCAGTAAAGCATTAATAACGTACACATTACGATAATAATCATATAAAGTTCTAATAGATGCAGTCTCATTATTATTACAAAGCAATGTTCATCGTTGGATTTATTGTTTGTTAGTTCCAATGTTAATATTAATCCTTACTTCAAAAATAGGAATATTTAATAACGTTATCTAATAATTAGTTTGCAAATTGCAATGTAAAACCTTTTTCTTAGGCTTAATTTTCTTACAGTGAAACTATTGAAAATCCTAATAATATACTTCCGGTCAGTAAAGCGTTAATAACGTGCACATTACAATAATAGTCATATAAAGTTCTAATAGATGCAGTCTCATTATTATTACAAAGCAATGTACATTGTCAAATTTATTGTTCGTTACTTCAACCGTTAAAACAGCTTCGAGTGCAAAGGGTTAACATCGCAACGAAAATCATCCTCCTCGTTGATCTCCGCTCCCAGCCTCCCTATTTCCCCGAGTGCAAACAATTTACGCCCCCCGAGACGCTTAGAAAAGCCCCTAAAATTTTCCCCAAGGATTTCCGGCCGGTGACCGCACAGTATGCTGTCCGTACGATCGAAAGAGTCGCGGAACGTGTCAGAGCCAGTCTATAAATCTGCGTAATCAATGGCCGTGTCCGCGTAGGGTACACGCAGTCACCGAGAAACGCAATCCAATAAGGCTCGCGCGGTGCTGGCCAGCATCGACGGAATGGTTTGCCAAGAGAGTAGAGTAAAACCAAAGAAAAAAAACCCGTCAAGACAGGAAGAACAAAAAAAAAAAGAAAGGGTAAACCGACTGCAAGGGCGGCGACATTCCCGGCGTATTCCCCTCGAGGGTGGGTTTCCACGAAAGCGTGCTGATAAAACCGGCGATCGATAAGAAGAGCCGGGGTTGCACGTAGTAATACGCGCGTGTGACATCGATGCAAAACCATAGTAACGAACGTCTACGCGTTATGGCGCGAACGTTCAAAACCGTCGAAAGTCAACGACAAAAATTCGATATCACCGTAGGAAAGATAAATGACCTACCGCTCGAAATTGTTCCAGCAACTCCTGCCGGTCGTCGATCGCAGTGGCCATGTTGCTCGAATATATAATCCTCCCGTCGTCCCTTTGCTCGGCCCTTCTCCCTTCCTCTCGCGCTGTACGCAGCAGTCCTCCTCCCTTTTTGGTCCTAGCCGCCGCCGCCGCGCGATGTGTTTCTCGGTGAATACAGGGTAACGTCGTCGCCCACAGAAACCTTGAAACTCGCCGAGAGGAACACACACCCGTAGACTGTGTGTGTGTATGTATTTATCTTCGGGTACACGCGGTACCAGTCGGGAACAACCGTGCCGTACGTGTATCTATGTGCTCGACACCTCGCGTACACGTTCTATGACACACGACGCGGTCACGAAAACTGCCAAACACCGCGGGAACGCGTACCACCGTCACGGAGTCGCATCGAACACTGAGCCGCCGTGTGCCGAACGGGGCGCCCGCCAGCCCGGCCGACCGAACCCGAACACGGCCGAACGCACACGAAGGGACCGCTCCGACCGACACCTTGGGACACAGGTCCGTCAGCTTCGTACCGAAAAACAGGACGATTGTCGAAATTATGTTTCCGAGTTACAAAGAAAACTCGTGACCTTCGGGTCACCGAGTTTCTTGACACTTTGCACGCTTATGGTTCTCGGTCTTCTGTTTACAGACCGAGTACCCGTTCCACGCGATCGATGGATTTCGAGATACGGCCGATTCGAGTTTCGTTGCTCCAATAAAATATTATATTCTTCCTGTCGGACGGACGCCGATGCGCCGTGGTTCGTAACTTATTGTTTCCGTGCCTTTCTGTATACGATAGACCGTTCGATTGTAAGGAAAATTGTTCGTAGTTTAAGTAATCGTTAGTGCGATTAGTTTAGTTCTTTAGTTTAGTATGTATATGTAGTTTTGTTATACTTTTCGAGCGTTTAAGATTTTCCTATCTGTCTAAAGATTTTGTAGTTTTTTTTTTAAATTGTATTTTGGGAGGTATTGTCAACTGTTTGATTATATTGTGGAAAATGTTTCCAAGTGGGAGAGTAGCGTTCGAATGAGGGTGATTTGGTACTTTTTTTAATTATATTGTATTTTATGGGTGTTGTTTATTTACGTCGTTGCAGGGGTATACAGGGTGACCTGAAAGTATTCAAGTACCTTGAAAAGAGCGACTGTTGGAGTTGTTTTAAGAAACTTTTTCTTTTGTCAATTCGCGATTCGATGTTTCCTTTTCGAAATATTAACGAAAGATGCGGGCCAATCGGAGTGCGGTGAGGGATCTCGTTGAGCATCGCGTTGCCTAGATACATTCGCCATAGCTGTGCTCTGATTGGTCGATAGTTTTTGTTGATAGCTCGAAAACGAAGCGTCGAATCGCAAAGTGACAAAGGAAAAAGTTTCTTGAAATAATCCCAACAATCGCTCCTTTCAAAGAACACAATTATTTTTTAGACACTCTGTATAATCTGATTGTGAAATCACTGGGTCATAAGGGTCATTGGCTTTAATATTTGCACACTTTTGAAAAGATTCTATAATTCAGAACGATTGCAATCTTTCAAAAAATTTGTTTACATTTTGTGATAAACTAATTGCTCTGATTTAAAGCAAAAATCCAAGTTGCATGGTCTAATATTTGAAAAATAGCGTCTTTTTAAGAGGACTATTATAATATTAGTGCTAGTAAATATATGTTGCTTACCTAAGTAATAAAAATAAGTTTTATAAAATTTGTATAATTAAACCAACAATTTTAACATGTCAATCGACATAGGAGTCGTAAATAAAATATTTTCCACTTTTATTGAATGCTATGTATGTTGCTTACCTAATAAAAACGAGTATTATAAAATATAATATATTTAAACTGACAATTTAAAAATGTTTTTCGACATAGGAGAAGTCGTAAATAAAATTGCACAAAGAGTAAAAATTCACGTTTCAAAATGTAAAATATTTTCCACTCTCGTTGAATGCTAGTAACTGTATGTTGCTTACCTAATAAAAATGAGTATTATAAAATACAATGTATATAAATTGACAATTTGAAAAAATCAATCGACATACTATGTCGCAAATAAAATTGCGCAAAGGGTAAAAATTCGCGTTTCAAAATATAAAATATTTTTCACTCTTGTTGAACAAGTGAAACAAATTGAAATGCATTTTCCTTTTTGTAAAAATAACTAAAGAGTCTAGCGACTCCGAATCGCATACTCGACGCATGCATTTATATCTATTTAAACCTATTATTCGAACATTTTAGCAGAACATGGGAACGCACAATAGAATTAGATTGCATACGCGAATTGTAAGAAATATTTTATACGTTATATTTTTTTCGTGCCTAGATTCACGTTTCGTGGAGAACGTTACAATAGAACGGACAAGGGGTTCCATTATTTGAAGCTATTCCCCAGCCGACTGTCAGAGCGTTACACTTTTAAGAACCTGAGGGCGGAAGTTGTCAAGTTCGACTCAGGTTGGGTCGAACAGAAGGCTCTCTACGGATGATCTTATACAACCCGTCACGAAACTACATTCTGCAAATGAAAAACCATGGATCGCGCTTCGACTCACCCTTTTACTCCACCCCAGTTATTAAAAAAAAAATAGAAAACCGGTAAAAAGTATTTTAATACGTGGAAACATTAAGAACGAATAATTCAAGTTACCCTTTTACAAGTTACAATTTTTGAGACACGAAGAATATTTTTTTGCATCAATCGGCGCCAGCCCTTTGTTTCCGAAAAATTTTCTCATGTTATCTAGCATTTATTTATGATTTATGAAAATTTTAGTTCTTGTAGTGCCATAATTGTCAACAATATTTTTATATTCTCTTAAAAAGGTTATCCTAGTTGCTGGCTAAAGTATCTTCTTAGTGAGGACAGTCGAGAACATAAAGTTAATTAATTCTTTCTATCATTTGATATTATTAACTGCATTATTATTAACCGAAAAATGTTAATTTTCTGTTAGACGTTTTTGACGAACAGAAAAAACATTAGATCAAATGTTCCTAACTCTTTTGACCTTCGTTTAACCCTCCAACACCGATGGCTATTTATTTATTTATTTTGTCCTGCGGTGTTAAAATCGTCATTTAATCGCTCAGGTTCCAGCAATTAAATGAAATAAACAGCTGTTTCATTGGCAATAGCGAAAAGACGAATATGTCCACAAAAAGTACAACCAAATGTCTGAAAGTATTGACAATTGAATCAGTGAACAGCCCTAACCATCGTCAATCACAAAATTGTAAGGATGGTCCATCGTCCGAGTGTCGAAGGAGACGAATAAATTATTTTCAACTGTCAGCAACTTAAAATTATTGTTCCGTGCTTGACAAAGGAAAAATGTTTACGTTTCTGGTCACATTGTTTGTAAAACTGTGTGCGCACACGTGACAGAACTGCGAAATGCTTGGACTCTGATATTGCAGACCATAGAGAAAAATGTTGCAGACTTTCGTGCATAAGAAATGGCGCAGTACGATGATCCACAAGATAAATCCAATTGTCCTAACGCATCCGGACTATGCAAATTCACATCGCATAAATTCTAAACAAATTGTAAAAATGCTATCCGTGAAATTTAGAAACGCCTCGATTTTCAAAAAATGATTTTAACACTTCTCTTATCTCGTGAACGTGTTAAATTGTCTGCATCCAAATATTTGCTTGTATCTCTTCGTTTTATTTATCGACCAGAAGTAATTTGAATTATTGAATCGAATTAAAGCGTTTCCGGAGATTCAATTATAATATATTAAGTAGAATCGGCCAGGATATTTCTGCGAATGCAGACAGTTTAAGTGAAAACAACCGATCTTATCGGATTCAGCTATGCGCAACGCAATTTATAATCCTCTAACAGCTGACTTTATTCGATTCTGCAAACCTGAGCGGTAAACCATAACGCGTGGAAACACGAATGTATCCTGCATTACGTCTCTCGATACAGAAGAAACATAATTTTATTGTTCAACGATAATTAACACTAGAACTACCGAATAACAAATCCGATCGATGTATATTGCTTTGTAATAATCACAAAATTGCATCCATTCGGATCTCATACAATTTTTATCGCAATGTCTGCTTCAATGAAGAAACTCGTTCGAAACTTTCTGGTGAAAATGTTTTTAAAAAGTTCAGTAATTGTAAACAGAAAAGTCAGGAACCATTAATTTTGACTGGTTCGATAGTGTTAACCCTTAGCACTCCAGTGGCGCCTCTGAGTCACCACTAAAAATTCCCACACTATTATTTAAAATAATTGTTACATCATTGTTTGGATCTAAGAAATTGGTGAAAGTCGAAGTGTTGCACGTACGAGTAATAGCAATCAATTTTGTAAGCACGGAAAGAAATGAATCATCTGCAATGGAATTATTTTGGATTAAAAAGTGTCTCGATTTTGGAACTAAAATTGCTTGGAGTGCAAAGGGTTAATACAGTATCGGATCGAAGAAAACGTTGATACAACGATGGTATCGATGAATGTAATAAAAATTCGTCGGAATCGTTCTCTGTAAAACTATGCAAAGTGTTTGTTAAATGTAAAAATGACTGTCGCGAAATTACTGGTCAAGGAAATCCTGTCTGATCATCCTAAGCGGAGGCGACATCGTCTGTGAAACATTATTTTGCTCTAAGCGTCTCTACTAGTTGCCAAAGTTCAACGAAAGAGAACGAACAGAGGATATTCAATCTGCAGAATGTCTTTGTTTTCATTCAGCTTATTTTTAAAAGGCAAACTTGTTTACCATACTCGCGACTAATTTTATCAACAGTAGACGACGATAATGGCAGAGCGGTTTCGAACAAGAACAGCTGGGATTCGACACAATCGAATATTAAAACAACAGTCGGAAAGACAAAGGGTTTAATAAATTCGAGAGGAAACGGTTCGCTCGATCGTGTTGAGCCGACGATTGTAAAGTATAATGTGTCGGATACTCGAAAGCACGCAAATTGCGAAGGTGAATAGGATTCGTTTAAACGGGAAAGAATCCTTGGATAAAACGTGGATGGCGGGCGTGAATTTTCACCGGAAGCGAACAACAAAATGCCGCCATAGCGAATCATACTTTTCTGCAACCGATTCGTACACGGGGAACATGGAATTCTGGTTGAATCACACGCTTCGGTTGTCAGATGCAAAGCAGAAACTGCCTCCATGTTTGATTCCATTGTAAAACGGCGTTGTTCGAGCGATCAACGCAATTGCCTCCCGCATTTTAAGGATACCGTTCGAATTGGTTGAGGTAGACCCGGAATTTCAAAGTTAATCTGAATCATCCTGTTCCCACGTCGACGCGAATCTTCTCAGAAAAGTTAAATGAAATTTTTTCCTCAAGATTCACTGGTAAAATATGCGGAAGAAGTTAGCGAGTAATTGCCTACGCCAAACAAAGTAATTTTGGTAATTAATATCGAGCAATTGCCTCCAGATAAATTAAATTAATGCGAAGGCAAATTTTAATCTTGCACCGATCTAAATTAAAAATGAACCTTTTGTAACCTTTGATCGACTGAAAATGTTATACGCACCAATGACCGTTTTTAATTAAAAAGAATCTGAAATTATGATAGCTTCCCTCTCTACGATTAAGTTATAATTAGACCAAAGATTTTATTCATTTACTAAA
>CM052090.1:7357790-7384132 GCA_028453745.1 Agapostemon virescens | reverse complement strand
AATGGCACGACAATTTTTAGTAGAGCCTTAGAGGCGCCATTCGAGTGTCAAGGGTTAATATGCAAATTATCAATTTTTCCGTGACACGAATTTCAGTTCAAACTTTATTTGCTAAGTGTTATTAAAGATTGAGTATCAAGAGCTCTTTCCGCTACGATTCTTAAATAAATGGTCCACAAACTCTGTAACCTTCTCAGATAGCTAGTTTAACCCTTTGCGGACGGGGATTTTTGAAAATATTTTCACCAAAAAGCTAAATCCTGTCTTAACACGTTCACTGCTATGTCAGCCATATATGGGTAACGGTATTATTTGTCCACGTCTAAAAATGAATTTGTACATTAATATATTCGTTGCAACAAATTTAGTTAAGGTCTAGAGAATATAAGAAGAATGAACGACTACCATATATTTTACACATTCAACTGTTACTTCGTTAAATAATTTCCTTTGATTTTATGGAATGTTTGAAACTGTTTGTTCGACAGTTAAAGTGACGTTATTATTTGTCCACGTCTAAAAATGCATTTGTACATTAATATATTCGGTGCAACAAATTTAATTGAGGTCTCGTATATTTTATACATTCAACTGATAATTCGTTAAATAATTTCCTTTGATTTTATGGAATGTTTAAAGCTGTTTGCTTGCCAGTTAAAGTGTTAAAGGTTCAAGTTTGATACAGAAAGCATCTACGTTAACACTTTACCAACCGGAAGCCTATTATTAGGACGTTCAATAGTTGCACTGTAACAAAATGAAGCCTAACAAACTGCTTTTACATTGTAATTTATAACAAAATTATTAGATAACGTTACTGATGTTGTCATGTTGGTTTGCAACATGGTATGTTGATTTACAATAAAAATTGCTATCAGCGTTGAGAGATCCATTGAAAAATGTTCAATCATGGACAATGGACCTTGAAAAATTCTGAAATACTCGCCGGTCAGTAAAGTGTTAATACAATGATTAAATCATAGTTTTTATAACTTTAAAGATTGAATTTACGGTCTTGATATCGCCAATGTGACGACATTTGTCCTCAAAGGGTTAATTTTTTCAAGATCTTTTTCTGTTTTTTTTTTAACGAATATCGTCCTCGATTGCACCTGCAAGATATGACCGTTTTATTCTGATTTACAGATTTTTAATAAAATTGTACACATTGTCGTGCTAGAATATGAGAATGTTAGTCTAGCTTTAGGATTGACACCTTAACTTCCATTGATTTATTCCTTGTCGGTATCACAAATTTGACCAACTATTTTTCGTTCGATTTCAATGTTACACGTGCAATTTGACAATTTGAAATATTCGTGCAACAGGAGTTGTTTAAATTCTTAAGATGAACGTAGGCGTTTGAAGAATGCTTCTCGTGTTTCGTGCAATTCAGTTCCAGTTTCATCCAGAAATGGCTGCCGTCTTTTCTTCTTGTTCAAGAAGTTACGTTTATTCATGTTTAATAACGTGAGATTGTTGCCAACGTAGAGCTTTGAATGATTTTCAGAGGAGCTTCTTAAGGAAGATTGTTAATTATTTAACGTCCTGTAAAAGTGTTAGGCGACCCACTTCCTACATGTCCGAGCGATCAAAGAATCTGCAAACGGTTAAAATTGAACCTATTCGTATCACTAATTATAATTAAAGACATTATAATAATATGTTCAGTTAAATATATATTCGTAACCTGAATATCGTGTAATCTATCAAAACTTGAAATATTCTTTTTCTTTTCCATTTAGTTCCATTTGTTTCTTATCATCTACTTATTCGTTTATTATTTCTAATTCTCGTAAGAACTTTTTTTTTTAGAAAAGTTAAAAAATCATCACCGACAAGTGTTTCTTATTCTTGTAGAATTATATTAAACAATGAGCTGAATGAAGAGTTTATAAAGAATACAGCGGAAGTTCCTCGGATGGAAGAAAGTTTTCATCGAAACTATGAGCACTAGATTGAAATATTGTTTTCAGTAGAATAAACAAAACCAAGAAAGTTCTGGTACCTCGTTTAAAATCGAGCCGAATGAAAATTTGTGAAATATATCAATTTAAGAAGAACGTCTGACTTTTATCAAATCGTACGACAATTATTCGTCAACGGATTACGACAAATTTCTCGGGGTTTAAAAAAAGTCAGGTGATCGTTGAGAAATAGTGCGCATCTTCCACAGTACTGAATGTACATGTACATACACATATACATTGAATATATTTCATCGGAAAAATCAAAGTGATATAATCTTACAAATAAGGACTACGTCAACGCTACTTAGCTCTTAAGTTACATTTACTGTTCATAAATATTCATCTGTCTACAATGATTCGCATGTGAACGAAACTAAACTATAGCCGAGCGTCGTATAGTAAAATAATTATAGTTCACGCGATGCGACGATAATGGCGAGAAATGTTTACCCTCGTTGATAAAGCGAACCGCGAGGGTGTGTGGCTTTCAGAAAGATGGAACGAAAGGAACGCGAATGAACGAGAATGTACGAGTACGAAATATTTCGATAGTGTTCCTCTTACCGACTACACAAATTTTTGGTGAAATTTCAAAGACCTTTCTGCGAGGCAAGCTTCGTAACAACTAAAATTATAATGAAATTCTTGCAAACGTTCCTGTGCGCGCGAAACCTATGCCGAGAATCGCACAGAAAGAAGAAGAAAAGTAAAGCTCGAGAAGATCTTTAATATTATCGATAAGATTGTATTAAAAGTTAAGTAACTCTTTCCAACTGAATGGAATCGTATAAAAAAAGACGAAAAAAAAAAAACAGATTCACTTCCTCGTATGTACAGTGAGGGACATAAATGTTGATGCAATTGAAATTCACATATGCATAAACAACTATGTTTTCTAGATTACTTATTAGTTACACTCAAATATGTATAGTCGTATGTATATTATACTATCGCTTCTGTCTATTTATTACTACCAATAATACATATTTCAATTTAATCAATTCGCCTTTCATCGGCAGGGAGTTACACCGCGGAATCGAGGAATTAAAAATCAGTAGTTTTCAATTTAAAAATTAATAAACACGCTATCGCTGACGTTAACGTCCTTCGTCGATCCCGGTGAAACTGTAACAATTGAAATACGTCGAAATAATCGTAATATTTACAACAATGATATTTCGTACTTCCATTGTGCGAACAATTTTGTCCATCACTGTAATCACTGAACAGAATTAATTAGGCCAACGTCGGTTGGATTCGACTGTTTTGTAAACAGAAAATTTATGCCACCCCGCGTTCGCAGGGGAGCCCAATTTACAATTAGCATATTGTAATTAACCAATTTATATCCGTATCACAAAGCGAGGAGTTTCGCGTAACGAAATCCTGATTAAATAAAAGAAAAGCAACCGCCGACAATTTTGTTCTTCAAACGATTCGCTCACCGATGAAAATAAAACAAAAGAAAAAGAAACAGAAAAGAAGAAAACATTTAAAAAAAGAATGTAGCAACAGCCACGGCAATAACGTAAAGCTTTGCTACACGAAAAGTCATTGACCTCGAATCACAATATTTCATTCACAAAGAAACAGGACGTTTGGTCAAAATATATAATACTTTTTTTTTTCCTTTATGTTACACACTATGCATTCAGATCTAGTGAAGCGTTTTTACTCGGTTCTAAGTGCATATGGTCGCATGAACATTATCGTTGCACGGAACAAAAAGAAAATTAACCCTCTATGACAACGCGTAGAATCGAGGATACACACACACACATGCGTATCAATATGTTTTTTTTAAAGTTCGTCGCGTATCTCTTACAGTTCTAGACGGAAAAAATATTTGTTTTCATTTCTATGATATATATATGTATGTGACACATGTGATAAACAATATATACATATACATATATATCATATATGTAATAAGATCTCTCTTTTCTCGCTACTTCACATCAAACGTGTACGACAATCCACCTATTTGTTCTTCTAGGAGTGAAATTAATATCAAGTTATAGAGGGTTAATACTATTTTGTGCCTGCCATAAAGAAGTCTAACGCAATGAATGAACGTCATACGATGATTACAAGTATACTGCAAATATTTACGCCAGTATTAAAACTGTATCGAAGAGAATATTTATTACATCTACGGAGGGATATAGAGAGGTACGAAGAAAAATGAAAAACTTCTGTTTCGTCCGTGTTTACAGTGTCTATTCCATTTTCGTTAGTACCTTTTGATATTCCTCAAAGCGCATAAAATCCGCAGTCGAATAGTTAATGTAACATCTCGGGAACGCGTGTTAGTACTTGCCGCCATCGTATTATCCGAATAAAATAATCGATGATCAATAATGGTACGCTAACGTGCCACCATTTTTTTTTTTCCGTGGTAGTCTACGTGAGGTAATAAACTAAATGTAGCCTTAACAAGATTCCCATTTGGTCCCAACGATCAACAAAATGGCATCGCTACGAATCCGCTTCAAGAGGTACATCGAATGCTTCTATAAAAACTGTTTCTAAATAATTGACGCTTAAGAAACTAACGTTTCGAGATACACGTAAAAAAGAAAAGAATATGTAAAATCGACGCACCTATCATCTAATCGTAAAAAACCTTCAACATCGATAGACTTGTAACGTGTTTAAAAATTTGTGGAACTTATTTCATCAAGGCGACCGAATCAGCCCCCTTTACAAATCAGTTCTAACAATTTTTTAAATGCTACATAGATAGTCCAGTGGTTACAGAGCTTAGCTGTGAGACAAGACCACAAAAAGGAACTTTTGTTTAAGCTACCAATGAGTTTACTACCTCGCTGCATCGTCGCTTTCGAAAATACAGAAATGCTTCAGAAGATTTGACCCTGGTAAAGTTCGAATTCTATAAATTAAATATAAGAAAAATCTTTCGAAATCCATTGACTCTTGACAATTCTATTAAGTTTGGCAAATATCTGTTTTTAAATGTCGTCCAAGCATTTCTGTACAATGAAATCCCCATCCGTCGAATACCAAGAGCCGTGAACCGACCACACAATTCCGATTTCCTCGAGTTCTAATTGGCCACAATGTATTTTTAATGATAGTGTGCCTTATGGATTTTACTTTTCTCATATTTTCTTCTTCTACTCTTTGTCTCTCCTTCGTTTCATATTTTTTTTTTTATATATATTTTACAAATCACTTAATTAGAAAATAACTCTAAGTACCTTGTATAAAATACACGCAACCAATAGATATATATCTATGTGTATGTATATATATGTAAACACTCTTTTTCATTATGAAAATGAAACAAACGAAAATTCATAATTGGCCTAACCGAACGGTGCGGAAACACTATCGTTAGAAATTCACTGTGTTCCCGCGTATATTCTAGCCGAACGACCATAAGGGATCGTCGAGCCCTCATGTTTATCTGTACAAAAATATATGTGTATTAAAACACATAATGTCTCGTCGATTCTTTGACACGCAGTCCGTTTTAACTGTGAACGTATGAATCCGCCAAAGACTTTTATCAACTGTTCAAACACATTTCCACCGTGATCCTTATTATCGGTAGAATCGTAAACAAATTATAAGTAATTGTATGCATTTTTACATAGAAGCAATAATATTAACGTAAATTATAGAAACAACTGGAACCATTTATTTCGCATAATAGTATTAAAAGTAAAACACCCTTGCTTTATAATATCAAGTCAGATAGTAAAACGAAAAAAGACAGAATACGACAAATAAGAATATACAGTAATTTCATTTTAATTTTTCTTTTTCCTAGATTACCAATTTATTTTATTTATCAAGTATAAAATAACTGCGATCAACGAAACTTGCTAATAGAAATCACAAAGCAAGAGTTCCCAAAAACAAATGTAAAGAAAAATATAAAAATAAAAAATTCTTGGGTAACTCTTTGGTAGATACATAGTTCAACGCGGAATACACTGGCCCATCAATTGTTTCATAAGTCTCCGTATAGAAGAAATTAATTCTGTTAACCGATTGGTCGTGCAACCGATGTTTTTCTTAAGACCTATCAGTGAAACTATTCATTAACAGAATTCAATTCTAATAATAGTCAGAGACAATACGAGTCTTCGATTACGCCGACAGAACTGATAAATTTCAAGTCATTTCATAAGTCATCGTTTTGGTAAATTCTAATAACTCTAAACGCTTCGCGTGCCAGTTAATTTACAGTATATAAATTTCCAAAGAGACGTCCAAAGGCAAAATTCTCAAGATAGACACTTTCTTCGTAAGCAACTGCACATCACAGTTATCGCCAATTTAAAAAAAAATATTAAAAATGATTAACGAACTATTTTTAAAAACTTAAAATATAACGTGAACCAAATTAAATTACCATCGAAGGAATCACAGATTTATGAAATGATCTGACGTTCTTAATAATACTGCTTCATCTATTCCGGCTCAACATACACAAATATTATATGTAGCTAGCGATCCCACAAATGAATCTTACTACGAATAAGGATAATTACAATAACTATGAAAATGGCATAAATTGTATCCCGTTTGGAACTCTGTTTACCGATACAACTGTCAATTCAATTCATCAATTTTATCTTCTAGCATTTTGTAAAATTAATTCCACATAATAGTAATATAATTCAATGCAACACAAAATCAATAGTTAATTCAATTTAAAATTATTTATTTACGAAGGAAGACTATTTCAGTTGATAAAATGCAATTTAATGAAAACTCAAATATCTTTCGTTCGAAAACTATTCTCGCTTAATTTTGAACTTATTTAGAACCTTATTGGGGTAATGTCATATCTCTTGTCATTTCTTACTCAGGAAGTTTTGTTTATAAAAATTTGAACTTACAGAAACTTCTATAGTCTCTCAAACATATAATACGAGTGTACATCTCGGTCGCAATTGTTTTGTCGGGCATACTGTCAGTAATTTCAACGTAATTGTTCGGCCTGTACGTTTTGGGTGAAACGATCGTTAAAAACGCACTGCGCATCGTTCCACACGTAACACACATTCGTAGAGCTTAAGTCTGCGTGGAAACTCAACGTATGATATCTCGGCTTCTCGTTTAACAATTATACAAAGTTTCCCGCATCGCCTACCCTCCTTCGTCGATCAATCTAGGATAAAATTATCATACCTTCTATTCATCTTTTATACACAATGCACCTCGCATTAACGTGCAAAGAATCTACACAGGTAGACAGAGACACGCACATAACACATTTGCACCGGATGATAAAACAAATCGTGTTATTTTCTCGTTTATTTATAATAAAAAAAAAAAAAATTAAAAAAAAAAAGGAAGAACTCATCTCGATCGATCACATTAGAAGGTAACTGGGAGGTCTATTTATCAAACTACTCCATATGAAGCGTGGCTTTTGTACCAGAGTCAACATCGAGTTACACGAGTACTATACTGATCTCACATCAATTACAACGATGTACATTTTCCTTTATCCATTTAGCTTTTCTAAGTGTATCGCTTTACAATAGAATGAGATCCATAAATTCATAATGGTGCACGACACATTCATAAAATTTGTTTATTACGGAATATACGTTAATCATTAGCGTAAGTATCTTTGTAACTCTTCATCTTCTTCTTCTTCTTCTTCTCCCCTTCTTCTTCTTCTTCTCCACTTCCCTCCTTTTTTTCAAGTTTCATTATAGTTAACGGCCCCGTAATACTTTAAGATATAAAGTAATGAGTGAGCCTTCGGTTACTACTCTATGTGCAGATACTACAAAAAATGCTCGATAAAACTTCCAACTTGTAAAAATGATCGATCGCACGAAGTAAAGCAGCACGATCGACGAAACTGACGTGAAATGAAGACAAAAATAAAACGTGTGTGTATATATATATACACACATAAATCATAAAATTACATCCGATAATTCTCTCAAAGTACAAATTCACTTAGGCCATTCGAGTCGATCCGGGCTCGATTAATCATTTGGTATCGTGTAACAAACTCTCGCAATAAGAAATAAGAGAAGAAAAGAAACAAGCAAGAAGAAACATGATTCGCGTTTTATGCGAAATGTAAGTTGCATGCTCTGGTTCAAAATCTGGATGAATATCCAATGAATCGTACGAGAAGACAGAGTTTCGATATGCAATGTATCTGCGTGTCAATTCTTTTCCTTTTATACAGACTGTTACCTTACATCTACCTATGTTTCAATCTAATTTATCTTATACATCTATATTTATAATATCTATATATCTTAATACACACATCTCTCAGTCTATCTGTACATACTACATGACGCAAACGAACACCTCTTCTTATTTCATTCGACGCCGTTACAATTAAAAACTTATACAAAAAGCCGACGGAATATCTTCCTCGATATAGAAGTATCCTTTGCGAAGACTCGCCTCTTCGTTTCCTTACTTCTGCTATCGTCGTGAAGTTTCTTTCCCCCTTTGTCCCTAATTGCCCGAGAACGAAACGTTAGATAGCACAATGCCTCTGGAATTCTTTCGCATCCTTCCATTCTTAGTTTTCGTAAAAAATCATCGCTATCACGCCGCAGATCGTACCTTTTTTTACACACAACGTAATCGCGTAACCGTTACTTTGTCAAGAATCGTTGATCTATATTCCTATTATCATTGATATTGACAGCGAGAGACGAAAAAGAGAGAGAGAGAGAGAGAGAGAGAGAGAGAGAGAGAGAGAGAGAAAGAGAGAAATGATTCTACAACCACACGTAAGACATATAAATCGTATTTTATCGAGATCCGCACAGAAAAAGTGTAGGCTATCACGGTTCATCCGTAATATTCATACATTTTGATTATTCTAAGTGAAACGATTAATTTAGACTTCGATGTATATGCGTACAGAGAAAAATAGAATAATATCGTTGAACATTAGATATCCAAGAATACGTGGATATTAATAAATGACAATAATTTACCGAGAATACAAGTGAATGTATTATTACTTGGATGATAAATCCTTCTCCTCTTTAATAAAAAAAAAAAAAAAGGACGAACACGTCTTATCTCAAAAATAGTAAAACACAATGACTATAAATAAAGTGACGATGGAAAGAAAGTGAAAAGAAAACCGTTGCTGTTCGGAAAATGTGCATCAAATAAAGAATAGAAAAATATTCTTATGTTCGTGGTTATGAAAAGAGATTATAATTCGATTGTGACAATGTAATACTTTCATTCCATCTCTAACGTTCGCTCGCGACAATAACCGCATGGCGCACGCGATCACCTGCAGTAATCAATCGACTGGGGTAAAAGTGATAGGTAACAATGAAGATTCGACTATTGTTTCGCAGTCGAAGTTATTTGTAATCGATTAGCATTCTAGCCTTTATACGGAGCTAACGGGATTAAACGGGCTAGTAGGTCCTGACAAAGGATGTGGTCTCCTGAATATCCGCTTCGCTGTCTGTGCCCTGGTATCCCTGGGATTGAGAAAGTGAAAGAAGTGCATCCAGTCCTAACGATTCAGCTAGCGGATCTGGCGCTCTCGACTACAGTATAAATAACACAAAAAAATGTTGCGCTAAAACTATAACATACTATACTACTTAGCAAATAAAACATAGTGAATTAAGGGGACATACTAATTCAGAAATTTTTATTAGGTCGTATTATAAATAGGTTTAATTGCTCGAACCGAGTCGAGCGTTTGAATTTTCCGAGCTACTTGAAATCGACGAACTTTGGAGAATGTAAATTCAAGAATGTATTCCCAGTAATTATAACAATGCATCATGACTAAGTCGATAAAAAATTTCGTTCTAATTTTACAACGCTTGTGAACGACTGAGAAAAAGTTTCATGATTGTATGGTGAAAATATGTTAAATCAAATCAAAGTATCACTCTCTAGATCAGGATAGCCCCTTAATATATGACATATAAAATAATACAAACGAACGGTCATATTACAAAAGATTATAGACTATGCTCTACCATAAATAAGGAGACAAGCATAATAAGAACATGATAGAGCCTACCAATGATATCAATTTATATAAAAATAATAAACAGAATTACGCTAAAATTAACAACAACAACATGTCATTGAATCTATTTATATAAACGTACCGTTGAGTTTTGTTCTGCTTCCTTGCAGTTGCTACATATGTAATCGTCTTCTTCGGCAATATCTGTACGATCCAATCCGACACAATGCATGTGAAACCAACTTTCACAACCTCCGTCACACTGGATCCAATCAACTTCCCTTCCTATTATGTGAATTAAAGTATACTATAACAAGAATCAATGTAATAAGATATCATTGTTGTAGAAGGTATATTTACCACTAGGTCGTAAACAATTGACCGCGGCACAATCGTCCTCCTCGTCCGAAGTGTCTTGTTTAGTCTTTTTTCTGTTACCCCCTCTCTTTTTTGGACCATCATCGCCTTCTTTACGTTTCATCTGGAATACATATTTAACTGAAATCGAACTAGCCAATGTTCAACAAACCGTACTTGTACCATTGATATTAAATTGCATGTCTCGAATTTAAACTTAACTACAACGATAAATGTCAATTTTATGTAGATTTTAATGGATTTAAAATATATTGTCATAATTATTGTTCTGAACAACTTTTTTCTATACACGTAACCACTACTTGACCTTCGATTCAAAATATTTACAAAGTCAAGAGTTTTTTTTTACAAATATCTCAAAAAATAATTTCGCACAACCACAACATATATAGGGAAAAGTTGTTCAGAATAATGATCCTGACGTTATTAAAATCTATGAGGCACCCCCTTTTTTTAAATATTTATCTTTACTTGCAATAATAGATATCATCGTCTACTACATAAAATTATTTGGAAGTTTCAATTCGAGGCAAATCACATTTTCAAATTTGAGTACCTTTCGCGGTCCACGTTTGATTGGTAACGAAGAGCTAGCAGATTTTTTCTCTTTCTGCAAACTCTTTCGTTTCGTGAAATTTTTTTCTTCTATCTTTTGCCGTCCAAGTTTCTTCAACAACTCGAACTCTTCAGACTTCCTCTTCCTTCCTCGCTTTCTTATATCTTTTGAATCCTGGTTTAGATGCGACTGCACCTCTTCATACGAGGCATACTTGCGAACAGTGCTTGGACTATTCGTATGACTCAATATACGCCAAATGTGTAGTGTCTCGTCAAGTGCTACTTCCAAGAGATCACCTTCCATCATTAATTCTTCTAAACGTAGCCTCGCTGACTGCGAAAGCATAACTGCGGCCTCAGACGTATCATTTGACTGTGATTTTCGCTGAACTTTAGAAACTATAAGACAAACATAATTAATGGTAATGATTACTTAATTTGAATCGCGACAATCTGTTTTTATATAAACAGAAATCTTACTATATGAATATGTGTGCTCATTACTACTGAACGTACTACAACTTGGTTCGTCGTCGTCTATGGTGACCTCATCATCGTCATCGTCCTGAAATATGTTATGCACATAAATATATAATCTACTGCTGTCTACATACTATTTATTGTACAAGGTCTTTCCGCATTTAAAAAAGTTTAAAAATCGATCTATTTATTACTTTTTCCGGCACATATCTTGTGTTTCAATGAACAACAATATAAATATTTAAATACATGCCTATAAACTCTGTGATAATTAACGCTTTAATTAGTATCAGTAACACTTACCGCGGTGCTAAGAGCGCTATCATCTGAATGCACACCGCTAAGTGGAGCAATTGCTTGTACTCTTTGATGCAATTCAGGATTATTCGCTGCCTTTTTCAACTCGCTACTGATAATCTTTTCTGTTTTTTCTCGTGCTGCCGCTTCTACCAGTTTTTGCGATAATACGGACAATTTTGCCAATGCAGATGAAATTTCGTCTGTGGCTAATGCTTGACGAGCGCGATCCTATACAAATATACATATATATGTACATGTAACATAATATATCTTTTAATAACTTATAAATTACTTGAAGTATAATGTATAAAATCCTCATTTATAATATACTAGTATCATTGATAATTTACATAGAGTGCTTACCTGCCAATTCATTGCACGTTCTGTCAGACATTGCAATGCTTCACCTTCTGGTAAACGAATTGGAATTTTCTGAAGACTAACTAACAATGCTAGTATTGTTTCTAGCCGCGGCCGTCGCGACCGTAAACAACAGGGACACAAAAATTTCAGTTCTTTAGACATAGGTAATTTTCCTTTGCACGATGTTTTCGGTAAGGGCACACAATTCGCTAAAAAAAAAAAGGATAGTTAAGGTTAAATCATTTTTAGACACAATATAAAACCATAAATATGCAATAAATGTAACTCACAGTGGAACCAGTCCTTACAAAGCTCGCATTGAAGCATTAGACCAAATCTAGGACGCCAACAAACACAATACCTAGAATCTTCTATTTCAGTTTTCATTAAATTCCTATCTCTCAGATTTCTCATCGCTTCCATTTCCCGTTGTTCGGCTAACTTAAATGCAGCTACAATGGTAGCCGAATCATTGGAATCATCTAATTTTGTATCACAGACGAAAACAGGTCCAATGATCTCTTCACTTTTGCTCTTTTTAACTTTTAACAATGCTTGCGTACCAACCCCGATACGCGGCGATAAAGCCTCCATTAAAGTGCAATGCGAGTTTTTCCGTAGGAATGTTCTCGCTGTCCTTTCTTTCCAAGTTTTTGCTTGAGAAAGTGTAGACTCTAAAATTGGTAAAGCATTCAGATGTAATGGAATACTTCTACCTTTCTTAATTAACTCGTCCAATGTATCGTAATATGGAAAATTCTCTCTCGCTTGTACTTCTTCCACCATTTTCGTCCATGATTTAGCTTTATTTAACATATCTTGAAGAATATCTAAACTGGGCAAGTAAGCCTCTACTTCGTCGGCTTGGCGAATAAATTCTTCTAAAGATGATATAGTTTGTCTGCTTTTTGTATGAAGATACAATTTTGCTTTCTCCTCCCATTTATCAATCGCATTCATCAATCCTTGTAACTCTGAGAGTGTGGTTTCTATACTTAAATGTGGAGGTATTGTCATACCCTTTTCAATTAATTTAGCTAAATCATCGCGATGCACAGATTTTGGATCTTCTTGTACAGATTTAACTTCCTCGAGCCATTGTGTCTGTGCTAATTTCTATGAAAAAGAGACATACAATTATATTACAGAAGAGAATCACGATATCGTATTCAATCTATTAAACGTACTTGTTTCAAATGGATGAGTTGAGGTAACTCAATGCAAATAGAATCTCCAAAATCAATACATTTCTCCAATTGTTCTATATCACAACTATCTTCATTAGTATCCAATTCTTCTGCTTCTTTTTGGAATTGTAATACTTGATCAAGTATAAATTTTACACCATCAGATTCCTTGAGTTCACAGCACAAATTTGTTATTTCCTTGTAGAAAAGTGTTAGTTCTTCTACTGTCAGCTTATATTTAGTTTCGACAGATTGTCTTGTTCTGTGCAGAAAAATATTTAAATAATTTCTGTTATATAATACACATATTTTGTGTAGAAGCTAAATATTGACCATACCTAGTACGTTGTTTATTATTTAAAAGTTGCTGTGCAACGCTTGCACATTTTTCTGCATCTTGTACAGCAGTTGTTAAAGCTGTCAATAATTCACTCTCTGGAAACTTCTTGTTTTCTGCTTCGTTCAAGAGTTCTTTCAACTCATTGAGCTCAATTTTATCACTCTTTTTATCAGGATCCATTGCTTCCTTTACTTTTGTTACCCATGAGTCAAACGACTCAGCTTTCAATTTTAACTTTTGTAACATAATTGGTAGTTCGTCTAAAGTGTAACGGTAACGTAATGTGTGCTTTTCGGGGGCGCAATCACAAAGATCCCTGAAGTGTCTCAGACAAACTAATTGTGAACTTTGGCAAGAACATGTAACCGCACTCAAGAAACAAGTTGTTTTGCACGTTTCGCACTGTCTCTCATCGTCTGGTAAAAGTTCGAATGCTTCGCGCTCGGCTTCGGTTACACCCTAAAATAGAATATTTGTATCACAAAGATCATTTATTTAGTTATTTAACATTCTCACATTTTAAAAGAATCGTAAAAGCAGGACGAGACTAGGCACAAAACACATGTAGCCATCTGCAGACAAACTAACTTCGAAATATAAAAAGATTTTGCAAATACATTAATCATTTAGAATGTTGGTTAACAGCTTTTAATAAATTCCCGAAGAAAATGATGAAATTCACTGAATTAACAGAGAAAATGCAGTGCCTGTTTAGCATCATGGTAAGGCTTTAAAAACATAACCTCTATTCACCAATAAAAGTTACATAATCAAGAGCAGAGACACACCAAATAGACATCAGCTAGTCAAGGTCGTTAACTAAAGAACGATCGCACAAAAACTATTTTAACGACAACGAACACAGGCTAACCAAATAAAACGAAATATAAGGAGGCATTAATGAGAAATATAACGTGGATGGCGGAGTACTACTGAAATGACCAATGGTTGGCAGTATCAGACGCACACACACGTCTTTTACCGCGTGTTCCCGCATGGTTAAGTATGTGTGCATACGCCAACGTGTGAGTGCAGTACTATGCGAGTGTGAATCGGTGAGCGACTGCTTCAGCACGTACTATACTGTTTGACCTAAATACATTGGTCTGTGCATTTAGAAATACAACCCGTTCTGTGTATTTGACCCATTTTGGAGGCAAGATTTGAATGACTTAAGGTAGTAGGCACAGTTTTTCCAACAAAACTAAATATTTGCAGAGTTGAATCGGACTGAATTGTCTTAAACTAATAATAATAGAACTATATTTATCGCAAATAAATTCTAATTATATTATTAATTTTGATATACGAACAAAATTGGTTCGAATACCCAATTTTTAAGTAAATGAAAAAATTTTCAATTTGAACAAGGGAGATTAAAATACGCTAAAATTCGTTTCAGCAAAAAAAAAACATAAAACGTGGCATACAATTGAAATGTATTAATGAATAATGCTGTTTCATGATTTATACACTGATTTACTACTTTGTAAATTCAGTGACCTTATTAATTAATATATATTAATATATATTAATATAATTATCAATATCAATATAATTATCAATTGATAACACTCATTGATCTGAATCCATGTATAAAAATCACAACTTACCCATTCCAATAAGTTTTTCCGAAGTTTCTTCTCATCATCGACCATTTGAAGCATATCGTGGTAAGTTGCAGTTGCAATTCCTATGTCCAAAGAGTCTGGATCTAGTGACATTTTGCATACCAACTCGTCATGAGAAAATACACAAAATCGTCTTAAATTTGAATAATGTGATATACAGTCTCGCCCAATTTTTAGCTATTAAATAAATAAAATAATCTATAAAGCATATACATTACTGAAATTGAAGATAAAAATTTGAGATGATAAGCTATACCCAATCAGCAGGGGCGAAATTTACAGCTT
Source organism: Agapostemon virescens (assembly GCA_028453745.1). Classification (NCBI taxonomy): domain Eukaryota; kingdom Metazoa; phylum Arthropoda; class Insecta; order Hymenoptera; family Halictidae; genus Agapostemon; species Agapostemon virescens. Next base: position 7,368,665 of record CM052090.1, on the reverse strand, counting down.
CAGCAAAGTTATAACCTTGGTTGAAACCAGCGTGATACGCTCGAGGAAACGTTACAACGAATTCACCTGCATGTTGATCAGTTCTAACTACCGGAACGCCTGTTATAGAATATAAATAATATTAATGACAACTAATAGATTTGAAATAGTTTAAGATAAAGTAATAAACCTGAAACATTTCTATATATAAATACTATTATTTGAAATAAAAATTGATAGAAATATCATTATTTGAGATACTTTTATTTTGTACTTCAATAGAATACTCATATTGGAATAGTATTTATATGAGTTACGATTAAAATACATATTTCAAAAAACTATTTCTTTCTGTACTTATTTGTACATAATTTGTATAAATACATATTTGTATTTATCTATTTCAAATATCTATTTTTCCTTGGTTTTTGTATAATTAGCATATTAAATTACCTTCACTTGTTAAAATATTGGGATTCATAATAGTGACCAGCTGATGAAGCAAATCTGGCTGACTTTGAAATAGTTCTGGTGCAGCAGATTTCATTGATTGTTCAAATCGTTCTGCTTGAGCACCTGGCACACCATACCATGTTTTTGGTTCTCCCCAATGTAAATAATTTATCGAGTAACTCCAGTGATCTTCATTATGCCAGCAGAATGTTGCAAAACACATGGCAACATACATCCATGGTACTTTCATTCCACTGATGTCAGCATTAATATGACCTAATACACTTCCACGTAACACTGGCAAATTATTTAAGTTCCATGGAGATTCAGCATATTCTTGATCACACGTAAATAAATTAACACTCGTTTTTGTTGGAAATCCAGATCCATGATCCATTGTATGCAAGTCTGCTCCATACTCAACTGTCACATCTTCATCAATCGAAGAAACTATTCGCCAAAATTCTTTTTCTACTAAAGATGTTGGCACCATCTATAAAGAAGTAAGATCATTTTTTTAGTTACGTAATTCAATTAGTATTGTTAGTTCATATTAAAGGACAAAAGTTAGGTAACATACATGTACAGGCATATTGAAGTAATCGCTCTTGAATTGGTCAGCCATTTCTCCAAATTGTTGAAGAGTGTACTCTCTCTGTGCTTGTTCAAAACCGAATGCTTCCATTGGTTTGGAAACTTCTTCGGCAACACACTTTGGGCATCGCCAATCTCCCTTTGGTATTTCTGTTAATGGAGGCATAAGACAGAACGTATGATAACTGTCATCACATCCATCGCACAACAGCATATTTTCTTCATTGTCACCTCTTCCACAGTTGTGGCAAATATATTTTGCCAACTATAAAAACATATATGACTTTGAGAAAAACATATTCACAAATGAGTGAATGAATTCACAAATAATATAATATACACTTACAGGGTCAAATTCATAGGTAAGTTTAACACCTCTTGTTTTGTTTGATTTTTTTCCTTCTTTGGTATTAAACCCAGCCATTTTTGGGCCAGGTCCATAAAATTGTAATTTTTTAAGCTCCTTACTATTGTCATCGCCATTTTTACTTCTGATTCCATCTTTGCAATCATTGTCAGAATCACACTCCTCCTTACAATCTTCTTGTTTAATGCACACTTCTGGCTTTTCTTCCTGACCTATAAATCTCTTAGATCGACGCGAGAATTTTTCAGTTGGTGGTTTAATTTGTTGCCGTGATATAATTCCATGTGGTTTATAATCCCGATCTTTCTTTTCATTTACATTAGAGTCTGGTTCAATTTTCTGTGCGATTCGGTACATATTAAGTAGGTATTGTCATTAATCATAGTGAATATAATATTCGAAAAAAAGAGATGACTTACAATATCTGATAAAGTTTTTCCCTGTTTAAAGACATCGAATGGATATAAAATTCTCTCATAGTGATTTTTTAATATACTTCCAACACTGCGACCAGATGGGTAACCTAATTTATTTGCAATTTTTGCCCATCTCCTTTCTTTTGTTACTGTTTCAATTCCACCTGCAAGTAGCGTGGGTGGGTATTAACTAATCTTGTTATTTGAACTTTAACCGTTGACCTTTGTAAACTGTAGAAACAAACCTTCATCCGTAACTATTTTGTGTAAAGAATATAAATCAAGTGCTTTACGTTCAACAAGAGGAATTTTCAAGGAAGAACCTTGAAGCTCCCAGAATTTTGCAATTTGATCTAAGAAATTAAGTTTTATTCTAGTCTTTGCTTCCAGTTCATTTAGCCTTTGTATCCTTGGAACAAATTTGAATTTATCTACATCAACAGCAAACGGTGGCTGCCAATTCTGCAAACAACAGGCAACAAATTCATAATAACAATTTTAACGGAATAACACGAATATTCTCATATAAAACGATTTTCAAATAATATTCGCTACGGTATTTATCAATTAAAGGATGAAACGTGAAATTTAATTTATTGTGTATAAATAAATAAAAAAAAATTCACAGGTATGTACATATACATATATACGATAATATACAAGAGTTTTTAATTTAAAAGGTATGCACATGTGCATCAAGTGCATGTAGTAAAGAAACTACTAGAAAACCGGAACAAGTTTTAATCAATAATGGTTTAATATATCGACCGAAATGAGAGGTGAACGGTATAGTATCCCATTATCAATCAATTTGTACGAAAATTCATTTTCAGAGATAATAACGTAAATATATAGGTACATTTAAATAATCAATAGCTGCTTTCGTAGTTTCATCTTTATCATGACGCAACAACCATTGCAAGATTAGTCTAATTCTTTAAGGACACTGATCGCTTTTAAGTACAGCTAAAAATGGATTTCCTTTGTCGATCGCCTCTTTTAAACGTTTCATATTTAATTGGCACGGACAAAATATGGTGTGGTTATCATCGTACAACAATATATATTTCTGCAACCTACAAAGTCAGGGTGAAAATAAAACAGATTTTCTCCATATACGACGCCCATTTAATGTCGTGACCATAGTTATTTCCGTAATGGCGTCATCCCGTTACAAAATATGAATTTTCCCGAACTCCCTCCAATCTCTAATAAATAAATCAATACACTTAAAGTGGATCGTAAGGTATTGAAAAAGAAAAAAAAGAACGGATCAATTAGTCAAGCAACATTAATAGCAAGAACGTTGGCGAAAATCAATTCTGTAGTTCGAGAAACAAGACGACTCACGAGGCTGTCACGATGTTATTATGAAGTTGAAAAATGATACGATCGCGAAAACATATTTTCCGATTTGTTTTAAAAACTACTTGCAAAATAATAAGATCGTATAATTCGTTGAGATGGTAGCCGATAAATCATTATGACAAATATATATTTTTGCTAAATCATTATTTCGTAAAAATAAAAAAAAAATCTTAATAGATAATATTTATTACGGAGACACAAATACATAGTATTAGGATTCAGTTACGTGGATTTTTTCAACGTATTCTATGCAACCTTTCGCAAATAATTTGCATTAATTGTTATTCCGACGCTGTGATGTAAAATATGATTGATTCGAAGGTAACGCCAAATTTAACGCGTTCATGCTATTTCTAAATCGATATTAACATTCTTATTTTAATACGCAATTTACATGTTGTTATTCGTAACACTTGGTTTCTTCTAGGAATCTTTGAAAAACTGCTCCATCTCCTTCCATTTTATTATTTTGCAAATTATAATATATATATATGTATACATATATATATATATATAAATATATATTTTTCAAAAGTAACTTTTTTTCACATACGTAGATGCAAAATGGTGGCGAAAATCGTTACCGATTACGTTGCGATGAAATAAACAACTATAAAGTAGAAGTCGTGATAAAAAAAAGAGAAAAGGTACGTAAGAAAAAATTTCCCTATACGTACGCGAATTAAAAAAATAGAATGCTAATAATTTCCGTTTGTAGTTCTACCATAATATTAAAACGACAATTAAAAGCAACGGATATATCGTTATCTGAAAACAAGTTGAGAACAGGGAACAAAAATTTATATTCGCTGACGTAAAGCTCGATAAAAGTTAATAAAATCCACTTATACGAAAAGTGATTGGACCGCGTTGTACGTGTTCTGCAACGAAACAGAAACTTCTAGGAAACTTCAAACAACTCTCGTATTTCCGATATTTAGGATACCGTGAGCTACCGAATACCGATTACTTTTTCGAATATCTTTCGCAACGAACACCGTTTACATGGTTCCAAATTTTCGAGACATTTCGAGACATTTCGCTAAGGTGACATTGTTTCGATTGTCTCGGCCATTTTACATAGCGTACCTTCTAGCTATAACGATATTTAATGTCGCAATGGTACAAGTACCAAAGTGCTTGACTTCTCACTTTTTCTTTTTTTTCGATCATTCGAATGGATTCTACGTGTCTAGAACACCTATCCGTCGCTAATTTTCTCGACAGCAGAACAAAAAAATATAATCGACGCATTTCAAATAATGTGGCAACATCTATGAGAGAACATCATGCAAGACAAATGCTACTCCTCAAACACGAGACCCATACTCTTCTTTTCTTCCCTTTTTCATCGTATTATCATTCCGTCCCGTGTCGCCAGGAATACTGTTCCTAGTTTCACCGTATCGCAACGTTTCGATATCAATCGGGGAAAAAATATCGTGGAACAATATCGTAACGGGAATAGTATGGTGCGAAGGGGAACTGATTATACTTAATGATTAATTTTTTATTCTATTCTACGTATTACGTAGATACTCGTTTATTTTGTGATGTCACGGCTGTGTGGTGTCCGTACGGAAGCGTCATAGCACCGTAAACGAGGTCGGTGCATGCATATCCGTACACTTCGACAATCACGAGAAACAAAAAAAAAAATAGGAAAAAGAAAAAAAAACAGAAATTTAGTCGACGAAGTGGCTGGCTGGCTCTCCCTAGGTCCGTTCAAAACGAGCCACAGCAAACGGAATAGAGGGATCAATGTATATAGCGTCCTTCTCGCGAGAACGTACAGGAAAGAGAAAGCAGGAACACGACGGGCGAAATAGAAGAACAAGGATTGATGTAATCGCGACGGAAGGATTTACTTACAGGCGGCGGTTTGATCTTACAAATGCCAGACTTCTCAGCGATCGGTCGTATTTTCGCGATGTAGCCAAGGGGGTCGTGAAACTCCTCGATACTTGGTTCGAAGACCGGCGCTTCTGGCGGTATAATAAATTCAAAGTCCGAATCACCACGATCGCAAGCCATGTCTTGGGTGCAATGATAAGTCCCGAAAAAATCCTCACAACCGAAGTTCGTGTCGAACCTCGATACCATGACTTGAATGCCCAACACAGCTTGGACGCGGATAGGTGGCTCACACGCACCTAACGCGGGTGAGGACCTCGCGCCAGTTCCAGCACCGTTACTCAGCTGCTGGACCCGTGATTTGATTCGGAATCGTGTCTCGGTAATCCATCATCACGAACTGCATTTGTATATCTGATGGAAAGCAGTTGACAATTAACGGAACAGACCACGAAACACACTATGCACAAACGTCCACGATATCACGCGGAGCCTCGCACACGAGCAACTGTCCCATTCCCTGAACCATACACCTCTTCTTCCCTCACACCTACTTGAACGTATCTGCTGAACAAATAATGGCTCTCCCCCTCTCGTATCGTACGAGAGTTACTAGCAAAATTAAGTATTTTATCTAATATCACCGTACTCTGTGGTTTTTCGATCACAGTTCGAAGCACGTATCGCAAGCTTAAGATACAGTTATCATGCTAAGATTATGCGATGGTTCTTGTCACTTTTGATATTTTAATCTGTTAAATTTCTTCGATAGTCATAAACTGACTATAATGTTAATTTTTTAAATTATTAAAACTAAAATATATCGTTGTAAATGTGGGCTTATAAGGTACGCGTGAAATATACTTGAAAATATATTTTTTATTATTTACATACTGTGCTTTTTTTTATTTCTATATCGAAAACAGTTCATAGTAAATTATTTTATTCTATGATATAGAGTCGTGTAAAACAAGTCCATAGAGACGTAGTGTAATAGTGGCGCCCCCTTGAATCAGACAATATGTCGATTCTATTTTGTGTGGGCCCAAAGATTTATTGAGATGTATATTTTTATAAAACTAAATGAACAAGTACAGCATATTATACCGTTACCGATGTAGAAAATTACGAAACAGGGTTGCGATTTCAGTGAATTGCAGTTATTGAATTGGTGAATAAAGACAAAATATCCCTATGACGTTCTAGTTCTATCTGTTCAGTTACCATTATTGTAGATTTATTGTTTAACTTTCACAATATTTATATAAATATGACAAATTAAATAACCCTGATTCTGTCTACTTGTATTAATTCGAAAAACGTATCGATGTTCGAATGTGTATAATATTATACTATTGTCAAATTTAAATAGTTATAATTATATTACAATTGCAAAGCTATTTAATTGTACAGTTTTCACAATAATGTGAATTTCTTAATATAAGAACTTACATAAATGTCCATTTAAAGAATCAATATTATTACGAAAGTATAAATGTAGTGTACAATTTAAATTAGCCGCCATTTCTGAATCAGATGGCGTATTAATCCCTTGCAATATCGAATGAAGGTAGTGAAGAAATAGCAGTACATTTTTATAAGCCTTACTTTTTTGACTAAACGAGTAAGTGTAAGTATTATATAATTTTTGATAGTTTGAAATAGTTAAATTCTCAAAAATTTTTCAGTTAAGATAAAATAGAAATAGTTTTGTTCATATATATTAGGTATGTCTGAGATAAGGTACAGATTCCGTTAGATGTTTTTTATGTTTGGTTATGTTCTATCATTTCATAACTTAAGCTAATTTCGTTTTTGCAGAAATTCATCAAAATGGGCAGACATATGGGACAATTAGCAAAAATAAGCGGAATCACGTTCTTCCGACTTAGCCCATTTGAACTGAAACCATTTGCTGGGTTTTTAGACTACGGTCTCTCAAATACACTACGCAGGTTTAATGATCTATTTGTTTACATTGCACCTAGTAAGTATTGCTTTTATAATTAGTGTTTTAATGATTTTATAACTGCCTCTGTAATTAATAATAATAATTATACATTATACATTATATAATATAGCCATCTAACAAATTTCATTTGTATTACAGCCTTTGCTACAGCTTATGTACTGCAAGAATGGGCACTCTATGAAAATCACCTGCTGCATCGTAAAAATCCAAAAGATTTTGAAAATGACGTATAAACTGTATACTCTTACCTGTAATTACAATTAGTAGCAAATTATGTAAACACATACAAAAAAATTAAATTAAATTATAAAAGTAATTGAGTTTAATTAAACCTTAACACGTCGCGAGAAGATTCACCATTGACTCTTAAGCTTTTAACAGATAACATTTAACCAACATGCAGTTTAAGAACAAAAGATATTTGACTTGTTCTATTAATACTAATATTTTTATATTTAAAATAGCGGTAACAGGAAATATTTTAAAGTAGATTTTAATAGATATAATTTTTTATGTCTGGTAAAATCCAAAAAATAGTAAAAAGACAAAGCATTTGTTTACATACTGTTTTCACTTTACTATTAACAGAGTATGTAGAATACAGTAGAATACAACAGATTACAACAGTGTAAAATGAACAAGAAAATTATAACTACTTTTTGTTTCCTTTTTAAAGATAAAAAAAGTATACTTCTTATAGCTGATTTAAATAGCGATGAGCTACCTGTGGTTTACAAAGGATCGAAAGAGGAAATCTATGAATCACAATAAAAGCAATATTAAATACTTAAACATAATAATTAAATAATTTTTTACTGTGGGTTGTATTTTGTGGATGCGGTTCAACAAAGATTGTCGAATTCTAATAAAAGTAACTGTTAAGTAACAAAATCTATCAAGAAGCGAGGACTTTTATTTTTCATCGCTATGTTACAGGTTGTAGGAAAACATGCGGTCCGCGGTCCGCAGGCAATATGTTAAAAGGCCAAATTGCCATTCATGAGATGCCAGTTGCTCATCAATGTAGTAAAGTATTCTTTTTAATTTATACCTAATTAAACATTTTAAAGTATTCAATTATTGAATAATATTCAACTTATCAACAATACACATATTTTGGTTCGAGAAAAACTCCGTACGTTCCGTCGTTGTAACGAGTAGTCTCATTGGTTCATCATCTAAGTTATCGGACTTCTTCGGAATTCCTGCGACATCATTTAAGGCACAAAAGTGGTTAACCCCGTGAATATTTTATTTCTTATATTTTCAAATTATTCACACTTATGTACAATAACTTCGTCGGTCAAACAATAGTTTTTCATATTATACGAAACGATATTTTTTATAGATTATATTTCATAACAAAACATTTTATATTAATCTTTTTACATAATGTATTAATTAAATCGAAGCATTATCATTTACGTGTAATGGAAATTCGAACTATCACATCAACGAGAACATTAAATAAAAATACGATTAATTCTAGAAGGGGTTTACACATTCCTAATCGATTCTACAAAAATATTATATTTATAATCTCGATTTCACCGTAAAAATCTGAGTTTCGTTATTAACAATTTACTTTAAGTTATTAACGACATACTTTCAATATGATTTTGTTAATGTTACATATCTTCTCTATTCTCGTTCCCTTTTAATACACATGATACGGAAGATCAAGATCGGGTTAAAATTTAATTATTCAATATTTTCTGTCGATCGTTTCTCGATCGCCAGTATCTTCGCAAGCCGTTAATACGTCCCTGTTATACCGTGACGAAAGTATCCGATTCCGTTAGATCTTAACGCCATATTCCACAGGTACGTTTCGACCAATCAGAGAGACCGTACCAAGAATGCACTTCGGGCAAAACAGGTAAGAAGCGGACAAGGCGAAGAGCAATCAGGTAGTCGTTCAGGTATTTACAGTCGAGCATGTTCGGCACATAGCTCTCTTCGCAAAAGCTTCCCCTCCCTCTCTTTTTCTCTCTCTCTTCCTATCTGTTTCGTGTGTGCGGATTGTGAACGAAAATTTTGTAAATAGGTAAGTAGAAGCATAATAACGAGCATTGTGTGAGAAAAGTTTTTGTTCGCGTACACGTCGTGTAAAACCACTATGGTCCTCGACATCCGCTTATTCCCGTACCTGTGCCAAACGGTGATACCAACGATCCAGCAAACTCGGTGAAACGCTGCTGTCAAGGTATTTATGGAAATGATTTCTTGACCGGAATCATTGCACCAAATACACCGACTTGGATTTCTCCTCGCGTTCAACAGTCGTCGTCGTCGTCGTGATCACACCTGTTGCTTCTCCATATTCTTCGCCGATGATAATCGTCATGCGAACACGATTCTTCAATCCGGTATAGACTTTGTGGTTGCTAACGGGGTTCGAATAAGACAAATCGTTTTGGCATCGGTAACCTGCTGTTCACCGAATATTACAGAAAATTCACGCATGTGTCTGCGTCACTCACGAAGGCGAATACACGGTCACGTCAGAGAAAGATGCACGGTCGGTATGTGTAGCGACGAATGTGTTAGGTTGTTGCATATGAAATGTCCGTTTTCAGAATGCAAATGTATATGAAGTGTTTTAACCGAGAAATACTGCGTGACCGGTTTAGGAAAACTTTTCTGCACGAACAATACCAAATGCTTGACTCTTTATTAAATAAAGAGACGGTACGCGTGAAAATGCTGATCGAACCTCTTACATTATGTAACGGGGCTAAAATTCTTTTTAAATATAGTGGAAATTTGTTAACCTCGAAAGGGAAATTTTTTGAGTTATACAGGTTTTAAGTAAGAGAGATTTGAAAAGAGGAAAATTCTATTTGTAGGGACTTTGTACGGTTGGTTAATTTTTTATTTTATTTTTCATCCGCTAATGTTTGCAGCAGTTAGGACTCGTCTTGTTACATTCGGAGAACGAGGAACCGTGAAACTGTATTTTAATCTAGCTAGTTATAGAGGTTCCGTAATAGTTATATTTTGAAAATTTAATAACTATGTCTGAAGTTATCCATCCTTGAAAAGGAGAAGACTGTATAAACTAATAATTGACCACACGATAGCCAGCAGTTGACGTTACATTTTTGAAATATAAAATCATAGGTATAAATATAAATGATATTTCTTACCGTGAATCATGCACCATCTTGTTAACGAGTCAGTGCGATAAACAATTGAATTGAAGTAAAAGCGTTTCGCGGTTGGGCCGATTGATGGTACAGCATGTTAATTGCGTTTTTCTCGAAATATTATTGCCGTTTCACTTTGCGGCATTTTTATGCAAATAGTATTGTCAGAGTGATGACGAAAACTTATCTGCGTAAACAGTCGTGAGGACGGCATAGCAATTGTAGAATCTAATATATATTTTTATCGCGGTTATCGCTGTCACGTTTGAATGACATGTGATGATTAATTGTTTCGTTTTTTTATTCAGCGATTTTGCGAAATAAAAGACTCGCGTCGAGTAAAAGTGAATAACCGTGTTCAAAAAGTTCGTGGAAAGAACGTTGAGATACTCTCGGTGATGTCTGCAATACAGGTGCACAATTAGAACTGAATCGGTATTTTGGATACCTGCATTTTTAGGTTATTGTTATGTCTCGTGAAAACAAGTTAGATGCGAACACATTAGGCTGGTATATACTAGTAGTACATAGTGCAATATAGATATGTAGTATATAATGCAATATAGATATTGTAGTATATAATGCAATATATACATTGTAGTGTATAATGCAATATATATGAAGTAGTATATAATGTAATATGTATGTTGTAGTACATAATGCAATATAGATATTGTAGTATATAATGCAATATATATATTGTAGTATATAATGCAATATATA
>CM052090.1:7338859-7352790 GCA_028453745.1 Agapostemon virescens | reverse complement strand
TTGGGAACAAATTTTGATAGAACTCATGGCTTTGGAATCATGGTTTAGTGTTGTAGTTTAGAGAAAAGTCGTGTATCACAATGACGATTGAATTATCTTGCAATCTTGCTGCTGATAAAGCTGCATTGATCAGAACCGTACGTACTTCGTGTCTTGCGAGCTGTACTACAAACAATCGTATTTTGAGTGGAACGGTATTGGATCCACGTCGATTAATTCACGGCTTGGAATAAACGTAAACGAATAAAAAGTACAACCGCGCGGGGTCCATTCACTGTGAAACTTGCTGGCGAACGCCGGATCAGTAGGTATGCGAGTTACATTGGCAACTTTCTTTCCACTTTTTTAATGGTCTCGCGCGTATGTCCGTCTGCGATATATTTACTTTCAACAGACGTTTATCTATCTCCCCCCCTGCCCTCCCCCGCGAATCAAGCATTTCCTGGAGAAACATGTTACGAGCATGTACTGTTGGGAGCTAAAAAGAAGTCTTTCGGAAGAATTGCGAGATGGGCAATCTCCGAGCTGCATTTATTTTCGACTTTAGCAAAATATTGGTCGCATTTACTATTTAGCGTGTGCTGCAGGCGATAAAAATTTTTTTTTTTAAATTCAAATTAGACTCATCGACTGCTCCCCTCCACGGAAATCTTTAGCAAAAGGCGAAAGATATGATTTATGCGTGATTTGAAGGGAAGACAGAGTACGATCGTTTATGTCCCTAGTCTTCTGTGATCCCACGTACTCTTAGCTCTTGCTCTATCGTAATTTTCTCCATTCCCACTCTATCTTTTCTCCATCTCCACCGTTTTTCACTGAGACCACACCTTCAGCCGAGCTTTCCCTAAAACGTTACGCGACTCCATTAAACCAGAACTGTTTCGCCCACCGACTTCGACGATGTCTTCAAGAATGCCCGAGTCTCGTAATTACCGATAAACGAGGTTCGTTCCACAATGTTTGGCAACGCAAGAATTTTTCTTAAATCCGCTCCTGATCGAAGTCCCGTATTTCGCGACCGATACCACGCCACAGAATCTTTTCGGATATTCTTCGAATGATTTCGCGGGTTTGCGTGTATCTAATCGTCTGCGCGAACCTTTCGTGGTTTTCATTCTTCGGCGGGAACGATTATTTGCCTTTTGTCCGATACAAAGTGTTCGGTGTGAATAAAATGATGACTTGCTGTCTTCATTGAAATAATATAACGGCGCGGAGGTTTGAGCATCGAAGAAAGGCGGTATGGAAACGTTGCAAATATTTCGACGAATAAAAGATCTTCGTTCGTGAGAATGGTTCTTCTTTCTTCGTTTTGTGGTATTATGCATTTGCAGCAGGGCGCCATTTCAAGTTGTCGAATCAACCGTGGTAGCTTTGTCCCCTGTAATCACAGCGCTATTGTTGTTGCTTGAATTTATTATGCCATCTAATCAGACATTTCTTAAACAACGATACATCCGTTCTGTTGTTTAACGTTTGTTAGCAAGCTTACGAATCGGCTTCTCGTTCCTATCAAAATTCTTCACTTTTGTTCGTTGTGCCATTAGAAAATTGATTGTCCATGATAATTAACACTTTACCGACCGGCGATTGTTTCAGAATTTTTTAATCTCCGCAGTCCATGTTTGAAAACTTTTTAACCGATCTTTCAACGCTGACAGAAATTTTTATTGAGAATCCTTAAACGATCTTCGGTAACGTTGTCTAATAATTTCGTTACAAACTACAATGTAAAAGTAGTTTTTTAAGCTTCATTCTGTTAAATGCAATCATTGAAAGTCCTATTAACACTTTGACTGCTATGTCACCTGTTTAAATCACATGTTTAAAAATAAATTTGTTCGCTAACATATTCGTTGCACACAATTTAGTTAATATCGAAAGACTATAAGAAGTTTCATTTTAGATTTTCGGTTTCGATACACGTTAATCCTGCGTCTTGTTAACTGAAAGACTAATTAAAGTTACGTACGTAAGTTTAATTTTGATGTACGTGGTTGGACAATAGCTGAAACAGGGAATTCAGGAGGTTAAGAATAAAATCGAATATTTATGCAATACTTATCACTGCATAGAATACACAACGTTATAAACATTGTATACATGCTCGGTCCATAAGTGAAGTTTATGGTTTCGATAGTTTGGCAGGATTGCCAATGGTTTCGTCGTAGGTGGAGGTGTGAAAATTTCATAGTTGTGCGTCATTTTAAAGAAGGAAATAATAGTCTCTCGACGCAATCGTCGATGACCTAATCTGTATCTAGGTAATTCTACTATTTTAGGTTCTCGAGTATTTTTCATAGTTGCAAATATCCTTCCGAGTAATGTTAAAAACACTGTTAACTCTTTGTGCTGCAAGCAATTTTAAGTCGAAAATTGATACATTTTTTTGTCGTAGAATAATTCTTATTATTCTATTAATTGTGCGTGCAACACTTTAAATTTTACTAACGTCTTAAATAGAAATGTTGTAATGTAAAAATTGTTTCGAATAACAGTCTGACAATTTTTTAAAAATACTCTTTATTATAAGAGGTGGGAATGTGCTCCTCTGTTCTTTTTACAGCGTCGTTACCAAAACGAATACATATATATGTAATTCATAATAATTATATTCCATAAATTAGGACGTCTTCTCCAGTCGTAAATATTTCTATCAGTTATGGTTAACACTTTGACTGCCAGACTAGCAGCCACAAAATTTCAAAAAAATCGAAATGAGATATTGACTAAAATAAAAATTGAAAAAATAAAATGCAGGTCGTAAAATGCTCGCCCTACCTTCTTGCACTTTCTGTATAATCATCAACTTTGGTACAAATGAATATATTAACGTAAAAATTGATGTAGAAACTATTTCTAAATAAAATAAAATTAAACTATTGTAAATAAAATTAATGTACATGGCAGTCAAAGTGTTAACGCATTGTTATTCTTGGTGATCAGTATGTCTACAAGAAAATCGTTCCGAGTCCGAGACTCTCGAGAAGCTAGGATGAAAAATTCGTTTTTAGAGCACGTTATCAGCGAATTGTTTACAACAGTTGCCACAGTATGCGACAGAAGTCTATCAAGCGGTAATTCAGACTTGATAAGAGAGTAGAGAAGAGGCAGAATTATCGTACCACTTTGTTGCGATGTAGGACTCCGCCGTTACTCCAGTAACGAGAAAAGTTTAGCCGGGAAAATCAAAACATTTGAATTCTTATTTAATTTGAATTCTTTGCTAGCTGGGAAAGTTAACACTTTGCGCTCGAACGGCGACTCCGAGGCGCAAGTAAAAATTGCCACATTCTCAAGGTTATTATTTCCTAAAATTGTCAAGGTTTCGTTTTCGTAAATTGGTTGATATAATTCGATTGGTGTAATGTTGCACCCGATAAAAAGACGAATTAAACCGTAAATAATACGTTAACCTTCAAACGACCTTCGGCTTATCGTATTCGAGTAAGATTCCATTGATGTAAATTCTGAAACGTTTGAGGGTCATTTCTTAAACAGTGTAACGCTCGTCGATGACCACCATGGAATGCAATGTGTTAACCCTTAGCACTCCAGGCAATTTTAATTCCAAAATTGAAACATTTTTGTTTATTTAAAGTAGTTCCATTGTATGAGCTTGATTTCCTTTTGTGAATATAAAGTTGCGATTGCTACCGATATTACGACAAAATTTTCAATTTTCACAGCAAGATTGTACACCCGCACTGCATATTTATTTGTCGTCTGATACGCAAGAAAACAGATTCAGATGGGATTATTTAACCCTTTCTATCGTGCAAGCTTCATTTATTCTCAGTTTTGCGACAGTAATTTTGGACATCTCTTTTTATCTTCATACTTTGCATGTGCTCGACGATTTTTGCATTGCTCTTTCTTATAATTAACAAATACGTATTGCCGAACAGTTTTTATATCCGAATTGTAATATTTTAGTAGCTTGCATAAAATATATAAATTTATTCGAAGAAGTACCTATTCACCCTTAAAACTCGAAGCAATTTTATTGCCAAAATCGAAACATTTATTTTACATAAAATAATTCCATTGTACATGGTTAATTTCCTTTTGCGAATATAAAATATATTACTATTATTCGTACGTGCAAACATAGCGATGTAAAAGCTGTTTTAACCCTTAGCACTCCAATGGCTTCTCTGAGGCGACACTGAAAATTGTCAGACTATTATTCAAAACAATTTGTACATTATAAATGTTTGTGATTAAGAAGTTATTAAAAATTCAAGTGTTGCTGTACTATTAAAGGTAACAAATTTGATATGCACGAATTATTCTAGAACAGAAAAATGTCTCGAGTTAGGAATTAAAATTGCTTTGAGTGCAAAGTGTTAAATAATAGTAACAGAATTTTTAGTGTCGCCTCAGAGGCGCCATTGGAGCACTAATGGTGAATCCGATTAAAAGGTCGAAATAATGTAACAGTTTTCCTAAATTCTTCGAATGTTTCTACCGTCTTGGGTTACGTTCACTCGTTTTCTGTCGCAGATGCGTAAAATCCGTTGTCCAATTGTAATTGTACAAACGGGCGAAAGAAAACTTAAATAATTCTAAAACAAATAATTTTTGAAGGATCGTCGTTTGACAGGCGATGATCGGGTCGAGTCTCAATACTTTGCTGACCGGCAATTTTATGCCATATTACCGGCTATTATTTTGTAATTGAATATGGAAGTAAAGTAAAACATTCTAAATAAACTCCAGTAAATTTTATTTATACTGAATGAAATGAAATTAAACTTTGGACATATTTTTTATATAATTTTTAAAATATTGCGCAGAGCTTTTGCAATATTCTACATCGCCCTGGGTTTCACAAAATTAAAATAGATAATGCAAGTGCAATGACGAGTTAACTCGTAATCGGTCAACAACGTTTGGGCATGAAAAGACGAGTTAACTCGTTACCGGCCACCAATCTGTTAAAAAGGAATTCGAAGCTGTGCACAATCGACTTATTCGAATGCATGGAATCGTCCTTGCGTGTGCCAGGTCCTCGATCACCTTGCGCAAGGTTTCAGTTAGTCCTAAAGGGTGAACAACCTTCTCGGAGTACGGGATGCTCCACGCACTAGCGAAGGATGGGAATGCGAGCAAGTATAATTTTGTTGTTCGTGCCATGATAAATCGGGAAGTCGCGGGTTTTATGATCGTGCTTGTAGCCAGCTTGCTTACGGGAATGTTATGTTAACGACGGTGTAAATTCTTAACCCTTTTTCGCGCAAACTAGAGTCTCGCGAAAAATAGGAACAGGAAAAAGATCTGCTATCGCGCGTAACTTACAAACCGACGAGTTTTCCGGCAACCGCTTCTTTCAAACGTGTATCTTATAAATTATAGTTTATTAATACCTTAACATTGTGTTGCCGAGCATTTTATTGTTAAACGTGCTAGCGCAAGTTACGAGTGACTGGAATCTCCGGTTTTTTGGAGTTCTTATCTAAAATTTCTTAAATGGTCAAAATATTGTTAATCTTTATTAATAGATACAGATATTCATGACTGGATTACTGGTATTTAGGAATGATAAAGTGCCGGTTAAATATTTTTCTCTTATTTAAGCTCTTGTACTCTAAGCAATTTTTATTCCAAAATCGAGACACTTTTTGATTTGAAATAATTCCATTATACGTGGTTCATTTCCTTCCATGCATATACAGTATTTTTCTATTGTTTGTAGGTGCAATACTTTAATTTTCACCGATTTATTAAATGCAAGCATAGCTATGTAAAGATTGTTCTGAATAATAGTGTGGCAATTTTTAGTGTCGCCTGAGAGGGAGTGCTAAGGGTTAATATTAGGTTTACCGGATGCACCATGTATCTTGACGCATCCTAGTATCTTTCATTTACGGTTATTGAGATTGTGAAGATGTATCCATAAGGAATGGGATACCAGATTTATTTCTTTGGGTATAAATTATTTAAACAAGCTAAAAATTTGGATAGGCACGTTCTCGTTGTTTTTATAAATTAACGTAATATAGTCGCTTCTAGTGCTCCGTTAATATGAAATACATTTAATCCTTTTACTGTTTTAAATCTCAACTACACATTATTTACAATAAATGCACACAATCCTCGTATAAATTATAAAACCAATTTATTCGAATATTATTTCAGATTATGCTATTCGTACTATAATTTTTTTGATATTCAATCTAGACATAACTGACATTAGAAATCGTTAAATGTTAATTCTGACGGATTAAAATGTCTGAAAACGTGTTTAAGAAAATGAGATCCAAAGAGGATTTAGTTTACTAATATTTCGCCGGTCAAGAAATAAAATTACATTCTATCAGATTTCTTAAAAGATTTAATTATTTGATAGTCCACAGTTTAGCACAGCCATCTTATTATGCACAATTCTGCATGGGCACATTGATACACCTGTTGAACACAATCTCCATACCAAAATACACGAGTAAGTGGTTACATACAAGTAACCGTGTAACTTAAAACTATATTAGCATTAAGATACGCGAAAAAATTAAAGTGGGTGGAGCTGGAACATGTTCGAATTTAAACCAAGGGGACTCTCATTTATCAAGTATTTAATGAACCAAATAATTCGGAGAAACATTTTCACATAAAGTCTATGAATAGACTGCGAATTTATTGCAATTTCAAGGAGCAGATAAATCAGAATACCATGTAATACCATATACTACAAAATACCATGTATTAATTTCAGCTTATTGAAGTCCTTAAAGGAAAATAAATATTTCTGCTTGGTTCTTGTTTCTTAAAATTGATGCAAACAATTTTCAATTTGCATAAAGATCCGCGGATCGATTATAAATTTTCTGAACATCATGTTAGATTATAATAATTATAATTATTGCCATACCATTATTTAAGACATTTATCCATATTATTAAACTTTCTCATTAGTCGTTGCAGTAAGTTGAGTATATCGATGTTTCTGAATTTTCTTAATTGTTCAAATAGTTTTTTGTCTGTATTCTATAAATTACTAAAAACTCGAGTGTCATGTGAGAAAGCAAGTTAAATTTCATTCTAATGAAAATTGCACAAAACCTTGCCATTTTCAGAAACCAATACGCGATAGTCTATTTTAATGCTTGGTATAATTACCGTTAACCCTTTCCACTCGAATGAAACGCTAGTGAAAATTGCAGCACCAATATTCAAAACATTTATCCATATTATTAAACTTTCTCATTAGTCGTTGTAGTAAGTTGAGTATATCGATGTTCCTAATTTTTCTTAATCGTGCAATTAGTTTTTTGCCTGTATCTTATAAATTACTAAAACCTCGAATGTCATCAATTTCACTCTAATAAAAATCGCACAAGATCTGCATAAATTAAATCTTGCCATTTCCAGAAGATAATACACGATACTCAATTTTAATGCTTGGTATAATTAGCGTTAACATAGCCTTTGCACTCGAACGACTGTGCTGAGACGCCAATGAAAATTGCTGTACCACTATTCAAAACATTTATCCATATTATTAAACTGTCTTTTTAGTCATTGTAACAAATCGAGAATAATATTATCAAGGTTCCCAATTTTTCTTAACCCTTAGGCCCTCCAATGGCTCCCCTCAGGCAACACTAAAAATTGCTTCAGAACATTATTATTCAGAACAACTTTTACATCATCGTCTGTGCAATTAAAAAATCGGTAAAAATTAAAGCGGTATGCGTACTAATAAAAGTAATAAATTTGATATATACAATTTAACTATTCTAGATAGAAAGAGTATTTCGATTTTGGCATTAAAATTGCTTGGAGTGCAAACGATTAATCCTCCCAACTAGCTTTTGCCAGTATCCTATAAATTACTGAAAGCTCGATATGAGAAAGCAAAATGAATCTCAGTAGCACGATGCAAAAGGGATTGCAGAGACTAAAATGTTCCCAGGTCCAAAGAAGTGTGTTGCTTTTGGAATTGCAATTGCTTCGGGCGCGCAAAGCGATGAGTTTTCCGGCGGGGAGGTCCTTTCTGGCGTGTGCGTCGCCGTTCGCCGTAAATTCGCGTCGAGCAATTAATTTTGCGTGGGTCGCGTTTATGGAATCGGGGTTTATCGCGTTCGCGGGTTACACACCTCGGAGAATTTCGCTTCGTAGGTATGCGGCGAGATGCGATTGCCATGAGTTGAACTATGCGCGGGGCCGAGAAAACGCGAGAATGCCAGCCAGCCGCGAGCCTTTCCGTCCCTTTCCCGTAGATATCGGACGCCGCTCGGCTCGGCTCTGCGAATCTCTTTCCATCGTTGAGAACCAGCCGTGTTTCAATCCGGCCATAATATTCCCTGGTAATTCGCGTACGTTACGTAGGCGTAATTGAAGGCCCGCTACTCGCGGATACGGTGCCAGTGGAAAACCTGGAAACCGTCCTGTGTCCCTCTTTCCTTTAAAAAAGAAAACCCGCCGCTTATTCCTTCGATGCTCGCCATGAAAGAATTTTTTTCAAATCGTACCAGTACGAGCGGATGAAAATTTACACCGCGAAACGGGGCAAACGTTTGCGAAGAACCGAGTAATTCGAAGTTGAAAGCCCGATACTTGCGAATGCGTTGCCCGAGGAAAATCTAGAGACGGTTCTGTGTTCCTCTTTCTTTTAAAATTCTGGGGCTTATTCCTTCGATCCACGCCAAGAAAGAATATTTTTTAAAATCACCCCGGTATGAGTGGATGAAAATTTACACTGCAAAATGGAGCAAACGTTAGCGAAGAATCGTGTAATTCGAAGTTGAAATCTTCCGATATTTACGAATGCGTTGCCCGAAGAAAAATCTAGAAACTGTCCTATGTCCCTCCTTTATTTAAAAGCAGAAAACCCGCGGCTTATTCCTTCGATCCACGCCATGAAGGAATTTTTTAAAATCGTCCTGGTACGAGTGGATGAAAATTTACACCGCAAAACGTTGAGATTTTGTCCGGACATTGTGGCTCGCGGGTTTGTGTCATTCTTTACTTTCGCAAAGAAAGAGTAATTGTAGTTGAAAGCTCGTCGAGTACCGTTGCCTGTGGAAAACTTGGAAATCTTCCTGCCCAGCCTCGCTATAAAATCTTTCAATCTGATCTATCCTATGGGAAAATTTGTATAATCGCTCCTGTACCTGCAGATTACAATCAGCAACGCGAAACAAAGCGAATTTTGCTCACACTCGAAACGTTTAGATTTTCCTCGGATATTGTTGCTCGCGAGTTTATGGTATTCTTCGGTTGCATAAAGAAGGAGTGGTTGCAGTTAAATGCCCGATATTCGCGAATGCATTGGCCGTGAAAAACATGGAAATCTTCCTGTCCCGTTTCCCTATAAAATCTTTCAATCAAGGCTTGTTCCTTCCATCTGTACCACGGAGGAATTTTTGTAATTATCCCTGTAGCTGCAGATTGATATCTGCAACGTGAAACAGAGTATATGTTGCCTGAATTAGAAACGTTTAGACTTTTGATTTGCCTCGGATATTGTTGCTCGCGAGTTTTAAAGAAATCTTTTAATCTAACCCATTCCTCGAATCTACATCATAGACAAATTTTTATAATCTCTCCCGTATTTAAAGATCAAAATCTGCAACGCAAAACAGAGCAAACGTTGCGCAAATGAGTAATGTTTATATTTTAGATTTTTCTCGGATACTGTTATTCGCGATTTTATGGTCTTTTTGGTTCCATAAAGAAGGAACAGTTGTAATTGAATGCCCGATATTCGCGAATGCATTGGCCGTGGAAATAGCGAAATCTTGCTGCCCCGTTTCCCCATAAAATACTTCAATCAAGGCTTGTTCCTTCCATCCGCATCATGGAAGAATTTTTATAATTATCCCTGTAGCTGCAGATTCATATCCAGAACGTGAAATAGAGTATACGTTGCACAGATTAAAAATGTTTAAATTTTAGATTTTCCTCGGATATTATTACTCGCGATTTTATGGTCTTTTTGGTTTCGTAAAGAAGGAACAGTTGTAATTGAATGCCCGATATTCGCGAATGCGTTGGCTGTGGAAAACTTGGAAACCTTCCTGCCCCATTTCCTAATAGAATACTTCAATCAAGCCTTGTTCCTTCCATTTGTACCATGAAAGAATTTTTATAATGATCCCTGTAGCTGCAGCTTCGTACCTAGAACGTGAAATAGAGTATACATTGCACAGATTAAAAATGTTTAAATTTTAGATTTTCCTCGGATACTGGTACTCGCGATTTTATGGTATTTTTTGGTTCCACAAAGAAGGAACAGTTGTAATTGATGCCTGATATTCGCGGATGCGTTGGCTGTGGAAAACTTGGAAAACTTCCTGCTCCATTTCCTTATGAAATCCTTCAATCAAGCTTTGTTCCTTCCCTCTACACCATGGAAGAATTTTTATAATTATCCCTGTAGCTGCAGATTTATATCCAGAACGTGAAATAGAGTATACGTTGCGCAGCTTAAAAATGTTTAAATTTTAGATTTTCCTCGGATATTATTGCTCGCTAGTTTATGGTATTCTTCGGTTTCGTAAAGAAGGAGAGATTGCAGTTAAATGCCCGATACTCGCGAATGCATTGGCCGTGGAAACAGCGAAATCTTGCTGCCCCGTTTCCCCATAAAATCCTTCAATCAAGGCTTGTTCCTTCCATCCGCATCATGGAAGAATCTTTATAATTATCCCTGTAGCTGCAGATTAATATCTGCAACGTGAAATAGAGCAACCGTTGCGCAGATTAGAAATGTTTAAATTTTAGATTTAGCCCGGATACTGTTGCTCGCGAGTTTTATGGTATACTTTAATTTTGTAAAAAATAAAAAAAGAACCGTAGCAGTTGAGTGGTTGTTCGAGTGGTGCCGTGATGCACGATTTTATTTTGCATTTAATTGCCTGCAGTTGTGTGTATTGTTGGGTAAATACGCACACCGTGGGTTACAAGATTATCTGGTTATCGGGTTAGGACTTGTATTCCGTAATGAATGTTTATTATACGATTAAGATCTCTGTTTGAAGTCATATAATAATTCTTCGTAATGATATTCGGCTAGGTTCATTTATTTGACGGTTCGGCTTTATTACAATGCTAAGTTATGGCGAAAAGGAAAATTGAAATACAAAACGAAATTGTTTATTACTTCGAAACTCATAGTTAAGCCGTACGTTGAACTTTGGAGAGAAGCGAAATTATACGTATCTGTGTGTGTGTATGCGAGAGGTTCGTTCTTGTTATAGTTGATGCTTTGTTCTTTCATAATAGCGATCCCATAATTGTCTCGAAGAATGTACGAAGATTCTCGCATACAGAGGATGCAAGGAGCGAACTGCTGGAATCATTCAATATGCGTCATTAAATGGCGAATTGATTGATTCCGCGAATTCATTAAATCGCAAGCACCGTAATTATCGTAGGAAAATCTAGAACTTTTGAAGAATCTTTATGGAAATACTGTCTGGATTGTTTCCTCAATTAACATGTTCGTTAACGACGCCAAGGAGAGTCAAATTGGTTTCGTACGTGTTGTTATTAACATTATAAAATACACAAGATTTTTAAAAAAATCATTACTTGCCTCTGACAATGTCAGCGTTTTCATTTCCTAGAAGGTTACTATTTTTAATAGTTTTCAATAGTAACACTACAAAAATTATTGAAAATAAAAATTCTTTACATCGAAATTTGTTTCTCGCTTTATTAATTTTAACGAGTCAACAGTAGCATATACTTCGCCTACTCGTTTTAGCTTTATAAGCGCATAATGCCTAGATGCAACTATAAAAATAGTTCTCAAGAGAACGTTGGTAGCAAACGCGTGGGAATGTATTGAAAGCTATAATCCTGCAAAGAGTATTAACTCAGAAATGATTCACGATACAAGATTCACAATATTAGTACTTATTTATCTGACAATAAATTACCTTTTTCGCCGGAACATTTCAAAAATTGTATTTTCCCTTCGTTATTACATTTTTCTTTTTCTAGAAGAAAAAAGTATGCATTATTTAATATTTTAAACCGCTTAATGAACAAAAACGGTGGAATGATCGCCAAGCGTAGGTGTTACAAAGCACGTAGCGCCATTTAAATATCAAGGTAACTTTCGTAAGAGTTGATGGCTTCACCTAAATGAAACATAATTTGATCAGATACCAAACATTCTTCTCCAGAGATTTTACACCCAGTCGAGATCTGAAAATATCAGTAGCATAAATAATTGCATATTTTATGCACGGATTGTTCGATCTGTTAAGTAGGCATTCACTATAACCACTATAACGTTTCAACGTGGTACATTTACCGATATACTTCTTAATAATCTTTTCCGCTTTTCCAATCGAACGAGAAAACTCAGATTTTACTGCAAAATCATTTATTCCTTCCCCATTCGTTCAAATTCATTGCACAATTTGGTTAAAATTCTTCTGGTTGTTTGCTCGGTTCTCTTACGCCTAATCATTCAATCATTTGTACGTCTTTATTAATCTACAGGAAGTTCCTAATAGTTTCTCTAGAAGTTTAGAATTTTCTTCAATAGAAATTCCGAGGATTTCTATTTACAATTCTTCACCAGCGCAAGAAAGTTTAGTTGTCGCTGCACAATTTGAATAAAATTCTTTTGGTTCTTTGATCGGTTCTCTTACGCATAATCTTTCAATTATTTGCACATCTTTATTCATCTCCAGGTATTTCTAGCATTAAAGACGAAGTTGCCACTAGTTTCTTTAAATGTTTAGAATTTTCTTGAAAAGTACCTCCGAGGATTTCTATTTACAATTCTTCACCAGCGCAAGAAAGTTCAGTTGTCTCTGCACAATTTGAATAAAATTCTTCTGATTCTTTGCTCGGTTCTCTTACGCATAATCTTTCAATTATTTGCACGTCCTCCTTACTCCTTAGGTACTTGTAATATTAACGACGAAGTTTCACGAAGTTACGAATAAAATACTCAGTATCAGAAAATCGCAACTTCAAACCCGTTTTTAAAAATCGTGTAATCCTATTTAAAATAAATAAACGTGGTCTTTACATGTCCTTCGAACTTCCACCTCCAAATATGTTAATTTAAAAAAATTACTCTTCGGAGCAGAGAAGTTTTTCCGAACGATTTTCTCGAGTAGCAAATGTTTGACTTTTGCAAGGGGAATAATTTAAAATATCAACGTTGAATTTTTATCTTTGAACCATTCAAAGGCATGCAGAGTCTTTGAAGTGGAGGTTTCTCCTCCGGTCGCGAGAGGAATCTTTCTGCATACGCATCTTCAGAAGAGTTCCATTTAAACTTCTCTGGTCGCGCAAGGAAGCCGAGGTCTTGCCGCACAATTTAAAAGGCAATTCTCCGCATCGGGAGTCCATGTTGGGCAACGGCGAGAAGAAGAAGGTAACCGAAGATCGGACGCCGTTTCCGTCAAGTACGGTCAAGGACGCGGTTACTTCAGCGCATTCCCGAGATGAATTTTTCTCGGAGGGTGTGTCCGCATCCATAAGCAATTATGCTCGCGCTTGTCGCGCGGGGAGTCGTAAATACAAGACGTGGTTACGCTCTTTCCATCTTGTTTTCTTTCTATTGGAACGCGTCGACCGCGTCGAGCCGCGATGGACACGTAATCGAATTCCTGCGGGTCCTTCCGATCGAACGGGTTAGTCGTTTTTTGCGGACGATCGCCACTCCCGGAAATTTTTATAATTTAGTCATCGTCGGTGGCGACGTTGTCGTAACGAGAAAAATTTTCATTTCCGCCGACGTCGACCGTCCCAGGCCGCCATCTTGGCTCGCGCGGTAGACTTGGCTGATTATATTTTACTTTCTACTAATTTTATTTTGCCAACGCTTTCGCACAAGACGAGGTGTGCTCTCTTACGTGCACGATTCTTAACGATTGTGGATAACATTTTACTTTTTATTCATTTTATTTTGCCACCGGTTTCGTATAAATCGATGCTATTTTATGTGCACGATTTTT
>CM052090.1:7322435-7338359 GCA_028453745.1 Agapostemon virescens | reverse complement strand
GTCAGAAGAAATGTTTTTTGATTTTCTAGTTAAAACAGCTTGGAGTGCAAAGGGTTAAACCCAGCAACCGTATTTCATGGGCATCGCATATTTTGTAAACTATCGCATAACGTTTTAGCATAGATCGCCTGGCAATGTTAATAGCAAGTTTATCTATTGACAAACGTCGATTGTTCTGTTTCCACGTCGTGTTCGAGTGTTACGACACGACTATTGTAATGTTACGTTTCACCGGCGACCGAGCAGCGTTGCGGTTTCTCGAATTGATTGATTATTGTATCTGTTAATTGTACCGAGTGTAAATATTATACTATCCTCAGTTCGCAACCGGATTCGAAGGGCTCGAACGATTTCTGTTTGGTAAAATGATGATATAATGGCTCGATCATACTTGACGAAACAATAAAACTTATTCACCGTCGAGAAATAAACGATTTACACATAGGAGAAGTTTTTGAACCTTTTTCAACGTGCTCGTACACCGTGCTAGAGAACCTGCGAATTTAGATTAGCAATCTCTCGTGTCCCGCTAATCAAAAAACCTTGGTAATCCGATTCTCCGATCGGCGAGTAATTTCACGGCGGGTTGTACAAGAAGAAAATGTAACTTCGAAAGAAACCAGCGCGAACGATACGTTTTAGAATAACCAAACGAATTAACGCACAAGTATATCCTCGCGTTGCGAATACGAATAAGAAAGAGAACATACTCGAAATTTACCGTGCTGCGCTGAAAATGGAAAATTAATGCGACGCGGTTACAAGGACGCGCACAATTATCATTGCATTGCAACTCGATTCAAGGAAAATTATTCTGTCGGCTGATAAGTTAGAAAACAACTATGAGACTAGAAAATTCGCCAGGCATTTAAATAAAATTGTAACAAATATCTACTATTTATACACTTTGGCTCGTGCTTGTCAGCCTGTAATGATGATAAATGAAAACCATAATTTTGCTGGAACTGTTAACACTTTGACTGCCACGTCACCCATATATGAGTGACAGAATTGTTTAACCATCTTTAAAAGTAATTTTGTTTATATCTGGAAAATACGAAAAGGTTGAAGGATAACTATGTGTGATACGTTTTAAGATTTTCAATCGTTGCTTCATTATATAAATTACTTCAATTTTGTGGAATTTTCGAGGCTGTTGGGCAGTTGAAGTGTTAAAATGGCTGAGTCAAGAGAAAAAGTTGACTCTTAGTACAATTAACAAAATATATATTTTAAATTTGGATGAGAAGAGTCTACCTAAGCGGTTGAACGAACGAAGCCTAAAATAATAATTTCTAACTTATCAGAATGTAATATCTTCGCTTAAACCCTACATTCCAAAATTCGGATTGTTTGCATCGTTCGGTCTCTACTTTATCCCGGAAGGAATTCTATATAATTCGTATTTCATTTAAATATCGTTTTATTGGAGCTATAGAGTCGCGTCGAGACGCGTGCTCGTCGGCTAGATTAATCAATAATGGTTCTTAACATGATAATAACGCTAAGGGTAACGATATTAATGATAATAATCATCGCATAATAAATATCCGTCACGTACTCATTATCGTGTAAGAGCGAACCGGAAGTACTCCGACTAATGTGCAAGGCTTCTCTGAGCTACTCGTAAACGACCAAAACTGTTCGTTACCATTGTAACAATTGTAACAGAGACTTTTACCATCGTGTGAACCTCGTGAATACACTTTTCACATCAGATTTTTTCGATCGCATTTAAAAACATGTCCGAGGAGGTTTTTTGAATAGATTTTTCTATCGAAATTTCGCGAACGTTTCTAAGAATTTCTACAACATCTGATAAATTAATAGGGATTGCGGAGCGTGACATTTAATTATCGGATATAATTACGATAAGGTACGGATTAGTGCAACGATATTTAAAAAGTATGCCCGAACCACTGGCACCGATATTCGGTAAATAGAAAAAGAGAAGGCAATAAAATGGTAAACGTATTCGTTTCTTTTCGGTTAAAATCAAGATTTCCTTGACAAATAGTATTTACCTTTTAGAATAAGGTAATGGCTCAATGTAAACGAAACGAATTTTCAATGTTTTCTCGTCGAGAAAACAAAAATATAAAAGTATTAATAATCCGGAGTAAAATCGTTTCATCGATCCGAACTTTATTGTAGCGCTAATATACATAGATATCTAGACTGCAATTACTTCATTGAAATAACATCACTGTTTCCGATGATAATCATTCGATTGGTGCATACAACACGTTTAAATATTGATCACCGTTTTTTTTTTACAATTATTGTTTGTATTTGAGAGCCTTGAATTTTGTATTAGAAACTGAAGTGTACACAATAACAACTGAAGGAAAAAAAGCAACCATGGACTTTGTAGCTTAGTTGGAAAAAGAAAAGAAAGAAACCTTTTTATATGCAATATGCACCAGTCTAATGTGTAACTAGAAGTACATAATTATTAAACTGCGGGTTTTATGTGCTCAAGGCAGATGCAACAGACTGAGAGAAGCAAAGTTGAAAGTTTTATGAAGTTTGTCAGCAATCAATGCTGAAAGAAGCCATCGGCAGGAATAACTTGGGTTTTCGCTTGAATCATCCTTGTTGCAACGGATTAACTTGTAGTGACATATATTTTGCATAAACATCCGCAGTCTAGTGATTACATAAGGCTACTTGATGTTTTGGTAATCGAGAAATGGTTCACATCTGATTTATTGAAAATATGTTTAATTTGTGCAAGTGAGATAGGCTTTTAACGATTCGTTGACTCTTCGATGGTTCTCGTATACGTTACATTCGCTTCAAGTTGATCGTCGTCTTTTACTTTCGTTTTTATTCTTTCATCTGAAATAAAGGTAACAATTGATGTTCGCAACACCAAGGATACTCGCAGGTATTCCTTCGTCAATCGAAGACCCGTATATTGCGTGAAACGATTCCGACGGTAATTCGTGAACTCGATACGTACGAGGGCTTAGCAAACAGATTTACCTTTATATAAAAATCTAATTATCAATGTGTTCACGTTGCGTGACCTCGAGTCGAGTATTCAAATGAAATGTATAGTTTATCGATATAATAAGTGATACAGCTAGAGTAACTATTTATGTCTGTTACAATGTATGTGATCGCTTGAAATAAAAACTTGACATGAACATTAAACGCCTATAATTTCCATTTGCTTTGTGAACGAGAATGCTATTGCTTTTATTATTTGTATAATATAATATTCTCGTTTGGTTTATGTTAATTGCCAATCTGTTGTGGCAAGAAAGCGTTACACGCCATCTAGCAACAATTTTAGTGATTCGTTGGCATAATCCCAGAATCTTTTGGTTCTGTTTCATGCTAAAGTTTATATGAGACATATGGCAATCCTAAAACCCTAAGCATGAGCACTCTCGTTTCTTCTAGATTACTATTAAAAAGAAAGATTGATCTTTTTGCCTAAAACATTCCTTATCCCTAACATAGATATGGTACCTCGACAATTATTCAACAAATATGCCTGCAGAAGAATAGAATCTCATTTATAGATATCGTAATACATATGTATAAGTTTTGAACATATACCACGACACGAGTCGTATGTTATCTGTATATTTAGCAATAAAACATTCAGGCAGTGTAAACAAACACTTCGTTACTAGTACACGCACGTTGTATGGCTCACATTTTGAAAATGTATGATCACAGAATATTGTAAAGCAGATCCATACATTAACATCACTGGACGATAAATGTAACATAACATTACATTCTTTATACACTGTAAATATATGTACTATTCGGCAGTTCTTTCCCTAATCTTTTCAAGAGTATTTTGTGATAACAAAATCTACCGCTCTTCTGCCTTTTGACGAACTTTCTCTAATATTCCTTTCAGCTCACTCGTTCGGGGGTTCTTTTTCTGTGAAAGAAAGAAATATGAAATATTTAAAATCGTCAAAATTTTATATTAAGTTGCATTAGTCTATTTCACCTCGGATTCATTTTTTGCTACAGTAATCTGATTGAAGAGTCTTCCGCCTTCTGCTGCACCACAATATTGCTCCATTTGTCGTCTGGTTAAGTCAAAGACATCTGCACCGGTCATGTCCCTTAATTGTTTGCAAGTCCTGAAAACAAACGATACAGCCTTATATAATTATTTTCAAAGAAACGGTGCATTTATTTAAACAAATCTAAATATTCCCTGACTCCTACTTTCTATCCGTACAAAAATCTTTATAAAAGTAGAATGAACGGATAGAAGATAATGCTCCTCCTATACTACCGAAGAGAAGTGCTTCAGCAATCATTCTACAATGCCATTATACTTTTCTGTAAATCCTTTGGCAGTCAGCCAGCTGTTCACTTCGCTAGGACTGGAGTGTTGGTCCAAGACAGCTTCTCGGTCGGTAATATCGGTCTTGTGCTTCTTTTCACGGAATACACTCAACACGTACTTCAGCTCCTCTTGCATTTGCTCTTGACAGCTCAATCCTTCGAGAAAGACGATAATAGATCAAGCAACCGGAAGTCTAGCATTGCAAAGAGTGAAAATTAAAATTGAAAATTCGAAGTTTACCACCGACAGATTTTGTGCTCTTGTAAGTTCCAGTTCTGCTGGAACTAGTCGACGAAACAGATGATTGAGACTCCAAGTATTGTCGTGGACATGGTGGAGGAGGAAGCGGAGGTGGAGGCGGGAACGGGAGCGACGATGATTTTTTCGAAACAATGTTTCCAGATACATTAGGTGGTGGAGGATGAATTTCAACGACTTCCGTGGTCTCGTTCGCCTTTGGCTTCTGAGGCTCGCCGCCGGATGGCAACTCACTGGCATCGCTGCCATTTGTGACCAACACCTTCTCGTTGACAGCAGGTGAAGTTTCGGTAATCTCATCTGCAATGGTTAATATGTAATGAAATCTACAAATGCTGTTGCGTATTTCACCTAGGTGGCTCAAACTTACCCTAAAAAGTATGCAGAGCGGACACAGAGGACGATTCCCAATGGACGATCACACTAACAATAAGAAGCATACTTTAAGCGAGCAGAGGTGGTAAAAGTAACGACAGAAACGTCAACGATACTCGACGAATACTTACGCACATAGAAACGTCACTATTTTCTGTGGTACTAATCATCTAATGATTACAGAACAAAATCTCTGGGACGATCAAGCGAGCAGGACATCTTGAGTGGATTTTTACCATATATGTAGTTCAACAAGAATAATTGGAACACAATACAAAGAGTGTAGTATTGTATGCATTTATGAAATGCAAGAAAGCTTTCATCTTATTGGAACATACTAATATTTAGTTTAATCTTTCTACAATGAATCTTCAAATCAGTGACGGAGATGTTGATCCAACCACAAGTGAGTATAATAAAATAGAAAAGGTTGTCATGAAAATGAGAAATTGAATATAAATCTGCAGACTAACAATATGTGTAGAGTATTGTAAATTTTTATAATTGCCAATGCTTGAGATACCATGTTTTGAAGATCCTTGAAGTTTTCTATGCTATACAGGTAAGACGAGAACAAAGACAAAGACAATTACAATCAGTAACCGAGTATATTTATTAATAATTGATGTACATAAATTACAGTGCAACGAAATACTGGACGGATCGCACCCCCATCCCTTGTACACAGAACAGATAAAGAATTAAGAGGGTCTCACTCGCTGGGGCAAAAGAGTGCAAGACTATTATCGTGCACACTATAAAGTACCCTAAAGTGAAATTTTTCATGGTTCCTACAAGCTACTCTAGTTCTCCCAAAGGATTTTCCTATCATACGGATTTGTAGAAGCCTTCCACCCTACTTGGAACCCCTACATTTTAATTTAGAATTCTCAACCCTTTACACTCGAAGCAATTCCATTCTAAAATCGAAACAATCATATCTATGATAGCTCTATTGTACATAGTTAATTTCCTTCGCAACTATGAAATTAATTACTATTACTCATACTTAGAACATTCAAATTTCTATCTATTTCTTAACTGCAACCGTAGAGATGTAAAAATTGTTTGAATAACAGTGTGATAATTTTTAGTGATGCCTTGAGGTGCCATTCGAGTGTTAAGGGTTAAACTAGATCAATAGATAAATAAACAGATGGTATCGAGACTTACAAAATGGCGGACACAATAAATCAAATACTTTATGCTCTGAAACTTTCAACAAAAAAGCATTTCTCGTCGATGGTTACTCTCGATGAAAGGTAGGAAAACCCGTTAAGAATAGTAGCAAACGGGAATTGAAAATAGAATTTAGGTAACCTGGAAGCACCTTGAAAGAACGCCCCCATAATGGATGTGACTTTTCGTTATATCGCTAGTGGAAGCGTGGAAAGATTGCGTTGCACGTTACCACAAACTTCGTCTGGGTCCATTCGCCTGACCTTTCGCACTATTTCGTAGAAAACTATACATACCGTCCTTCTTTATTAAGTATCGTTATATATGTATACGGTAAGATTTGGTTAGTCGATAAATATAAAAAAAGAAAATGTGGTATCGTCCTCTTTATGGTCACTAACAAAAGAGTACGGTGTTAAAACAAACCTGAACACGTACGACACCGTAATAATATCAGACGATCCCGAGCATAATGTCAATTTTCATATCTTTAAGCAAACATACAGAGAGCAATATCGGTAGATCATCGTTTTCTTCGAGAGAAAAAGAACTACAATGTTCTGTTTTATTACTATATTTAGCTTCAGCTGCAATTCAATTAAGTATTTTTTAATTGTGAAATTACGTCGAATAAAACCTATATCGTCGGTATAACTTCAGACGATCGTTGGCTGTATGAAAAAAGAATTTATCTAAACATCTACCAATAAAAGACTTAACACGTTCGCTGCGGATCGCACCAGCACGGCGGTCTCGATATGTTAACAGTACACGGACGGAGATAAGTTTAAATTATCAATAATATAACAGTTTTATATCTACTTTATATCTACGGAACATTACTAAAAGAGATAACAATCGATTTAGTTCGAGTTACTTCGAATTTTCTCAACGAAAGTATCCGTTCGCATGAACGTGAGCGATCTAATGATCGCAACGAAGCACTATAATAACCTCGATAGAAAGAAACACAGATTGGGTCTCCTACGTATTAGCACTTTATTTTATCCTCGCTGTTTTAGAAAGTTCGAGATAACTTAATTAACTAAAAATTCCCGATGCCAAGGAAATTACAATATGGCGGGCTACCAGTTTCCTGTAGATGAAAGAGTTACCACTTCACCAACCGGAAGCCTATTAACATTTTATCGACCGGCGATTATTTCAGAATTTTTGTAAGGCCCATGATCCATGACTGAAAACTTTTTAATGGGTCTTTCCCATTAAATCTTTATGATTCAACATTGAGTTTGATTTTCAATTTTGCCTGTAAATTTCAACTGTGTCTTTGGCTTTCAACATCGTTTTTATTTTTCAACTTTATCTTCAACTTTCAATATTGTCTTTAAATTTGAAGTTTGTCTTTAAGTTTCAACGTTGTCTTTGACTTTCAATTTTGTCTTTGACTTTGAACCTTGCCTTTAAGTTTTAACATTGTCTTTGGCTTCATCACCAATAATATTGTCTAATAATGTTGTTACAAATTGAAATGTAAAAATAGAATTTTAAGCTTCATTTTGATACAGCGCTAATATTGAAAAGCCTATTAATAGGCTTCCGGTCGATAAAGTGTTAATAGGTCTTTCAATAATTGCCTCGTAACAAAATGAGGCTTAAAAAACTGCTTTTACATTGTAATTTTTCACGTTGACGGATCCGTTAAAAAGTTTTCAATGATGGATTACGAACTTAAAAGATTCGGAAATAATTGCTAGTCGGTAAAGCGTTAAGAAGACTTCAAGGTCACTTTCATTTCTTCAAATGGAAATACGTAAAAAAATTGTAAATCGATAAAGTATCAATTTCTGCGCAATAACTATTCTTATTAACTATTAGATCTAGGTCAACCGAAGGTCGATACAGAGTTTGATAGTTAATCGATTCGTGATGCAAAAGGTAAATATTTCCATTTGAAGAAATCAAGGTGGCCTTCAGATCTCAGAGCTACTCTCTCATCCATATGAAATTTTTACTGCTATATTACAATCTTCTTTACATTGAGAAACTTTGGTAGGAAAGTATTTTATCATACTTTCTAAAACAGCGAAGATAACGGAGTGCTAACACGTACTGGACTCAATCTGTACATGCCGTATATACTGGAGCATCCCGTTTATGAAACCGCAATGAACACGTTAAGCGCAACAACGTCCGTCCGAAGCGTTTGTTAAATCAAAGAAGTTGATCCCTATTGGCGACGATAACGCCGACGGACCCGACCTAATTGCTCGCATACACCTCTCTTCATATGTTTGTATTTATATATGTACACGTACGAGTAAAAAATACGGAATTGACGTAAAAAAAAAAAGAAAAAGAAAAGAGATGTCGGATATCGTGGAATGATTCGATTGGACAAAACGTGCAACGTATACGTAACGCGCTCAAATGATTCTTGCCGGTCGCAGCCGATCGTTTGGCACGGTCAGAACGGTGCAGAAATTATTCGAGCACGATAGCTGAAGACACAACATGGACACTAACTATAAATAATATCGATTACGACACAACGGTCACGGTTGCGGCATAGTTTTATCCTGCGGTAAATTGTACGCGTTCTTTGGAAAATAAATTTGAATATGCCGTTAGCGGATCCCCATCGAGGACAAGCGAAGATTGATTATTTTCCAAGGAACCGTCGCTGACCAGCTTTCGGTTATCAGTGCAATTACCTAAGATTTTATATAACGATCGTGTTTGCTTTTCTTTGTTTTTCTCTTCAATTTACTCGTCGGTTTTGTTCGATCTCGTATTCTAAGATACAATGTTGACCACCGATTCAAAGTGGTTGCCCGTGGTTAAGAACAAATCCCTTCGCGAGTCAGGCGAAAACGAAAGAAAGCCACGCAGGGGCCTGACTCGCTAACCAGCTTAAAAGTATCGGAATTCACCTTTTTTCCCGAGTCTCTCTTTCCTCACCCAATCAGCGGGCGCCGGCGGCGGAATCGCGTGCGTCCGATGAGTCGCTTCCGGTCCTGGACTAGTGCTGGTCCTTTCAAGTTCCGAATCCTGGAAATTATTTCAATGTCAGTTATATGCGAATACGTGGCGACAATTATTGCAGATCTTAGATCAGATTCTAATCGATGAACTTAAACTATCTACAATGCTGGACGAACTAACCAGCGAATTGTGGATCTTTTTGCAAACTAAATAATAGCACCTATTGCAAGCAACAAGAGCCGTTCCTTGTACTATGATTTATTTCACGCTCTCGGTGATTGTCCATGAAGAAGGGACAATATGAATGAACAATATTGAAAGTTGAAAAATAAAAACGATGTTGAAAGCCAAAGACACAGTTGAAATTTACAGGCAAAGTTGAAAATTAAAGTCAAAATTGAAAGCCAAAGACAAAGTTCAAGCTTAAAGACAATGTTCAAAGTCAACGACAAAATTGAAAGCCAAAGACAATGTTCAAATTCAAAGACAACATTGAAAGCCAAAGACAAAGTTGAAACTTAAAGACAAACTTCAAATTTAAAGACAATATTGAAAGTTGAAAAATAAAAACAATGTGAAAACCAAAGACACAGTTGAAATGTACAGGCAAAATTGAAAATCAAAGTCAATGTTGAAACTTAAGAACAAAATTGAAAGCCAAGAATATGAGCCAAAGAATATTCTATTTGTAATTGTTTATTGAGTGTAGAAACAAATTTCGAGGGTTTTAGAAAAGATAACGTGACTAGCATTAACACTAGACCTACCATAAAGGGTCAAATGATCCTCTCGAGATTTTCTATTTTACAATTACTGACGTTATAAAATTGTCTTCGCAGGAACGGATTCGATGGATGTTTCTATTCCAATATGCATTTTAATCAAAACTGCGTAAAATCCAAATAAATTAATTCTTGTCACTTTTACACGACAATATACATTAGCCAAGTTTACTGCTCGGTAGGTTTAGTGTTAAATCGTATCGGACGATTTTGCAACTGTATTCGTGTTAAAGCTTCATCGTTTCCCTTGAAAAATCAGTGTGTATCGCAATTCCAGGGGAAGCGTTGCTTTTCTATTTTCATTTGAAGGAAAGCGCAGCTGATGGACATCGATTGCTGTACGAATACGTAAAGCGTCTTATTATTTTATTAAATCCCTACTCCAGATCCAGCATGTACATAGTGAAAGTTGTCGGAGCACATAAAAGTTTGCATCTGCAAACAAACAAGTTTCCAGAAACCGACGGACAGCAGAGCCGATGCAAGAACAGGAAACGAAGATAAACGCAATTAAAAATTTCTCCTCGAGTTTCGAATACCGTGTTCAATTTGCAACTAGTTTCTACGAGTGAAATAAGATTGAAAAAAAATATGCGATATTGGGTCAGCGACCGCGAACTGCGTTCATTTAATAAATATATATATATCTACACATAGTGCGAGGCTGTAAATAGCAGCTGATTGAACCGAAGAACTAGAACACAATTAGCCGTAGAAAAACCCCATCGGCCACAATAATCCGAAACGCAATCATTAAAACCAGAAGAACAATGCACGTTGAAAATACTGTTCTGCAATGATCGTAACCAGTGGCACAGATTTCACAAGAGCAATTGCCGGTTCGAGCGGACCTCCGGCATCCCGACGGGATTACATTTCCCCGGTGACTCTCACCTCGTAATTATAGCCGTGCCCCTGCCTGGGGTATCGGCTGGTGTACAGAGGATTGTTAAAAACATCATTCTCGGCGGCGTGGGTGGGATTATGAGGCGCGACGATGGTGTGCGGCACGTGCGCGACTTGGCCCCTGGAATTTCTCGCCTTCCACCACTTCCGGCTGTCGTCGAGGATCTCGAGATACTCGCCCCTGACGACCGTCAGCTCTTTGTCGTTGTTCGCCGTTCTCGGATAGGTGACCTGCACGATCTTCGCGTGTCTGGCCATCAGGTCGTCGAGCCAGGCCTCCTGCGCCCTGTCGATTCCAGCGCCCCTGGGCGTTCTCTCGATCGAATCGACGGATATGTCGCTGTGCGCTCTCGTCTGATCGACCACTCTCTCCTCTCTGGTATACAGCTCCGAGCCGGGACCGTAATTCCTCTCGAAGTACTCGTTACCGCCGCGTTCTTCCCTGCTCTCGTACTCCAAGTAATCGCTGCTGTAATGCGACTCGTCCACTTCTCTGTGATTGTAGTAGGGATCGTTCGGCTGCTCCGGAAGCTCGTCCCTCTTCTGTTTGTCCGCGTTCAGCAGCAACGCCAAATGATCGTGGTCCCTGTCCTCGGGGATCGGATACTCCGGCGACCAACCGTCCATGAAGATCGGATGGTACGGAGACACCTGGCCCTTCCATTGGTCCCGCGGTATCATCCATGTCTCGCCGAGAGAGTGCCACAGCTCTGTCTCTTTGCTGGTGACGCAGTTGATTAATAGATTCACCGCTTCCCTGGTCAGCAAAGGCGACACCACTTTGCTCGGCAAGTTCGGATCGTAATTGGTGTCGCGGGACGCGTCCACGATCAAAGCCAACGGCGTGAACAGGAAATGTACCAACTCGGGCGCGTTCGGATCGTGTATGTGCGCCTTCAGTTTCGCGAGCAGATTGAACGAGAGCTTGAACTTTTGGAATATGTCGATGAACTCCATCTCCGGCGGTGGTTTCGCTCTCATCGTCAGCATACCGTCGCCCAGGTTCCGCTTCTTCGATTTCCGATTGCGCCGGCGACGCTCGAGCTCTTTGGACGCGGCCGCGGCGTGCTGGAGACGCGCGATAAATTTCTCGATGTCGTCGAAACAATGGTTCAGGATCGTCACGTCGCGCTCGTACTTCTCCGAGGACGTCGAGGAGACCTCGTCGTTGTTCTCCTCGCGAGATATATCGTTCTGCCCGTCTGCTGTGAACAGCGAAAGACGCATTGTCTCGTTTAGCTTGGTTTTTCGCTTTCGTCCTCCACTGAAATCCAGTTCGACGCGACGCACGCAACGCGTACGCCGTTGCGAGGAACATTTCTCATCCGCTAAACATTTCGTTAACCCCTTAGCCTATGATTTGTTTTAGAATAACAGTTACGAGATTTTCTTTGTCCTCCGTAGAACGACGAAAAGAAAAGACAAATTTATAGTTACTGCGTGTCTAACTGTTCTCCAATGACCGTATACTATCAACAATTAAATAAAATGTTATTTTCGTTTAAAGAAAATTAAGGAAATACATATTTAGAAGATTCACTTCGAAATCTTGATCAAGAGTCTGACTCGTTGTTGTAGGGCAAGGGGTTAAAAAGGCGAAGAAACGGTTCGGCCTAAAAATGGCCTATGGACATTTTTGGAATTCTTTAAATGTTCCTCCGACGTTCGATTTCAGTGAACCAATTTGATTATGAACGTGCAACATTCGTTGTCCGGTAAAGGGGATTGTTTTAGATTTTTCTAAGCTGAATACAATTCCAAACTCCTCTTATCCTCGTATACTCCTCGGAGGTAGTTGTACAAAAAGTTTGCCGGACACTTTAAGTCTACGAAACAAGTCTCATTTGTGGCGTTTTAAAGAAATGTCTCGGAAGGCGGACAGAATGAAATCAACGCCTCGAGCGAGCAGCCCGTGACAGTCACGGGCTTGCATAACGACATTAATATTTTCTACGTCACTTTGTACTCGTCTTTCACATCTCTAACCCTTAGCACTCCAAGCAATTTTAATTCCAAAATGAAAACATAGTTTTGACCTAAAACAGTTCCATCGTAGATGGTTCATTTCCTTTCGGTGAATATAAAGTTTATTTTTATCACTCGCAAGTATTTCAATTTTTACAAACTTCGTAAATATTTAAATAACAGTAAGGGAACGTTTAGTGTCGCCTCGGAGGCGCCATTGGAGCGCTAAGGGTTCAAATAGTTTCCCTAACGTTCGCTTAACCCTTAGCACTCGAACGGCGCCTCTAAGGCGCCATTAAAAATTGCCACACCATTATTTAAACAACTATTACATTGTTAGGTTTGCAGTTAAAAAATCGATACAAATGTTCATGTTTGAAGTAGGAATATTAGTAATTAATTTTCTAAGAAAGAAGGAAAATGAAAGATGTAAAATGGAGTGATTATAGATGAAAATATTGTTTCGATTTTGGAATGGAATTGCTTCGAGTGCAAAGGGTTAATCATCTTACAGTATGCGAAATAATAATAAAATAATAAATTAACGAATGTCCCACTCAGAGGAACGTACGAGGAGTACAAAAAGAAGAGACGGATTTTCAACTGTAAAAATATGTCCGTGCCCTGAATGCAGAAGCTGTAGGAAAGTTTTTGGTCGAACAACAATCTGCCACGGATTCGCGGGTAAATAAAACGATGCGTGCTTTTACAGCGGTGAAACTTTCGGTGGCGAGAGAGATCCATTGAATATTGCAAATCCATAAATAGTTGGTCGGTCGGCGAAATATCGAAAAATCGAGCTGAAAGTTGAAAAGCGTACCGTTATTGGCGTTAAATGCAGATACTTGTTCGCGAACGTTTACCCCGTTCAAGGGTGGTTCCGGGGGCGGCAATGTCGGGGGTGGTGGAATACGCCCCCTAGGCCCCCTCGGCGATCCACCTGGAACCAATTTACCCATTTGTAGCATCTTCAAGTCCTCGACAAGATCCTGGGCGGATACGCTCTGACACTGGAATATATGCATCTCTGCCCGCTGACCGGAACCGCTGTCATCCGCCACTGTGAAGACGAGAATGTTGTTATACATCTCCATAGGGTCCCTCGACGTGAATGCGGTCGGTTCCTGTATCAACGAGGCTGGGAATCGCTCCATGACGGCCTGCATACGAATTTATCAACGATGCATTAAGTGAAACTTAAAACCTCGAATCCGCCGACTATAGCAGTCATTTCGCGAATGTTCCGGTTTGTTACATTCGCGAGCGGTTCATGTAATTAATAAATCAACGCGGGTTTACCGTAGTGCGTATTTGTGTTACCAGTATCTAAGCATATTTTCATTTGCACACTCGGTAGACAGGATACAGCGAACTCGCATTAGCCTCCTAAAAGCACCTATCCGCGGCGACGAAGCAACATTATTACCGGCTCGCCATTCCACCGGAGGGGAATTTTCCGAACCCGTGAATTTCGAAAATTATTGACTTCGCCGGAAAGTTCGTGCCGATTTTGACGGAAGATCGAAACGCGACGCATTTAACGTTAAAACCTATCACAGAGGGTCAAATGACCATTTTCAGATTCTTTATTATGGAATTGTCCAAGTGACAAAATTGCCTTTGCCGTCATATATTCTAATGAAAATTGCAGAAAATCTAAACTAATGAAATCTTGTCGTTTTTATAAGAGTATATGTACTAGCCAATTTTAATGCTAGGTAGGTTGAGCGTTAAGTTCGGTACAAAATTTTGTCTGTGTCTAAAATCTAATGTAATCAGACTTGTCTTTATTCCATTCACCGAAAATCGACACGAACTTTCAGGACAACCCGATAATTACATTTCGCACGCAGATTAAGCCTATTGGTTGACTTACGCATCAAAGAACTGTGAAAATTGTGTTCTTCTGGATAATGTGATATTTTGAAAAAGTTTAAACGAGAATTGCACGGTATTATTATACATTATTCGTCTACGAGACTCGGAAAAGTATTTTACACTGAGATACTTAATACTTGTAACTGGACTGCAGACGATTATGCAAAATAAAGATTGTCTGCATCACTTACAGGAAACTGCTACCCAGTAGAAATTCCTTTCCTTGTTTAACAATTCACTTATTTCTGCTATGCATAAAATCAACAATCTACTTCTAAGTAGCTAGTCAATTTTCATTGTTACTCAGATATTCATTTCTAGGTCTAATTATCGCATTTCATCGCGGAGCTACTTTCCAGAGAACCCTCGATCGAATCTCCGAGACAAGTTCCATTTTGAAGGATCGTAAGTGTGCAACGAAGAGGCTGCTGTTGCAATGAAACTTTTTGGAAATTTTTTGGAATCTTTCCCGAGGAAAGATTAGCATTCTGACATCATCGAAAGGACTTTACGAGCTCGCCGTATATCCTGTTCTACGGCTGCGAACGCTTGTTGCTTTCTTTTCTGCGTGAAGGATAGGTCTTTACCCCTGTCTCGTTGTCCATGATCAGGACCCAATTCCGTTCCAGGCGGAGCTGCATCTTCTGACTCCAAATTCCGCTGCTCTTCTCCAACTGCAGAAGTCGCCGCATACCGTCCGCTGGATAAACCGTTTCCTTCGTGACCGTGAACGTGGCCAAATGTTCCATCATGTACGTCGGCTCGGAACTACTGACTCGGCCACCCGATGTGCTCGATGGCCCGCTCGATCCTCCATCTAATAGATTAGAGTTCTCATTAATATTACGCTTGCTACATCGAGCCACCTCTGCACGAGATTGACGCAATTGCTATTTGACGCGTGATCGACAAGCTAACGATCAAGAACATCGGTGACTTCTAATGTCGAACCAGCTGGGACTAAACTAGAGTAATGTACGCTGCTTTGCGACGACTAGGTTGCATTTTCTTCTTCGTACAACTTTTATGGTAAGGTATACGTTAATGAAAATGTTTATGTAAAACGTTCGCGTGGGATACGTTCTTGGGATTTTAACGACTGTCGAGGAAAGAATCGGAAATAAGATACTTTTTGCTCATCTCTGTTCTACTTCTGGTGTTATAGTGACGATTATTACAATGGCAAAGATTCTTTTTAATTTTCTTTCAAGATTGTAGTTGCTTTTTTTCCATGGACGTAATGTTACGATTAATTAAATAAACGAATTTAACAATTTATAACATGTTGACCTTCGAACGACCTTGAGAGTT
>CM052090.1:7298455-7315715 GCA_028453745.1 Agapostemon virescens | reverse complement strand
GTTGTCAACTTTCAACTTTGCCTTCAACTTTATCAGGAAAAAAGAAGAGGCCACCGGACCAGGAATCGATCCCTGGAGTTTCTGGTGGTAGCCGACCAACTACCGCACCGATCTACCGAGTTCTCCCGGTCATTTCCAATTTCTTAACCGTCTATTTGGTCTAGTGGGTGGTCCCGATCCCACAATAGTTTATGGACGAGGGAATATGTTGACGCGCGATACGTCGACGGATAGTAATCACAGTAGTAAACAACTGGACATTGATGTATAATCGAATAGAACAGAGTTTTAAAAAGGAGGCCAATAGCAACGCGAACGGAGTGATCTAATTTCCATGTGTATGCGCACTGCTGCGGAAACGGGTGGGTCACACCTGGCTTCCTCGTCGTATCTATTTGCGTATACCGCGGTATAATGTTGGTAATCTACATTTCGGCTGACCGGCTTCCATTCGGCTATATTCATCGTCAAGTTCTCGGTGAGACAAAAAGATGACAATTGGACGGCGCGCTTCGTCGTCGTCGGGACCACACGCTGCTAGAATAATCCTCCGCAGAAACTGTGAGTGCAAACAGCAAATTCTACTCGGTACTGCGAGTAGACTGAAACACGGAGGTCGTTAATGATCCTTGTAATTAAGGTTAATGAATACCAGAAAGAAACAACAATTGGCGAATAGATTGGTTTACACACCAGTCATCGAGAATCTAGTCGAACCTGAGTAAAATGGAGATTTACGAGCACCGTGCGCGTTATGTCATCAGAGACGGCAAAAGTTTAGCAAATCGAAATCGGCAAAAAGGAGAAGTTAGAGCTATTAACACTTTGCACTCGGAGCCGTTTTCAACTCAAAAATCAAACGTTTCATTCCCGGCCTGGAATACTTAAACCGTCATTCTACATGATTTTCTCATGTCGCGCATGCGTAACGATTGCACCCTTAAAAATTGTTATTATAAAAATAAACGTCGTCGCGTTCTTATATTTTACATGATTTTCTCGTTTCACGCGTACGTAAAGATTGCTCTTTTAAAAATTGTTATTGTAAAAATAAACGTTGTTGCGTTTTTACATTTTACATGATTTTCTCGTGTCGCGCGTACATAATGATTGCACCCTTAAAAATTGTTATTGTACAAATAAACGACGTTGCGGTTTTTTCTACGAATTATTTCAGATTCGAAATATATAAACGTGAAATATTCCTTGAAACTATGGATGAGAAGAAGTTTGTTCTTTAATGATTATTCGCATTTTGTCGACGACGTTCGAATCATTGCAACTTGTATTATATTTCGAAGATTGTGTTACATAATAAATTATAATCTCATGGCCTCCGTCCTTCGATTATAAATACACTGGTTGGAAGTAAAAATTGGTTTAGGTGTAAATCGTGCGATATCGATCGTTTGGTAAACATGTAAACGTTTCGAAACAGTTTGGTTTGCTATCTTTTTTTTTTTCATAAAATCGAACAATTCTTTGACGCAACGTATACTTTACATAATATCAATTACTAAGATTATCTGTTTCTCGATAAGGTATTCGGGTCAAACTGTCGATAGCGTAA
Organism: Agapostemon virescens; assembly: GCA_028453745.1. Lineage (NCBI taxonomy): Eukaryota > Metazoa > Arthropoda > Insecta > Hymenoptera > Halictidae > Agapostemon > Agapostemon virescens. The sequence continues at coordinate 7,314,145 of CM052090.1, read as the reverse complement.
CGCGGATCTTTGGAAGTGTTCGATACTCAAAGTTTATAAAATGCATTTTCCTTTGTAGCATACGTTAACCCTTTTTGGTCGTATTGTACATAGGTGTCATGCTGGTCGGTATTAATTTTCGTTAAACCAACGATAATATATAAATATACAGGATTATGAAGGAAAAACAAAATTTACTAATCCTTTGCACTCGAAACTCTGTTTTAACTAGAAAACCAAAGCATTTCTTCTGACTTAGGATATTTTTATTCTACATGAATTATTTTACCTTGTGTACATAGGTTTTTTTACTGTTATTACAACAGTTAAATATTTATTAATTCCTTAGATATAAAGACGGCGATGTTAAAATTGTTTTAAATAATAGCGTGTCAATTTTTCCGTGGTGCCTCAGAGTCTCCACTCCAAAGGGTTAATTCTTTTTTGAAACTTTAGATATATGTAACACGATAAATTCTACGTATCTTCGAAGCTTGTCGACTTAATATAATAATAAGATCAGTATGGCTCTTTGCTGTGGTAATTTAGAGTAGATATACGACCGCAGAGTGTTAATAATTTACTCTAATTCAAAAATATGGTTTCTTCGGTTCATTATATTGGGAAATGGGATTCGATACGCGCTCTCCTTCAGAATTTATTTTATCAAACGAAGACGTATCCTTTCTCGACTCGAACGCTGAATTAGAACTGATCTCGCCGCATAAACAGAGGTTTCGTTCAACCTTTTACACTTATCGGCTGTAACCTAAAAATTCGTTCTAAAAATCATCACCCGATACGATTCTTCTACACCCTTATAAACATACCGAGCGAGACTTTTGCCTTCAAATAAGCAAGAACTTTCAACGTTTCTCTCTTGCCAAGATCATTTTCACCGCTTACTTAAATACGAAAGTATATTCGACAGAAGCGACCACGCTAAACGCGTAACCAATCCCCAAAAGACCCCAAACGAGTATTTAGAATTATTTCCGCGATTTTTAAATGAATTTTCAATTTCACGGTGCACCTAGAAAATACAAGAAGCTTTTATTTTTCCAATTTTTACTTCCCTCGATAAGTTGCTCTGACCGTTTACAAATTTGTTTGGCTGCTAGTTTTGCAGTTGATGCCGTTAAAAGAAAATGCGACAAAATTATTGTTTCATCGTACGAGAGACTTCAACATTAATCCAAGTTCTTCTTTCGTACGACTTATGCAACTCCGTTCGAGCGAAAATTCTATTACGGTATATACAAAATATTTATAGGAGTTTTCAAGTCTTTTAGCGATTCGATTGCATTTTCGAGAGTTTATTTGTCGCCATTCGACGCGGCTATGCGTTCGGGAAAAAAATAGCGAAATCGCCTGAGAAGACGGGCTTGGCAGTTGGAGAACCGGTCGAAAAAGAACACGCGAACGAGGAACAACGAGAATCATCCAGATATCTTCGAGTTCGCTCACGATAGGTTGTTTCGACTCTAAATCAAGTCGCGGTCCGTTCTAATCGGGATGAAAGACTGAGGGAACTGACTGAAAAATCGCAGTGAACATCCACGGTTTATTTTTAACGATGGCGACCGTGTCCGGGGCCTCGCCAGCCTTTCCACAGGGACATCCGAGGCGAAACCGTAGACCAAAGTGAATCCCGTTCGGGACACGTTCCGTACAACACGGCGCACGGTTCTTCGTGCTCGTAAAATCGAGCTCGCGGTTTTTCCGACTTTATGTCGACGTAGTGTCGACGAACTATTGATTCGCCGCAGTTGCTCATGTGCCTAGGCAGCGCGTCCCAGTGCCGTACCATTTCCTCCAAACGGACTTCCAACGAGGAAGTTTTCCGTCCGGTTTGCTTCCCATAATTCATTTTCATTTTCTTCCAGTTTCGCCGCCGCTTTCTACTTCACTTTCAAAACCATCACAGGGGGACCACCTGCGCACCGTGACGAACATTTCAAAATTACCAAACTGTACAGATCTTTATGCAAAATGAAGCAAAACTTTCTCTCGACCGATGAATATATAGAAATTTTTCCCCCTCCTTAACCGTTTGCACTCCGAGCAATTTTAATTCCAACATCGAAACATTTCTTTCACGTAAAATAATTCCATCGTACATGGTTTCGTTTCCTTTCGAGAATATAAAGTTCATTATTATTAGTCGTACGTGCACACATATCAATTTTTTAACTACTCTTTAAATGCAAACAGAGCAATGTTAAAAGCTGTTTTTAATATTTTTACTGCTGTGTCACCCGTATATGGGTGACAGAATTATTTGTCCATGTTTAAACATCGATTTGTACGTTAATACATTCGTTGCACTAAATTTAGTTGATATCTGAAGAATACCAAATGGTTCATGGATAACTATGTGTCACACATATTAAGTTTTCAATTGTTGCTTCGTTAAATAAGTTACTTTGATTTAGTACAATTTTTCAGGTTGAATTTCTTGAGGTTGAATTAAGAATGAATTTCTACGTTAATAGATTTTCGTTGCACTCAATTTAATTTGAAACCTGGAGAATACATCTTTCATCTTTCATACATCAAATTTATCACTGTTCATCGTACGGCAACACTTCAATTTTTACGTTCTTAATTACGAACGTATGTACAATAGTCTGACAATTATTAGTGTCGCCGCAGAGGAGCCATTGCAGGCGTAAGCTGATGGTAATTGCAATTGTTCCAGCCATCTTACACGGGAACATATCGAAAATCCGATTTTGATGAAGCTTATGGGAGCTTATAGTTCTTTGAAAAATATTTAACATGTGTCGTTTTTTTTATCGGCAACCATCCAATTTGAAGGGGTGAAAACAGCTCTGAAAGTTGGGGTATTTTTGAGATATCTTGGTCGAAGAATTTGATTTTTTTTTAAACTGTCTGTTTTCAATGGGAAATGTAGTCGCGCAGGAAAATTGTAACAAAAGTTTTCTGTTTAAACAATAAAGCTATAAGCTCCCATAAGTTTCATCAAAATCGGATTTTCGCATCTGAATATGTTCCCTTTAGAATATTTTTTAACACTTTAACTAGCCAACTAACAACCTCAAAAATTGTACTAATTCAAAGTAATTTATTTAACGAAGCAACAATTGAAAACTTAAAATGTGTGACACATAGTTATCCTTAAACCTTTTGGTATTATTCAGATATCAACTAAATTTAGTACAACGAATATATTAACGTACAAATCGATTTTTAAACATGGACAAATAATTCTGTCACCCCTATATAGCTGACATGGCGGTCAATGTGCTAAAGTGATTAATAACCACCGAATAATAATTGCAGAAGTGCATTCGAAAATGTCTGATGAAAACATTTTTCAAACTTCGATAACTGCGAAAGAAAAAATTAGGGACCAGTTATTTCAACTGGTTTGGTAGTTCTAGTGTTAAAAGTAGAAGCTACCACTTGCGGATAAAATTATCCATTATCCTGTCCATTAATTACAGAAAATCAGGTTGCCAATGGCGATACACCTTCGGTACCGATTGGATTCGGTTAGAAAAGATACAGATATCGACTTTTGTAAGTAGAATCGTGGCAATCGTTGATCGCAGAGAAGTAAAGGCTGTAGTTGGGCGTCGTCCCTGAAGGATTAAAACGATTTCATAAAGCTGCTTCGTCGAGACACGATAGCAGCACTCGGAACCGATTCCCTGTGCGCGGAAGAAATAACTTTGAGAATAAACATTTCTCGTGAGAAATTTCGTTTCCAAGGTAGTCGATGTTGATGATCCGACAAGGAACCGGTGCCCTTGGCTCGCTATGCTCGACGCTTAAGCTGTTCGGTCATATTTTTAGATTTATCCAGCGACACAAAACTTCGCCATCGAATGTGCTGTGACAACGGTGGTCACACCTCGACGACAAATTTTAACAAAAATTTTAACAATGTCTCGCTAACGTCGCGACATCGATGCTTGTCGAGAAACTAGGCAAATGTTAGAGATTCATACTCGTTACACCGATATCGGTGTCTTCCGACACCCTGAGATGAAGCTAGCTACGCGATGCTCGCGAAATTTCTTCCTTCAGGGCACGACTTACGTCCCGAAAGCCTCGACAGAAATAACTGTCCGAGTAATTGTTCGTAAAAGGTCGCTTTTGCAATGTTGATCGTCCGAACGGTGCGAACTTTAAGACGCACACGCACATTCGATTAACCAGAAAAGGTTCAGCGGAAACGGATATGGCCTCGAGGAGTGCATGGACCTGAGCCGAATATACATGTCGCATTTCGCATAGACGTGGCTCGTACAGGGGCGTTTCCGATATCGTAATACGGCCAGAACAGAGGTGAAAATTCCATCAGAAAAATTTCATGTGTATTCCATGTGAAATACACGGTAAATTTTTCCGTTCAAATTGTTTCTGCTTGGCACTGTTCATAATTGGAAACAGTGCAGCCGATCAACCCTTGGGTGGTGAAAGCTTTGGAACACAGGCATTTTAATAGAAAATAAAATTTTCTCTAAAAATCTTAATGTTCATCTTTTCGGTAGAGCATGTATCGTGTAATATTTAAGAGAAAAAGTATAACCAAGTTAATAAATATTTCCATCGTCCAGTAGACGAGAGATTCAGAAATAAAATAAAAGAGCAATTCAACTGGTTATTTTGATCGGAAGAAGATGTTGTAAAGAGTAATTGTGAATGGGTGATCGTTTCTCGTTTATTTTCCATGTGGAATCGTCTGTTTGTAGGTTGTAACGTGATTCTGGAAACGCCCTGTATAGAAACACTTTAATGGGAATATGCATTTAGGCTGCTTTTAGGAGATACGTATACCACCGTACACCAAGTGCCCGGCGCCAAGACGCTTGGATCAATAAGGTAGCAACCTTGCGATTGCTACCGATGCTACGACGACTAAACTTTCGGTTTTCACAGCGAGGTTGTACACCCTGGTATATTTATTTATCGTTTGATACGCAAGAAAGCAGATTCAGATGGAATTATTTAACTTTCGATTAAGTTTTAATATCACCCTTTCTATTGTGCAAACTTCGAAATAAATTTAACAATAATTTATAGATTATTTTCTATTTATGCTGAGTTCTGCGACGGTAAACTTGTAATCCAATCGAACATATTTTTCGTATCTCTTTTCGTCTTCCATACTTTCCATGTGCTCGACGATTTTTGCGTTACTCTTTCTTTTCATTTACAAATAAGTTTTGCAAGCTTCAAAATAAATTTATCTATTTCATATGTTGCTCAATGATTTTTGCATTGCTCTTTCTCCTCATTTACAAATACGTTTCGCCGACTTAGCCCCGAACAGCGTTTATATCCAAACTGTTATATTTTACATAGCCAACATGAAATATATAAATTTATTCGAAGAACTACCTATTCACCCTTAGCATTCCAAGCAATTTTAATTCCAAAATCGAAACATTTCTTTCACGTAAAATAATTCCATCGTACATGGTTTCGTTTCCTCAATTAATTGTCAATAATTATATAATAATTGAATAATGTTGTTAATAATTAATGAATTATTTGTCTATGTTTAAGAATGAATTTCTACGTTAATAGATTTTCGTTGCACTCAATTTAATTTGATACCTGGAGAATACAAGAAAATTGAAGAACGACTTCAATTTATTTAAAGTGTTAAATAATAGTAAGGGAATTTTTACTGTCGCCTCAGAGACGCCATTGAAGCGCCTAAGGTTTAAAAGATATATAATTACCGTTAAAAAGATTTCCTGAATATGTATTACAGTAATATCGTCGACAAACGATGCAATAATTTCTGATAAACAATCTGCGAACCTCTATTCAAATATATCTAATAAAAATATTTATATTGGAAAAAAACCTTCGTGGAAGATTTATTATGTTATATAAATACATACATACGTAAATATTATTTCTGTTAAAAAGATTTCCTGAAAATGTATTACAGTAATATCGTTGACAAATGATGCAATAATTTCTAATAAACAATCTGCGAACCTCTAATCAAATATATCTAATAAAAATATTTATATTGGAAAAACACTTTCGTGGAAGGTTTATTATTATTATTATTAAACGTCCCTTATTACTTAAGATATGTATATATATATATTTGCTATAATAAAATTATCAGGGTTTCTTAAGGAAAATAGAGAAATAAATAGTATATATCCGAAAATATCTTTGATTATGAAATAGGGATGAAAAAAGTTAAATAAAATTTATTTTTGTGATATACATATATAATATTATATTATTGTAATGTGATAAGCATCAACCTAAGTAATAAAATACAACTGTGCTCAGATTTAGTAAGAACAATCGAGAAAAATAGAAGTCTGCAAAAGCATCCGTTAGCAGGCGAATAAATAAATTTATATGACAATTTGGCTGGTAAGAACAAGCCTTCCGGCGTGACTATCGATCGGAAGTTCACTGACTTTGCGCGCTATACGTAACATTATGCAGTGAGAAATTGGTCTGTAGATAACATTTTCATCGTGAGAATTCACGGTTCGATTAAATAATTCCATAAATATCGAGTACACGAATCCGTTGAACGTATTCGACATAGTCGCGATAACGACCGGTTGTAACACGATGATGCTGGATACACTGATATACAGAATCGCGGAATAATCGATGCAGCCGCGGCACCAGCTTCCGTGGAAACGTCGTTGCAACCGGAAGATTCGAGCGACGTCGAGGAGTAACCGTGGAGGTGTTCGTAATAAACCCGCAATATTCACAGCCGAAAAAACATTCGACCCGATGCTTACACACCGATCACATTATACTCGTGAAATATATTTCTATAGTCATTGGTAATATTAATTATCGACCCGGATTACCCGGCGACTATTTCTCAACTTTCTCTATCTGCGATTTATTTTCTGATGTTTGCAGAAACGATTACGTCGGTACCGGTTCTCTATATCTTTTATATAACGGTGTCATACATCCAAACGGTTTCGGTTGCTTTTTTCCCGGTTCGTCACCGAATTTTACGTCCTTGTATATTTATCAATTAATAATTCGAAGAGACACCCGATGAATACCGTAACCTGTACACCGTCGAGTAAATATTTTCGATGTTCCTATTTGTCGACAGATTATCCCTATAGAATACGGAAGAAAATATCGAATGACAACCGAGTACAATTTATTTGCTCGTATGATGCTGCATGTAACAATAGACAAGCCGGATCAATTCCCCAATTCGCTCCACCTTCACGCCCTACGCGATCTATTCCGACGCAATATTTATTTGCGCGGCCGACGCTCGATCGGTAACGAAATTCATGAGCTGCCCGCGCACAAACAGGTGAGGAGAAAAATAAAGATCGGTATAAACTGACCTGCAGGTGGATGGGCACTTTCTTCACCGGCGTGCTCATCTTCGACCGTTCAGAGTTTGGTCTCTTGTCTTGTCTCGAGAGGGGAAGGAAGAAAACTGTTCACACGATCGGTACTGTTGTTCCGCGACCTGCACTTCGCACCGGGATTCACCGAACACTGTTCTCGCTCCCGGGGAAAAAAAAACGCGTTCTCACACGAGAGTCTCCACAGTTGAAAATCAAAAAGGCGCAAGATCGAATCAAATCGAACAATCGACTGCGACTGACGCTACGTATGCGCGTCGCGAGACGGTGGTAAATTTTCCTCCCTCCCTATTCCCTTTCGGCCCGGCCGGGGGTGGGGGATCATCCCCACTGAAGATAGCTCGTCACATGTCCTGCAAACTTAAAAAGTATGTGGACATGTTCGCAATTTTTTCCGAACGTATCTCTTATTATTATAACAATGTAATTGTTCACGGTACATTGTAATTACAATGATTCAGTATCGAACAATTCCGATTGGAAAAATTTGATTCGCGGTCCGTGTAGAAAATTGATAACAATTCAATTACGGAACGTATATTACTTCGTGGACGTCGGTTAATCGTAAATGCTCTTGTCAAATCATTTCTTACTTGTGTATATTTGATATTTTACATTTGTATTATATATATATGTATATTTGAAATATACATATATGTATATATAATCGATGATTTTGTGATTGGTTTCGGGAATTTTTAAGTTTCTTTTCTGTCATAATTAATATAAAAAGTATATTCATAATGTTTGGTGCATTCCCGCCAAAACGTTGCATCGCCATTTTTATTTAAACATGGCTATACGACTGCACGTGAAACAAGATGTATCTGAAACGAAAGAGAATGTATTACACTTAATGCCATGCAAAATCCATGGGAATGAATCTGCGAACGTTTCTTTCTATTTTAAACCTTACATCCGTAAAGTTGACGATGACCGTGAGTATTCCTATATTTAAATTTATCCTCGTAGAAACTGTATTTTGCATACAAAGAGTGACTTTTCTCGAAGCGGTATTGTTTTGAAATACGTAGAGAAATTATTGAATATTAATTAATGTTCGTATACTGTTCGAATAGATTGTGTTAAGAACATATGATATTGCGCTAGTTAATTTTAGGTTATAATAACGTTCTCTTTATGCGTAGATTACAATTCTTCATTCCGTGGATATCCTCTCCAAGGAAAAAGGATAACAATACCATCAGGATACAAAGGTATTACATTCCTTGAACACAAGAAACCAGAAGTGGATAACGTGGAAAGGAATTTATATTCTGCAGGAACATTTTCACATTTTACTTATTGGAACTATGATAAAATTCCGTCTAAAAATGATGCTCTAGCAGCAGCAATTGATTGGATCGACATAGCTGAAGCAGTAAGTATCGAATTGAACAAAAATAATTCAATAGAATATTATCACTTTATATATATTTTTTCAGCTACATTCTACAGAATCATGATTGAAGTAACATTTAATAGAGAACCACGAGACACTATTAAGTAATTAAGTTACAATTACCTTTTGTATTTTGTTGTAAAGAGGAATACAAATAAATATTTTTTATATTTCATGTATATTATAGTTTATTAACCATAGTTTATGTCATGAGCATATATTCTTGTCATACATAACAGACATCTTATATTTCCTTATGAAGTATGTGAACATCGCAAATGATTTTTGGTTTAATTAGGAAAGCTGTTTCAAAAGTGTGCAGTCTTTTACAGGATAAATAGTATATTTGTAATTTATTTTCATATTCTTTTAAATATATAAAATTGCAATAAATGTGTAAGCATTTATCATTTTTTTTTAACACAGAAGAATTTTTCTTGTTACACATGATATTGCTAATATACTATTTGTATTTTTAATACTGTTTCTTATGCCATCAAAGATATAGAGCATTAATCTTATATTAATAATCAGTGGGTATAATCCTTCGTTAAGATTGTGTTATTGTGACATTGCACATAGCTACTTATATGTGGTCGTGTTTGTATAAAATTCATATAAAATGCATTTCTTGAAACTATGTGAAGTACATTGGCAGTTCTATATATTTATAATGATTACTTGTACGAAATATTGTTTACATGCATAGTTCCTACCAACATTTTTATACATGCATATACGTATTTATAAAAGTTTATATAATTCTGTTTTCATGTACAATGGCAGTGTTGGAAGAGAAAACAGTTTTTCAACTTTAAAACCATAAAACATCCGATGTAATTTAAAAATAATACTGATGAAGCAATTATATATTATATAATATATATCAATTAAATTAAATACATATATTTTACTAAAGAAATAGTATTAAATATAGTCAATGTACAAAGTAGTATATAATTACCCTCATGTTCGAGAAAATTACTAATATAACAAGTAAAATAAATTTTCAAATAGAAATTTTAAATAAAATACTGTTCGTTCATAAATAGATCAGTACATATACAAGAAACACTCTGCTATAAAATACGTTTTCATTCCTAAAAGTCCTTTGATAAACCTACAAAACCTATGTACAACTGTATTAGGATTCTAGTACACAGCTAATCTAAAAATAGGTCCACAATATATCACTTTACTTCAGTTTAGCAAAAGCACCCCAATATTTGTTTATAAAATTAAGAAGTAACTTTATGGTATCTGTAATACTATCAAAGTAATAGCAAATTGATTATTCTGCCTACTATATAAGAAGACATGTAAAAGAAACGTGTTTTCGGTCTTATAACTTTATGTTAGGATATTATAAACTCTGTATAGTTACTAAAGCTATGCATACACAATAAGTAATTCATCATTTTTTCTACTATTGCACGGTTTTCATTTTGTACCCTGATTTTTAGGTGTTTCTTTGCCACATTAAAAATTATCTAATTACCAAAAGAAGCATACAACTTTTTCAAATAAATTAATTATGACATATATAAGACGTTAAATGTGGAACTTTCAGATGAAAAATCTATTTTGTACAACAGAAAATACTTGAAACTCCATGTATTGTCCAAGTTGACAATTTTTTCGTAATCTTACATTGGAGTCATTTAATTATAATCTTGTGACCTTGATTAAATATTTTTAAAAAAGTATACTAGCATAAACGTACTATCGCATAAACATACATAATAATACATAAAATTTTAACAAAAATCATACAAATTTCCATAATTTGTATACAGCATTTACTTAATTATACTGTACATTTACTAAAATTGGTAATTTTTAAACTTTTACATAAAAATTATTTCAACTTTCATAATTTTTTTATGAAAATGTGCCTAATTCATTTGCTTGTTCTTGATGGTATTTGTTTTGGTCTTGTTGTTGCTTGATAAAAGCGCTCAATCTATTAAGCAAGAATTGTTTATCATGGCCCTCCAATACCAATTGATTTTTCAAAACTCTGACCATATGCTGGTTTGCTACTGATACTGCATAATAATAATATAAAAGTAAAACAAGAACAAAAAATGCTGGTATGCCAAATCCAGCAGTACTAAGAAAATATAAAACTGATTGAAGCCAAAAAGGAAACTGTGAGAATGTTATAATTAGTAATTCCCATACTGATCTAAAACCTCTGAACGGACCACAGGCTTTTGATGGCATTATTTCTGCAATAGAATATCCAATCGGAATTATAGATAAAATAAAAGAAATTAATAAAATAAACATGAAATGTGAATTCGATTTACTTGCTCTATAAATTTTACTCGACGGAGTACTATTTACCAAACAAGTAAACTTCTTAATATAGAACAACACAAATGTACCAAATACTGTAATCAGTGGTAGTAAAGGGGCGAAGAAACATCCAAGCCAACAGATTGTTTGTAAATAAATTACATCTAATACATGCTTGGGTAAATCGAACTCTTGTTCTCCAAAAAATCTGAGCAGTTTATTTTCTGTATGCTTTGCTATTAAAGACCTGGGAAAATTGACGAAAAATGTCATGATGAACTGAAGAAGAAGATCAGTTATGTACAGCTTAAAAAACTGTTGTCCCACAAACGTTTCCCAACATAATAGCTTACGATTATTAGAACATTTATCATCAAATACTTCGCTTGTAATTATTCTGTAAAATGATGTAAGTAATACAACAAGAGAAGAAAGTCGTAGAAATACTGTTCTGAAAAGTGTTATGCGCACAACGAATGATGGACTATAATTTTCTAGGGTAATTAAGTATCGAAATAGAGACGGTACAGTCAAGTTTAGAGCAACTATGCAAATGTATGGAAGAAATTCGAGGAATAACAAAACGATTTTTGTTAATGATATATATTCAACATCGTGAGCCTCGGTTGATTGTTGTGAAACTTGATCGAAAGAAAATTCAAATATATAATAAATAAATGCACCGCAGCTACACAATATTATAAAAACAATTACATTAACAAATAAGCGCATAAGAAAAAATTTTGTTTTTTCCTCCCTTGTTTGATTTTGTCTTTCTTCTTCCAATCTTTCCGTTTCTAAAAATGCTTTCATTTCATTGTATAGTGCTTTATGCTTCACAGCAGCAGACTTTTCATTATGTATGCAGTAATCCCAACCTCCGAAAACTAAATTACAATACTGATAAAATTGACCTTCATTTTCAATAACTCTTTGTTTGAAACCTTTAGCAGCTGACTTAACAATTGCAACCAAGCTGAAGATAAATATACTGATAGTAGTGCAAATATAAGATAATGGTAAGTTATAAAGAAAACCGGAAGTAACGTAACTCATACGAGTGTATGAACCGTAAAATAATAAAGTATATTCTAAAATGCCTGTGCCCTGTACAATATCTGTTATACTACTACTTTCTTGAGTTTTGTTCCAATACAACTCTGAACAACAAGATATGCTGTCGTTACTATTAGAATTTATGCATGACTCTTCTTCTGGTGCATCAAATGCTATTGCAGGTAATGCAATAAATAAAAACATAAGTAAAAATAATGAAATATTCAGATACATCAACCATTTGATAAATAAAAAGTATGCTACTATCCCCATTCCAAAATTTCCTCCAATTGTTTTCAAGCTTTCATTCCACAATTCCATTTTCGAATATGCTTCTTTCATTCTGATACGAAATTGTTGCCAAGCTTTTCTTCGTTGCCATTTTAGCTGTTCAAAACCTTGTAACCTTAGCTTTGTAGCACTCTGAAATGTGTACACGTGCATATAAGTTAATTATTGTTCAAACTAAATGACAACATTACATAACCTACCTGTAATTGATTTTTTAACTGTATCTTTTGTGTCATGCATATGGGCATAGCTTTGATTTGCATTATCTCTTCCCATGTACGTTCTTCATTTGATAAATTCTCTGATAAATCTGGCAACATAGATACTGCTACATCATGCACATTTGTTGACATACGTCTTGATGTAGTTGTACCACGTGATCTTGTACTAGTACGCCTTCTCAATGTTGTTTTCGTGTCATTTCGTATTCGTTTAGCCGTGGCTAGCATAAAATGATATAAAATATATAACAATTTGTTTCATTTATAACAATTGATATATGTAAATACTTACCAACACGAGACTTTTTACTTGGTAGTAAGGTGGCTATGTGAGAAGGGTCCCTTTGTAAAACTTGCTGCAAGTCAGCTTCGATAGCTGCAGGATACCGTTCCTGGTAAAATTCAGCACCTGCTTCTTCCCATCCTTGCCCTCTATCACAAGCACGTTTCTTCCTTTCTCCACCTGACATACTTTTTTTTGGCAGTGATTGTAATTTATGAATGTAACACCCTTTCAAAGCCTAATATGTAAAAGTTAAACAGAAATGATTATTTTAAAACCCATGTTCAATTAAATAATAGAATTCATAGACATTTACGACATATCAAACATTTTATTTATATATTAACATATTAATATAATACACATTTCTAAGCGAATTTTAATCGTTTCATTATAAAAACAACATTAATAATAAATTGATATACTCCTACGTCTGATAACACCTACCTTAGATTAGTGTCAGTCAATCAAATGTTTCGTAAACGTGTCATTGCTCAATGAGATCTTCTTACTAAGCGAATCAATCGAAATTATTATAAAAAAAATAACACTTTAACGACAAAACACTCACGTTTAAAACCCCAATGGCACTGTACACTGTATCGTTTTGTAAACTGACGTATGTAGTTGCGCGAAATGTTTAAGCGGTATGTATATGCAATCACGTCAATGTAAGTTTTATACTACCGAGAAACAATGCACTTAACTCGTGAAAATAGATAAACGAAGATAAGTATGAGTCATTAAGGAACACACTCATTGACATTTTGTTTTTTCGTAAATCACATTCGTTGTATTCTGCAACAGACGGATGATAAGAGAACAATGGGGCATTAACTAAGAGGAGTGTAGAAGGTAGTCATGTAGTTATAAAAAAAAACAGCAAATGAGAATATTAATTCTTACGTAAACATTTTTATTGAATCCTTAGCATCTTTAATTTTCTATAATCTACTTGATGGAAAAACTTATTTGAAAAAGTTGATCAAAAATTTTTTCGAGATTTCGTGAACACATAAGTGCATAGATATTAACTATACTTTGTAAAATTAAATAAAATAAATTAGTTTTATATTTTCAGACACAACATATTGTTGAATTTATAAAACTTCATTTCTGTTCTACAAAAATTCAAATACAAGCATATTGTTCGAATCATCGCTTTGCAAACTACAAAACATACATATAAATAGTAATTATTCAAGTTTCTACCAATTAATACTAATTCTAATTCTATTCTAAAGTTTATATTTTACACAGCACATAGGTCCGAGCCCCTAATTTGTAACAAAACGCCTTTAAGACGCCTTTTGGACATCGTGTAACTACACCGATGCCATCTATACATCTCTCAGACGTGATATATACTGTACACTGCAAAGTGCATTTCAGTCTGATTGTGAAACGGAATTTCAGCGAAACTGTATTTACGGACTCTTAACTTGAAAACTGGACATAGCGCCTTCTGCTTATGGATAGCGTGCAATTTGAAAACTACTTTAAAATGTGTTGAAATGTTGAATGATTTGTTTGGCGCGAAAGTTTAAAACGGGAGGCAGGTGTAAAGGTGTGCATACATTAGAAGTCTACGAATTTTTTCCCGAAAATATATACCGGGAGTGAGGACTTGTATGATCTCAAATATGAGTACATCTTGAGTTTGTATTATATCAGGTCTGAATTAAATTAGGTGGAAAAGAACATATGAAATGCCGATTGAATAAGATAAAAAACTTGAGAGAAAAAGCTTTAAGGCGTCTCGTTTTATAACGTCGGGCTCTCAGAAAGCGTATACAAGGCGTCTCGAGCGACTGGGACATATAGAGAGATATAGATAATGAAGCATAATTTTATATAGATTATTGATATAATTATGCTTTGTTAATGTAAACATTACTAAACACTACATGGTATTGTGATGTAAGAGTAGTATTTTACATATAACATTTCAGTATTGTTGATTTCTGTTTCCCCTACGTTGATAATTATCTGCGTTTCCTTGATTCCATCCTCCTTGAACTCTATTTCCCCTTCCTCCCCTACTACCACCTCTTTGATACTGTTGTCCACCTTTATCAGACTGAGAAGAGCCTGTATTGGTAAAGTCACTTTGTCGTTGACCATACCCTGTATATAAAAATTTGTAACAATCATCAAATTGCTAACTAAATTTAATCTAAAGTCTACAATTTTGTATCAAAAATCTACAACGTTAAGTATCCGTGTTCTTAATACACGTGTAATTATGCACACTATTCTCCATATTCACAGATGCATATTTGTTTTCTGGACGGATACTTTTCCAGTGTAATGTTAAATAGTAATAAATTCACGTCCGACTGTTCAACGTTATATTACCATCTATTAAAATACATGGGTTCCCGGATTAAGATTAAGATTCGCTTATTACACGTGTACACATGAAACAGGGTTCTCTAATTTAAAATCTTCTGTAATGTTCTTTCCTTCAAATTCCTTACCTCCATCCCTGTTGCCTCCGCTGTAACTATTATTTCCTCCATATCCTCCACCATATGATTCTTGTCCTCCTCCTTGGTTTCCTCTATATCCTCCTCTTTGATTTCCTCCATATCCTCCACCATAAGATTCTTGTCCTCCTTCTTGATTTCCTCTATATCCTTTTTCTTGATTTCCCCCATAACCACCTCCTTGTCCTCCCTGTCCTCCACCATATCCACCTCCTTGTCCTCCCTGTCCTCCACCATATCCACCTCCTTGTCCTCCTTGTCCTCCACTATATCTACCTCCTCCCTGTCCTCCACCATA
>CM052090.1:7261535-7298355 GCA_028453745.1 Agapostemon virescens | reverse complement strand
TCCTCCCTGTCCTCCACCATATCCACCTCCTTGTCCTCCACTATATCTACCTCCTCCCTGTCCTCCACCATATCCACCTCCTCCCTGTCCTCCACCATATCCACCTCCACCCTGTCCTCCACTTTGACCACCACTATATCCTCCTCTCTGTTTTTCTCCATAACCCCCTCCCTGCTTCCCATATCCACTATCACTGGAGAAATAGTTCGAACCTCCTCTATTATCGCTAGAAAATGAGGTATTAGAACCACCTCCACCACGACCCCCTCTATTATATCCTCCTCCTCCTCCTCCTCCTCCTCCACCTCTTCCACCATAACCTCCGCTAAATTAAAGAAAAAAAAATATATATATATAATCTATATATAATTATTTCATTTATGATCAAATGTTTTATCTGTGATTATTACAGATGTGAGAGAACCTGAACAGATCAAGACCAGCTCCCAAAATTTTCGTAATTTCCGAGCATATTCAGGTTCTCGAATGTATCAAGATATTCAAGAATTTTCGAGATTACTTTCAAGTTTATTAGGATTCTTGAAAAATCTGACTTGTCTCGACCCAATGCCCTCCCAATCTACTCCAACAATGAAGTACCTAACATTTTCGGATTTTCACACATCTTTACAGAATATTTTTATTAATTTTTACTAACCGAGCAGTTGAAGGTCCTGGTACTCTATCTTTTTGCCATGATGGCATTTCTGGTGGTGGTGGCTCTTGTTCATATGGTCTTCCACCTCTATCCGGTACAGTTCCAATAATAACTGAGTTAATACTACTTTTGGTATTTTGTCTAACAGTTGCACTACTCGTTTTCTCTACCAATGCAATATCATGTCTGGATGCCAATAAATCAGCAAATGTAACTTTAGGTTCTTCACTTAAAAGCTTTCTAGCATTCTCGTATTTTGTATTTAATTCTTTTTTATCTGATTTTATCCTGTCCGACCACTACGTAAAACATACAAAGTATGTATTTATATACTATATTGAGTACGAATATTCTTCATAGATTTAAATAAAAACAGCCATTATACTTACTAAAAAGGACTGTACTGTTACATCAAAACGTTTAAGTAACATATCACGACGTATTCTATATTCGTTATGCAACTCTCGTTGTACATCTTGTAACTCATTCCATTCTTTTTCAGTAAATCCAGTAGCAATTAATGGTTGACTTACAAGCTCTTTTGGGGCTGTTTTTAATACATCTTTCAGTTTGGTTTCTAATCTTGTAAAAAGTTTAACAGCAGTAATGTCATCTGGTGGTTTCTCAAAATTTAACGCTATTAACATATCTGCCAAATTTTTGATTGTATTACTTTGTTCCTATATTAAACATAAAATTTTATGAAAATTTATTGATAATTATATTATTATTTTCAGACTTATTTTTGTAATAAGAACTTACTACTCGGGTAATCATGGAAAGTGAATTCTGAAGATTTTGTTGTTCGAGTAGTTTACAAGTCTTTAATTCTGTTCCCATAAAATCTAGCACAGTATATGCTTTTTGCTGAGATACTGGATCCAATAAATCAAGTATTTCTGCATGTGTACAACCATTTGACTTAAAAAAGCAATTCAACATTAGTTTAATAGAATTATAATTAAGTGGAGCATTATTAGTCGCACAGAGAAGTGGGGTCGTCTTTTTATATGCTGCTATTTCATTTTCCAACCATACTACAAGATTTATAAATTCGTTCGACTTCATACCTAGCTTTAAAGCCTCCATAAATTTTTTACTATCTGTCAACTCCCCATTGTAGCTGAAAAAGTGATAAAATGTATCAAATAGTAGGATTATTATACATTGTATTGAAAAATAATTTTCAAATAGAATCCAAATTTTAAACATTTTATTCAATTTAAATAGGAATGATTAACTAATGAATTCTTTTTAAATATTTTACAAAATCACATACACTAATACCTAATAACCTCTGATTACTTACCCAAGAAGTTTTATTCTTTCCAGTAATTGTAGCTCCATTGCAAAAGAATCTTTAATGAATAAGATGTTTTAATTATTAGAGATTATAAACTCTATCGAAAAAATATAGATAAAATGTACTTACAATAAAAATAGCAATAATCTGAATACAATTCGTTCTCTTGCCGACTCTCCTGTTACAAAATCTAAATTTTATTATCCACGGAGACTTGACTCATAGCATGCAGAACTTGACGATAGATGTCGTGTTCTAACACATGTATGATTTTAAATACGAATTTGTTGAGAAAATAGATATGGACTTTAAATTTAAATGCTTTTAATATTACGATATTTATACACGCACACGCACACATACGCGCGCGCGCGGATACACACATACAAATGTAAAAAATTATAAGTATATGAGAATATGTAAGTTATCATTTATCAGTGCTTAACATAATAAACGATAGCAAAAAATCCGATTTAAGAAATGTGAAATAATATTACACCAGGATTATAAAAGTAAAAATATTTAGATTTTTAGTGTATTACATGTGTCATACTTACAGAGTTAATCTTAAAATAATTAATAATTAACATTACAATTGTTATATACAAATACATTGATACCAAAGTAATCATGGCAAATATTATTTTAAAATTATCTTACGAGCAATGATTGCCATTTGGATCAAATAATTTATTAATACTGGCATAACTGTAAATGTCAATGACTCCTATTTATCGTTGCCAGTAATTATGCATTTATATATTTCCAATATTATACAATATTATTTATTTATACAATGTTAACTAATCATGACAATATGATCCAGTTTTCCGTTTAAACAAACTTCACCTGAATTTTACATTTGTAGTTCACTACACGGACAGACAGGAAAAGCTTAAAATCTTGTTAAATCGTCAGTTAAAAAAAATTGACAAATTTATTTTTGTGTTTTGAGCTTACAAGTCGTAAAATTAAATACTTTACTAATGCCTCTGGCATAGACTTGAGAAATTGATTTTATATTTTAATGCGCTAGTGAAAAACCTCCATAAGCATTGTACTTTTAGAATAATTTTCAGAAAAAAAAGTATGACCTGTTTCCAAAAACGATATAAAATAATGTACAGAAATATCTATTAAATACATATAACGGTGTACATAAGAATCCAGCTAGATATCTCTATTTGACTGGCAAATTGTACATTCGGTTGGATGTATACACATAAATATTATTCTAATAGAATATATGTAAATTTATTTCCAATGGTGCTTTGGCAAATTCATTTTCGTAGCACCATAAAAAGTATAATTTCATTGTGAAGCATGTAATTTTTAGCTAGTCTTTGTACTACTTTGATCCACTTATACTTCAACTATGAAATGGAAAACGCTAACCTTTCTGTAAAAATTTAACAATATTTTCGAATGAATCTTTTGCTAAGCGCAATAAATAAAAATATTTTTATTTTATTCATCTAATACTAATCTAGATATTTAAGACTACTCAAGTTAGTAGTTCAATTCAGTCGTTTAAAAAAAAATGAAGTTAATGAGGCTGTACAATTTTGTAATAACTTCTGGCTAATAAAACGAGCCAGGTGAAAAATTTCTTTTATTCTTACAGTTTGTACACATCGATCTAGAATATCTGAATTTTAAGTTTCACATTTATCATACAATCAAATAATTAATTCTCTATATTGCCTTCATAGAAGGACTCACATTTTTCTAACAGACGTAGAACTGGATTTATATTGTAAGGGAACAAAGCTTTAGATACTAATCTATCAATCGCTAAACGAAGTCTTATCAATATTGTCATGGTTTCATCTAACTCTCTTCCGCAACAAGAGACAAACTCTGTCCAATTTCGTTTAATATACTTCAAAAATCTCAATAAGTATAATAAGAAACATGTTTCATTACTAACAAGTAAATCTAACAATACATCTGGGTCATGAGATACAGCATGTATAAATTGTATGAATGTTAAAGTTGGACTGAGCATATGACCAAGATCATTTTGCGGTGGTCCTCTATAAAAAAGACCAACTGCTACGTCTAAGCAACAAACCATGCCCTCAATAAGAAAATCATCTTGATCGTGAAACATTTGCACAACCCATTGTGACAAAGGCATTTCAGGGTGAAATGGCATTAGGATTTTTATGCATTGATCCAATTGTCGTAAAACTTCTCTTATACTTCTTTCAATAACTGCCATATCGGCATCAAGATCTTCAGCTTCAGAACCTAAAGAAGAGTCACTGGAATCGCTACGTGTCTCTTTAACAGTCACAGCAACACTTTTTAAAACTAACAACACTATCTTTTGTAAAAGTGGACGGTCACCATCTCCAGAACCACCTCCAAATCTTCCTGAACCATGTCGATATGGTAAAGCATCTAATAATCTCCAATCTTTTACAGCACGTACAATAAAATGTGCAAGAGAGCAAGGCTCATCTGGTAGTACATCTTGTAATGCCAAAGTGCTTCCATAACATAATATTTCATTAAATAATCCAAGAAGATGTCTCCAAATTACACCAGGAACATTCGCATTCAAAAGTACAACCAAGTTATCTAACTGAGAATAAAATAGTTTGGTGTCAATGACAGACAAGTTAGCTTTTACAGAAATAATTGACTCCCACAAATCAAGAAATGTGATAACAACTGACTCGTGTTGAGGCGTATACGAACTAAGAATGGCATCGAATTTTGATACTAGTATGGTCCATTTAGACTCTAAAGCTTTAACACACATTGCTTTTACAGGTGTACTATCAAAACTTTCTGCATCTGAAATCGTTATGGTATTACAATGCGACGGATGCATCGGGCTCTCTGTATCCTCGAGAGGGTGAATACTGCAGTCTTTATGTTCTACAACTCTTTTTACAACATCCAAAGTAAATAACATTTGACTCGGAGAATGAGTATTTACTAAAGACTGTGTTAATCTCTCTAACCATGCTGTATCAATATTTTCTTTTGTAACAATAAAAAATGACGCAAGAACTCTGCTAGCAGAAAATGATATGAATTTGTTTGTTGTACAGGATAGGTCAATTAATTGATCTATAATGCCATGCTCGTTTCGCGCCAGCGCATAACAAACATCTACCACTCTGCTGCACATAACACCTCGTGTGTTTTGTTTGATAGCTAAATCAAACAAAAGTTGCAAAGCACTTATAAACTCTAAGATTTGATCAGTTCCCCACTCTGATAACAGTGAAGATCGATATGTGCCATCAGAATCTTCCACTGCTGCACTGGTGAAAGGTTTGCGCAAACTGCTTTCTGGTATATTGCACAAACATTGCGCTAACAGACTGTTTTGAAGTTGCTCAATATCCGATAATGTGTCCCTTTCAACTTCATTGTTTTCGATACGCTGTTTCTTCTTTGCTGGCTCCTCCATTGTGTTGCTAGGAGGACAATAATAATAGTGCCAAAGCACCATTAGCAGCACTATTCTTGCTGCTTTTTCTTCTTGACTCACAATGATCTTTCATCAGGTAATCTTCATAATGCATATAATGTTCCAAGGAACAAAACACCATATAAATAATGGATGAAGTATAGCAAACATCAGCTTATTGCGTTCCTAGAAATAAAATATTTCAATGGTTACAAAGTATGCTTGTAACGATAAAAAAAAATGCACAATTAAAATTTAATAAACATCATGCTTTTCTTCTTTTATGCTTTTAAGTAATTAAATAAATAATATTTCTTAATAATTTGTACTAACAATGAAACAAATAATTACATCAAAATTTAATACAATACAAGTAATGATTTACTATGTTTGATTTATACATATAAACTACAGATAAATTATAGACTGTAAACAACAAGATATTTATATAAATTTAATAATAATTAATAAAATTTATTTATTGAACTACTATTGCTTACTTTTATAATATAACTTATTAAATGGTATTGTCCATGATAGAAATTTAAAAAAAAATTGTTTTTTTCTCACAATATAACATTTTAACATAAAAATGCTATAATCATTTGAATAGATTATAACCAAATAAAATGTGATACATAATAAAACTTACAACAATAACTGGTTCTTCCTTTTATTGACTTTTTCAAATATTTGTAAATTCCAACACCTTGTCAATATATATATACGTAAATAAATGTGTGTGTGTATATGTTTACATATTCATTCATACAACGATGTCCACTTCTATTTTTTCTCCAACGATTAATTAAATAATTAATGTACAGCATCCATTTAACAGGTTAAAATTACATTTCTTCTCGGATACATTCGTAAAATACTAACTGTGAAAGAGTTTAATACAGGTTGCACATGTAATATGTAAACCGACGCTTGCTGATACATGAATATACACACAAAATGATTCTCTACTGATCACTTCAGAGACAGTTAAACATATCAATAGTATGTTTGAGAGCAGTTTTATCGAGTTACACCGTGTTTCACTATTTTAACAGTGTAAATATATTATTGTTTGTGCCCAAAGAATTTCTTTTGACTAGGAAGTGACAGAGCACTCGTCTACTTTGCTCTGTTGCCACGTATACATGCTACCGAGTAAAAATAAGAATTACGGTTTTATATCATTTAACCGTGTATGCATCCCCGTAAAATAGTTCATATCTTATGTCAAGTGGTAAAATGTTAACCTGATAACGCATAAGACACGAATTCTTCGTGTTTATTACGTATTTTTCCGATGGCATCATGCAGAGCTGCGTAACACAGTAGCTCCTCCTCGCACATTCCACAATATACTGAGTGTGAATAATACGAATTACTTAAATAATTGCATTTAAATTACTATAAAAACTTCTGAAATATTCATTGAACATCTTTTCTAGAGTTTTTTATAATAAAAGTAATCGAAATCAAAAAATCGTACAATAAATAGACGAGATGATCGGCAACTCTGCATCGATTGCAGCGCTCTGACGTTTATGCGTATTCCTATTTGTTGTAGAATTTATAATACAATTTAATCATATGAGGTATAATTTCTAATTTTCATAATATTATATTTTTCTCACAGATAAATAAGTAGAAGTTTCAGAATTTGTGCAATAGTTCTATTATTATTCATATCATTATTTTTTATCCCATTGATTATATAGATTAGTTAGCCAAATTAACGTTTTCAATACAAAAATATTGTAGAAATATGAAATATGACAATTGTTTTAATAATGTTTTATAATATTATAAGATTTTATTATGCATTGTAAATATACAGTTGTAGGTAAAATCTCTCATTCAGTTCTAAGAATGAATAGATTGAGTATGTAAGTTCTTGTTCAATTTAAGATTAGAGCAAACCACATCGATAATGGCGGCACTTCTGATTAAATGACGGATCTCCCATTGGTCTATTATGCCTAGGTCTAAACTATATACATATATTTATATACAATTTACGGAAAATTTTTAATACCATTTTCCAATTTCACTTCTAAATGATGAAACTGAAAGTTTATAAATTTCTATTTATTTTTCCTTTAGACGGTAATTATTTAAATAAAAAGCAACAGAGGCTATGATTGTATGCTTTGGGGAAGAATTCCAACGCAAATCTAATGCCGCATTTTATATTAGATCTTTGTCTAGTAGTAAATTAAACAGATACTATAGAATGATTTGTAATATTACTTTTTTACTTTACAGAATCTGTATTATTCTTTCGGCACTCATTCAAGAGTTTAATATGACTTACATTCTTATAAAATGTTTGTACAAATAATTATTAAAATTCCTTAATTTTTAATAATTAAATAAAATGCGTATTTTACAAACGATTCAAGAGAGTCCTAGAAATAGGTTTTCATCAAAAAGAAAAATGATTTTTGCGAACCCGCTTTACCCTTTCACATCGTATGCATTCCATACACTGATTTATACAGGATGTCCTAAAAATGATGTACTTTCTTAAAAGGGATGATTTCTGAGGTCATTTGAAGTAATTTCTTCCTTTGCAAAAATATTCTCCGCGGCTTTGTTAAAGAGATATAAATGAGAAATACAAATCAATCACAGCGTGGTTACAGCTGAGCGTAATGTTGGCATTGGACAAGCTGGAACCCGTCCGCTGCAGGCGCGCTGTGATTGGCTTATGTTTCTCGTTTATAACTTCTTAACAAAGTCGCAGAGAATATTTTCGTAAACCAGAAAGTTACTTCGAATAACCTCAGGAATTACCCCTTTCAAGAAAGAACAGCATTTTTGGAGCATCCTGTATAGACCAGTGATTTCATAGAACCCATCTATATACCGAACTTTCACGGGTGTTTTCAATGACGTAGACTGCCATATTTTTTTTCTATATGGGGCCTGCCAGGGGGTCAGCCAAATTGTTGGGGGTTTGGAGGTGGCCATGCAAGATGTTTTGTGATAATCGAATGGTGCGCATAATAAACAATTAAACCAATATAATAGCGGGGCGCAACGTTTCGTCAGATATGCTCGGATCGCTTGAGCAAACATTCTGGATCGGCGAAGAAAAAGCCTTTCACTCAAAACATCCTTCTCACATGCGATAAGAATTTTACGTCACAAATTCGATTCGGGGCGAGTGTGTAGTGCCGCGTCGAGGTTATACCCGAAATTGGGACAATGGGCTTTAACATTCACCTACGTTCTATTCTGAAGCTATTATATTAAACAACTACTGTATAGTTTTGCTATGCGATACCGATTCCTTCCGCGACACGAGTTGTCTTGGTGATTTTGTTGAATTCGCTAACTGCGAATGCGGTGCCCTACCCCGTCGCACTATTTTTGTCTGTACGCTTTATTTACACGTATTTCTCTTGTTGCGTATTTTCTTCGCCAAATATTTTGGCTATCTTTGTAGCGATTACGTAATTTCCGACGTGAGTAATTCCGGCACCATGGCCGATGATGAATTAAATGAAACTCGATTGTTTTACACGTAGTGGCGTGAGGACATATATACCACACAAAGTTAAAGGGAATTGATTTTTGACACTCTTTGTATAAGGGAAAGGAAGAAGTTGAATACTTGTTGGTAATTCATTGATAACATGATCGGGAAATTGTTGCCGCACGGTTGTAAACAAAATTAATGTTTAAACAGTGAAAGTGATCCTATTTAGATATGTTCATTGGGAGTTATCTTCTTAAGGTAAACTATTATTATGTATGCTTATGCTTATGATACATTGTGTCTGTATTTTTATATTATTTCTTTTGTACGTTTAATAATACAAGGACTTGTTAGTAAATGTTTCTTTAAAATAATGTAAATTATATTTATAATTTAATTATAATGTTTTTGAATACGTTTATGTATAACCAACTATAAACTTTATTAGACATATTTTTAAGTGTATATTATATCTTGTACATTATGACATTTGTTGAAACACAAACACGCACACACACCCGCGCGCGCGCGCGCTTAATATATATATATACATGTATATATGTACATTTATATATGTGTATATGTATATGTATATATGTATAAAAAATATTTTAGGATTGTCATCACATCATAATGTGGTGGTCTGAAATACTATTGAATAATATTATTAAGAATGACAGAAGAAATATCCAAAGATTTTGGTAAGGAACATCCTTATCGAAAAAGAGACATGTCAGATTCGTCGCAACACCAATATAATCAACCTCCCCCTGATATTATGCCAAAGGGGCTTGCAGTCAATGGTAGGTTACTAAAAATATGATAAAATACTTAATAATATTATATTTTATTTTAGTGTTAATATGTATATTGTGAAAATAAATAAATGATATTTTTGATAGGCATAGGAGGAAGGTTACGCCAATTAGAAGCTGTTTTTATTGGTGGTCCTGTACAGGGGGAAGGAAGAGTTGGCCATACATTTTCTATTGAGACACTTATTGATATTTTAGTTGTCTTATACGATGAATGCTGTAATTCTTCCTTACGACGCGAGAAGACTGTCTCTGATTTCATTGAATTTGGTAGATATATGTATTTCATTTGGAAAAGTTTTAAACTTTAACAAATTATTCCATTTTGATAATCTTGTAATTATTTTGTACTTTTTTAGTAAAACCAGTGGCCACTTGCATAAAGAGTTTGCAATTGGCACGAGAGGATTTCGAGATAGTAAAAGTTATAGGTAGAGGTGCATTTGGAGAAGTATGTGTAGTACGAATGCGTGGTTCGGACAAAGTTTTTGCAATGAAAATTTTGAACAAATGGGAAATGTTGAAGCGTGCAGAAACTGCATGCTTCAGGGAGGAACGAGATGTACTGGTGTACGGTGATCGTAGATGGATCACAAATCTTCATTATGCCTTTCAAGATGACAATAATTTGGTAATGTTTCAGTTTATACTATTGTATCAACACTTTGCAAATGGAATACTTCAAATGCAAGTGATTCGTGTTATTGAGGCTCATATAGAAATATGTTTTCTAAATTCATCACAAGGTACTTGCACTGTTTATATTCAATGAATTTACTGAATGCATATTTTTTTGTACATAATTTTATTGACACAATCCAAGATTATTAAGTACGTTGAAGATTTTCACAAGAATCGGTTTACCATCTGCAAAGAGTTGAGAATAATTAATAACATATGAGAAAATTGAAATATATTATATATTTATTAAATAACTGTGTACAGTATTTGGTCATGGATTATTACTGTGGTGGGGATCTATTAACGCTGTTAAGCAAATTCGAGGATCGCCTTCCAGAAGATATGGCACGTTTTTATATAGCTGAAATGGCTTTGGCTATAGGATCCATACATGACTTACGTTATGTACACCGTGATATTAAACCTGATAATGTTTTATTAGATGCAAATGGTCACATTAGATTAGCTGATTTTGGATCTTGTTTACGACTGTTCGAAGATGGCACCGTACAAAGTAATGTTGCTGTTGGTACACCAGATTATATTTCTCCAGAGATATTAAGGGTAATATTCTTTTCCATTCTCTTTCATATTAAATTACCTTTTTGCATATTATTCATTTGTAGAGGTGTGCAAAGACATTGGGACTCTTAAGAATTTTTTGGATTCTCAAGAATAACCCATTTTAGTGTTCCCACACATTTCTATTAATTTTACATGTGGATTTATTATAAATAACGTACGGACTTATACATTACAGGCAATGGAAGATGGACAAGGACAATATGGACCTGAATGTGATTGGTGGTCTTTAGGTGTATGCATGTATGAAATGCTTTATGGGGAAACACCTTTTTACGCGGAATCTCTAGTCGAAACATATGGAAAAATTATGAATCATAAGGTAAATTAATAGTGGTATCTATATGTATGTAGCATATATTGCAAAATCCGTGAACACGAATATTTTTTATAATTTTAGAATTGCTTTGACTTCCCAGCGGACGATATGTATGAAGTTTCTGAAGAAGCTAAAGATTTACTGAGAAAATTAATATGTAGTTCGGAGTTTAGATTAGGTCAGAATGGAATTGATGATTTTAAGGTAACACCGAGTTTTATTTTAAACAAGCGATGTAATCCTTCTTACTGTAAAATAATTAAATAGTATAAAATTAATATTTCATTATGTAACACAGAAACACCCATGGTTTGACGGAGTTAATTGGGATACTCTTAGGGACAGTACTGCACCTTACATTCCTGAAGTTTCCTCACCAACTGATACATCAAATTTCGATGTTGACGATACTGATGTTCGTAGTTCTGATGCTGTTCCACCAGCAGCGAGTTCTGCGTTTTCTGCACTTCATTTACCATTTGTTGGCTTTAGTTTTACCCAAGGAAGGTAAGTAAAGAAATTCTTTAACAATACAAATTCTAATATATTGCTTCGATGTGATCGTATATTTACAAATTATAGTTGTATATCGGATCTGGGTTGTGTGCCAGCTATAACTCAAAAAGATAAACGTGTACAAATTCTTGAAGAAGAAAACGCACAGTTACTGAAAGCAATCGATGACTTAAAGAATCAAGTCGGTTCCCATTCTTTGCCAGGAATATCACCAGATTCCACTAATGCAACAAGAAAACTTCAGGACGAGATAAACACACTTACCAAACGCAATTGTGGTGGGTACACACACCATGCCATCTTGTTTTCTTTTATTTTCAAATTTAATTTACATTTTTAGAGCTTGAATCGCAATTAAAGTCTATGGAAGTACCACGGGAGTTACGTAATCTAGACAACGGTGAAGTGACAAAACTGCGGGAATTAGAAAAATTAGTTCGTTCCCTTCGTATGGAGAAGGAAGAAGCTATTAAAGACAAATTGGATGCTCAAGAGAAACTGAAACTTCAAGACAAAGAATTGAAAGATGCGCTAACACAACGCAAATTAGCAATGGCTGAATATACCGAAGTCACCGATAAATTATCTGAGTTAAGACAACAAAAGCAAAAGTTGTCTAGACAAGTCCGAGATAAAGAGGAGGAACTAGAAGTAGTAATGCAGAAGGTCGATAGTTTGAGGCATGATATTCGTAAAGCCGAGAAACTTCGTAGAGAATTAGAAAATCGAGTAGAAGAAGCAATGGCGGAAACGAGCAAAGAAAGAAAATTACGAGAGCGCAGTGAGGAATACTGTAAACAAATGCAAGAAGAGACTGAAAAGATTAGACAGAGGTCTATGGGAAATGATGTGAGTGCGAATCATGCATTAGCGACGCAAGAGATCAATAGGCTGAAAGCCGAGGTCGAGAAACTTGAAGTTCAGTACAATGAAAATTTGAATCAGCAACAAAGCAGGTTCAATCTTGAGATTCGTAGCCTACAAGAACAATTACATGAGGCTGAGGCGAGAAGAGATTTATTGGAGAGAGAAGTTCAATTAACGAAAGAAAAGTTAGACGCTGCGCGATTGGAGAATATCACTGACAGCGAGGAGACAATAAACGAATTAAGCAGACGCCACGAGAGAGAGAAAATTATGCTAGTCGAAGAAAATAAAAAGCTTATGCTAGAACTGAACACTCTTACCGATAGCGTTAATAGAATACAAGGAGAAAGACGGCAATTAGAAGAAGAATACGAAGAATTGAGAAATAAGAAAGAAGCTATCGCACAATGGGAAGCTCAGATTACCGAAATTATCCAATGGGTATCTGACGAGAAAGATGCTAGAGGATACCTGCAGGTTTGTCCACATAAACAAAATCAAGCCATTTTTACCCATCATTTTTTTATAATAATCACGCATTTAATGTAAATATTTTAGGCGTTAGCCACGAAAATGACAGAAGAATTAGAGTTTTTGAAACACTCTGGTGGTGTAGGAGGTGTAGGAAGTGGTTCCACAATGGCAGATAAGAACTGGAGAAACCGTAGATCGCAGAAGCTCGATAAGATGGAACTTTTGAATCTTCAAAGTTCATTACAAAGCGAAATACAAGCTAAACAGGCGATATCCGAAGAACTTACTAAGACTCGATCGGACTTAATTGCTGCTCAAAAGTAATATTTCCAATTTTTTGTACAATGTCTTATATTAGGTTGTTACAACTGAAATGTCTAATTTTAGAATGCAAATATTAAAAAGTATGTGGATCAGAAATATTATTATTTAAAAAAATTAAAGTATGGTGATTAATCAACGTTAAATTTAAAATTTTAATTTCTATCATAAACGAGAAATATGAAATTCATTGACAGAATACCTTTATTAAAATAATGCTCTCATTTAGCAATAAATTTATTTAGATAAAAGTTGCGTTTGTTTAATGTTCATGTTTAAAATCAGATATTTCGTATGCAATAACGTAACATGAATTATTTTGGAATAGAATTTAACGTTTTTATTAATTCGTATTGGTTGTTAATAATAGAAAGTAATGATAAATGTTTCTGTGTGTGTATACAGGGAATTAAGAGACTTCAGACAACGGTTTGACACTCTCACGCATGAGATAAAACGCAAAGAAATACAAATAAAAGAGTTGCAAGCAAGGCTTGACACGGGCGACGGCTGTAAGTACACTTCATTTAACAATGCTAGAGATAAAAATTCCACCAAAATTTCGTTGTTGCGCTATTATAAAAATTTTGTATTCACTATTATTATACAAACTGCTGTGATACACGCTATGTATGTAATTTATAAGTGCACAGTTTTCAAGCGATGAATATAAGTTAATCTCTCAAAATATTTTCTTCTCTAATATAGTGTTTCTTTAAGCACTCTTTCAAATAATGGCACACTTAATATAATTTATATAATATTTATTAAAAATTAATGTTTAATAAATATTAATATTTTCAATGCTGTTGTATTAAGAATATTTAATCAACAGACAAATAATGATTTTAACATAACCATCAGTCTTTACTTACTGATTTAATAGATTCAAAAAGTAGTATACAGATAGTGTTATTGATAGTATAAGTAAATAAATTTGCATGCATTCAATTAAAGATCATTGGAATTGTTATGTTACATTTACGTTATATGTCATCGAAGTGTTTAAGCATTAACTTATTGTTCATTATGTACACATTTATTATGTATGTTTATCTTAAAAAATGAAAACTTAACAATTCCTCTCAACCTAGTATAGAAGGTAGTGCTTCTAAGAAGTATAGTCATTTATTCTTCCTGTATTGTGCATTTGGCCAACTAATGAATTTATATTAAATTGGTATGATACAGTGTGTGAGTATTACTTTTTTGTAAGTACGAATAGTTAAATTTGGTGAATGGTACCGTTACTGAAGTGTATTACTGAATTATTACAAATTTCAGTATTTACACTTAAACATAGTTTTACTATAATAATACCTTACAAAACAAAGTAATTAATTTTTTAGGTATATTATGTACCTCTCAATGGGTGCAATGCATGTGTAAACATGTACAGGTGGTCGATTATGTGTAATCAATATTTTAAAAGACGATTTTATAAAATAAAATACGACAAAAATCGAAAGTAACTGCGATACCGTTTCTACTTTATTTTCGAATTATTTCGTGTTAAAAAATATGAATATCGAGAAAATGTTTTTTGCATCCCTAACAGTCGACATCAATTATTGTTAATTTAAAAACACAGTCAAAATCACAATGTCGATACTTTCGTTGTCGTACTTTATCTTTTAGAATCAAACCTCTATTCATTGCACATAGACAATCACTTTAATTACGCTGGTAATATTTTGATTGTTCGAATGAAACATAAGGCACTTGAAGCTCAGTATGTGATTATTATTGAATATTCTTCTGTAATCGCAAAGGATATAAATATAATATAATATATAAATATAAATGATAATATAATATTAATAATCATGACGGGTAATAAGATATTATGTCTATTGTCAATATATAAGCTACCAATAATAGAGATCGTTGGTACTGGGATATCTATCCAGCATAGTAATTCGGTCCTCCGGTACGGTATGCGATTCTGATTTCTAGACTACAAAGTGCCTCTGTTTATTGGCGTAACGAGCTGTGTCTGGGGCCTCTTGTTGCTCATCTTCAAACTGTATTTGTGACAGCTGTCCTATCCAGCAATACGTCAAGCAAATCTTCAAACATCGTTTGCACCAAACCCCAACGCATCATCGTACACCAGCCGTCATCACCCCTACCAGTAATGCGTGCTCCCCGCGTCACGACATGTCGCTTATTAACTAGATTCGTTCCCGTCAACACATTCATCAGTCAGAATGCCGTCGCCATCGTATCGCCACCTGGTAAATGAAGTGGCAACAGAGAGAAAACGCGATTTTGGTTGACTGGTCGGCTGGATTGCTAATTTTACAAAGCACAGAGCTGTGTTTCTTAACTTGCTATATACAGACCCATTACACAATGTTGAAACGAATGAGTACAGTCAAACGTGCTGGAATTATTTACTCAACAAGATGTGAACTCTTATTCGTTACGTAGAGCAGTCCTATAACTTGGAGTTTTAACATGTTCAAATTGTATGTATATATTAATGTACATGTTGAAATAACATGTTCACATGTTCATTATTATACATTTACAAATCGTTCACGATTATAGAGGATCTGGAAACTCTTAGAAATAGTATGAACATGAAACAATATTATGCCTGCTAAATTATTTTAGATTGAAAACATAGCTCTGCGTAACTTTTTATGTCAATTACCATCAAGAACAACTATGTGTTTCCTTGTATGTTGACAATAATCGTTCCTCCATTAAGGATAGCGTTAGTAGTTCTTCATCGTTTTTTAGGTGATGGTTGCCCTTTGTTAATCTTAGTAGCTGATAATCACTCGGTTTTTGTAATTAAATGATTAACAGGTATGTTGTGCCTGGATGTTTCCGCCTCTAGACTTTTGTTTGATCTGATTGACTTTGGTACATTTTATTATCTGCTTGCTACTTCTGCTGGTGAACGATAAAATATCAAATTGTGTGATGCAAGTTGCAGTGGAGTGACTATATTAAAATGTTTGAGAAGGGTGTCATGAAGTTCATTACTAAAACTTAAAATTTTTATGAAAATGCAAAAGTAATTCTCTTACTTTCTATAAGTTTACATTATTGTGTATCTTAATGAATAGTAGATCGAATTTCTATATTTTGTTTTTCTTATTAATGTAACAATGTTAAACAAAATTACAATCATTCCAAATTTTAAACACATCTTTCTCTGTTCTCTTATTCTCGTTTTAATACTTTCTCCTTTTATTTCAGTTTTAGAACGTCCTACATCTCAAATGTCATATTTGGAACATTTTTTGAAAGAAACTGCCAGCAGTAAGCGTCATGGAAGCGCAGATAGTGTCGAGGCCGATATTGAAGATAATCGTGCACCAAGCATTTCCAGCAGCAAAAGTAACTTGTCCGAGCTCAGCATTGTAAGTATTTCCATTTGGATGAAATTCTATCTTGACTATTAAAATGTTGCAACATAATATCTTTGTAACGCAGGATCCAACATCCCCTTTATCTCATGAACTCTTAAATAAATCATCTGCATCTCATGGGCTACCTGGTCTTCAACCTAAACCGAAATCTCATCAATTTTTAGTAAGAACATTTTCAGCGCCTACAAAATGTAACCACTGCACTTCATTGATGGTGGGTTTAACAAGGCAAGGAGTAGTGTGCGAAGTCTGTGGTTTCGCGTGTCATATGCCCTGTTGTGACAAGGTACCACCAATGTGTCCTGTGCCCCACGATCAAAGTAAATATACTGTATTTTTATCGGATTTTTAGAGGTGTGGCAAAAACCCCAAAATGTTGGGTACTCAATGGTCGAGACGAATCATAATAAAATATCTTGTTTACAGCAAAACGACCATTGGGTATTGACCCCACACGAGGAATAGGTACTGCCTACGAAGGATATGTTAAAGTGCCAAAAATGGGTGGAGTAAAAAAGGGTTGGGTTCGTCAATTTGTGGTTGTTTGCGACTTCAAATTATTTCTTTATGACATTTCACCAGACCGTAATGCATTACCATCTGTGTCCGTGTCACAAGTCCTGGATATGCGAGATGAGGAATTCAGTGTTAGTTCTGTTCGAGATTCGGATGTCATACATGCTACGAAAAAAGATATTCCGTGCATATTTAGGGTAATTTTGTGATCGTCTATTTATCACGTTCGATTGTCTATTTGTAACTGACTCCTGTATTAAATATTTTTAGATAACAACATCTTTGTTAGAACCACCTGGTTTAAGGAATCACACATTGATGCTTGCAGACACTGAAAGCGAGAAAACAAAATGGGTAGTTGCTTTAAGTGAACTGCATAGAATACTAAAGAAAAATAATCTTCCTAATACAACGGTGAGTGATGAACACAGAGTTTTTATGCTACGTGTTTATAACAGCTCTTTTACATCATTTGTTGCTTTTACACAGATTTTTAGAGCAAAAGAATTATTAGATAATACATTGGCGCTCATTAAAAATGTGATGTCAGGAGCAATTATTGATCCAGATCGTCTAGTCATTGGCACAGAAGAAGGCCTCTTCTGTTTAGATTTAGATCGTAGTGGTATGTTGCGCTTACTTTAATATAGATATAATAGAATGAATTGTATATTATTATATCTAATTTGCATGAAATTTTTAGAAATTGCAAGAATCGGGGAAGGCAAGAAAATATATCTACTGGAATATGTAACAGAAGAACAATTAATTGTAGTTTTAAGTGGAAAACAACGTCATGTACGGCTGGTTCCAGTACGTGCATTGGATGGAGATGAAGTTGAATGGATTAAGGTTGCAGAAACTAAAGGGTGTATTACTCTAACAACGGGAGTAGTACGTCGCAGTCCATTAACATATTGTTTGTGCGTTGCCATAAAGAAACAGGTGAAACATCTTATATACGTCCACAGTTAATATAAAATTAAGTTTTAAATAATCTTCGTCTGTGTATTGATTAAATGTTATCATTTCAAATCTAGAATGCATCCCAAGTAATCATCTACGAAATAACGCGTATGAAAACACGTCATAAACGTATACGTGAACTGATGTTACCATGTCACGCACAAACTCTACAAGTTCTCTCCGAAGGCCGTTTTTGTGTCGGATATCCTTCTGGTTTTTCTATTTACAGCATTTTAGGAGACCATCACGCAATTTGTGAGTATCAATGTGAAAAAATAGTATAGGTGACATTTACGCTGAAACATGAGTTACATTGATTGTTTATATTTTATAATATAGCATTGGTCCACTCTGAGAATACGCTCTTAGGTTTTCTCACATACAGCGCTGTAGATGCTTTACGTTGTATCGAATTACCACGTGGTGAATTCTTATTAGTCTTCCATACATTGGCAGTATATGTCGACAGCCAAGGTAGAAAAAATAGAGATCGTGAAATTATGTACCCCGCTGTTCCTACAGCAGTTAGTAAGTATACTGACAAGTAAAAGTGTGCAAGAACCTGAAAATGTCAGATACCTGATGGTCAGGATGGAATAAAAACACCTCGAATCGAGACGAGTTGGGTTCTCGAAAATTTCAGGATTTTGATTTTCATGAAATTTCTTAGGAATCCCGATATATTCGGGAATCTTGAAAATTTTCGCAAACCCGTCCCGACCCTATATTTTCAAGTGCTCACACACTTGTACATGCTAGACATTATTTTGAACACATTGTTATATCTATATTATAGTTACATTGCTAATATTCTATGTTAATGTATCTTTCAGGTTATTGTGAAGGTTACTTACTAGTTTATAGTGATACACACATCGACGTGTTTGATTGTACAACCGGAGATTGGTTACAAACATTAAATGTGAAACGGGCACGACCACTGAACACCTCAGGTTCTTTAACGTCTTGCATAATTAACGACATGCCACATGTTATTTTCCTGAGCAACTTACATCAACGTGAGTATGGTTCGATTATAAATGAATAATGAAATTGTATGTTATCAAACATGGTATAAATTCTTTATAATATAATAGGAGAATTACTCAATTTAACACTACTAGACGCAAGCGGTAGACAAATGACAAGACCACGAAGAAGATTCTCATTGAGAGAAGGAAACAGGGCTGTTCGACCCACAGATAGACGCTCCAAAATGATATCCGCACCGTCGAATTTCAGTCATGTCAGTCATGTGGGTCCAGGTAATGGTATACAGGTAAGTAATTTATTGTTATTTTTTCCTAAAATTTTATTGTATTTTATTGTATTCCTAACTGTTTTTAAACTAACAATATGATATTTTATTTTAGATACAACGATTATTAGATCTAGCTACTACACTCGAAACAGTTGATCAACAGCATAGTGGTCATCACAGTAGCTCTCATCTTCACAGCAGTCAACAAAGAGTAGGAGTTCTTTATATATTTCTTTATGTAACCGATTGATCGTACAAAGTTATTTGTAACATTGTATTTGGTGGTATTTTTATGTAGTTATACGGACCCACACTTCAAACAGCGAGCAAACCAGCACCACTGCCGCCAAGACATCCTCCATCTGACACACGTCGTCTCAGTTCTCATATATCTAGAAATTCTGGGTACTCACCGCATAATGGTATTGTATTTTTTTTATTTACTACATACTTCCTATATGTTGTATTTGATCGTCCATTTTCTCACTTTTATTCACTTTCTTCCATATTCTCTCCCTGCTGTATCATTCACACTGTTTATATTATTTCAACTTCCTCCTTCCAATAATCTTTAATTTTTACCTGATTTCTACATTTGAATCTGGCTATTAGTATCCTGGTTTCCATCTTTCATATATAATCTTTTCTACTTCCCATATAATGATATTATGCTTAATAGTGAACTATTCCGTTCCATCAATATTTATAATTATGGTGTATTCTACATGGTTATTAATTTTAGGATCAACATCATCACGAAGAGGACCGGCACCACCACGGCCGACTGCTACTCCGCCTTCGTTACCTCGTACTCCTGTGGATCAAGTCGACTCAGAATCTGTGCATCTACGAACTCATACCCCACTTTCTCTCGGTAGTATTGCATCGTTGCATGACAAGGTATTTATTTATTTATTTATTTTATGTGACACATCATTCCTATGTTGAATATTGTTAACTCTCTGGAATTTATGGAAGAGCATGCACCATTTTCTCTGAAAATTATTGTGTTCATTGATACAACAGTATCAGCAATCAGAATATTTTAACTCTTCCCCGTTGGAACACTCTGAGAGACACACAGTCAGATATATAATTGATGGCATACACCTTAAATTAAAATGACTTTTTTATAAATGTGCCAAGCGACTGCAGTGTTTGTACCGAACTAGAAGCACTACAATTTCAATGAAATTTTCAGCATGTATACAACTTATACGAATCTACAAAACACATTTTCGTTATCCAACTAAAAAAGTTGTAATAAAGCAACTTTTTTGTAATTGAAAGAAAATTACGATTCCTGAATTTCGACGGGATAGAGTTAATAGAAATAAGGGTCTTATTGCTTTTCTGAAAGATTAATTTTCTAAAAAATCTATCTTTGTTTTACGAACGAAATGTTTTGTCAATTTAGGAACACACTTCTGGTGGAAGCCCAAGACATTCAATAGCTTCAAACAACAGTTCAAATCCGTCAACGCCTCCAAGCCCAGCTCACGATCATGGTTCATCCTCGTACGACTCGTAAAAAAATTATTTAACATTTCTAACAATACGGATAAGTTACTGTAATCATTTGCATTATCTTGACCCGTAAGATTACAGTATTTATAGTAATATCTTTATACAAGGACGATGTCTGTGCTTGATCCTTTCAGTCTGAAAGTTATCAAATTTCTTTCTTTTTCTAATTTTGTGCAATACTTTCTTTTTTAAACACAATGAATTACGTTGAATTACGTATAACTAAAAGCATAATAATCTTACGTACTAATTTAATTGATTCTAAATGTAAAGTTGCACATTTTCATTTACTTTGTTCAATATAAAAGTCAATCCTGCTAAATACGTTATTACCGGTTGAATTCTGATAACGTATTGCAATTTCTTTTCGTTTTTTCATAAATTTATGCATAATAAGTTGTGTACTAAACAAGGCAATTTATAAGTATATAATATAATGATAAATTAATGTACATAATTTATGCGTTTTGAAAGATTAACGAGCCAGCTTTACGATGCCATGGTTATTAAATTAGGTGTCGTATTTCCTTTATTAGTAAATTTTAATGCAAATTTCATTTCGCATAATAATTTTTAGCTATCGCGACTAATTTTTAAATTAATAAGAGTCAGGAATCTCAGTCAAATTATCTAGCAATAAAAAAAAAGAATCTACTTCATCTATTGTACCTACTTTTGAATCTAGGTATAACAAAAAAAAAAGGATAGTTTCAAGTAAATTATATACTTAATCATTCTTAGCGGCATAAACGAATTCGAAGGACGTGAATCGATTTGATTGCCTCATGACTAAATATTTTCTATTGCGTCATAATGCAGTAAAGTGCATCATATTATTTAAAGTGTGAATAGTAGGATAATCGTGCAATGTATTGGAAATCTCCTGCTGATAATGGGTAGTCATTTAAGCAAAGTGGCTATAAATTTTTTCATAACATACGAGTATTATAACGACAGTAACAAAACGATGTTGAACATTGATTTGTCCTTACTGCAACGAAAACGGTGTTTTCCTTTTTAAACATACCGCTTTCCGTATCTTTAAATCAGTAGGTATCATTGCAAAATCATTAGCTCGTTCGTAAAGAATTATATCTTCAATCTGACGATCACAGAGTGCAAGTGTAACGCATGACTGAGAGAGTACAGTATCGAAAAAATATGAACCATTATTTCGAACCAAATAACGGGAAATTACTATATCAACGTTTCTGCAACGGTTGTAAGGCAGAACTGTAAATGCCTTACGTTATTGCAGCATTTTTATTACTTTTATATTAAAAACATTTAAAAATCAACAACTCCAAAAAAAAAGAATGATGCTTGGTATTCGAATTTTAGAGAGACTGTATGACGGATAATCGGTTACATTCAGTTCATTTCTATAGAGATAAGATTAGAACGGACAAAAAAAACGAAAAGGAAAATAAAGTTACAAAGAAGATGCAGACACGATAACAAGTTTTATAGGTTTCAATGTACAAAATATACATTTTTCATGTATGTATATTTATAAAGATTTGCTAACTACACTGAATGAAAAAAAAAGTTGATAGAAACGAAATAATTATCTCAGGATTCTACTACCAGTAGCTTGAATACGGAATAACGTGTAATGGTTAAGAATCCCGAGCTGTTTAATTAATATGAAACATAAAGGCGTATCGAAGGTTGTTTTTCGACTTGAAATTTTCGGACATGTCGTACACAGTCAAACAAACGGAGCCAATAATTAAACAATATATCAATCATCAAGTTTTTTAAGAAAAAGAAAAAAAGGAATTAGGAATCTAATCTTCCATTTGAATTTTCATATATTTATAACGAATTTTAATAGGACAAATAAATTTAGATGATCTCAAAAATGTATGAAATATTGAAAATGTTACTGGTAGAAATATCAAGGCACTACATTCCGTATAATTCCATTTTACTTTCATGAAACGATATCAATACATTTCATATACGAAATTCCAACTCTTTGGATGGTCGTCATTGATAGGAATATACAGTTAAACGTAACGCAATTATATAAAACGGATATAATTTAAAGGAAGAAAAATAAAAAAAAAATGCAACTACAAAACGTCTTCGACAGATTTGTGTAATGGTAACAAACTCACGAGAATATATTATAAATAAAGTATATATCGACTGCAATAGATTTGACATTCTTATATTAACAAAAAAAAAATATATATATATATACATACATAATAATATATATATATATACACCGTTAATAGAAGAAACGTGTTAATGTTATCGAACAAAGAATGTAATAGTACAGACATTGCTGTCCGTATTGGAATAAAATAAAAGTTAAAAAATGAGCTCTAGAATCTATTCTAGAAGTGTAATCGAGGTGTGTTTATAAATTATAGTATTGTACGTGTTACATTGTACTTATCGACGGAATTCAATGATTTGCCCACACCTTCCGCCATTGTTACTTAAGGGTTCTAAAATCAAAGACGCGTCTAATTGAATTATGTTGCTTTCTCCTCGAATCGAGAGTCTTGTTTATAGATAATAACATATGAGAAAATAGTCACTTTGTATAGCATTGATTTTATATTTTTGTAAATAATTCAATTTATAAATAAGCTCGCATTTTCAAATTGATTTTAGACCCTTCGATTCTTTTTGTTTCCGTTTCTTTTTTGCGTGCACATATTACAGAACACCTGACATTTCGAGTACTACGTCTTATAACATGTAAAAAACATTTGCGCTATAATTATTGCTTTCTTTTTACGCGTAATATAAAAATTGTACGACCGGCATTCTGCATGAGAATAGAATGATCATATGTATACATCCATACATTCATACATACATAGATTGTATGATTTAATAGTTTTACCTTTTTTATGAACCGTTAGGAAGTACATTCTGTAATAATTAATAATGATTTATGTATCCCATTGGTCTAGTACCAGTGCATGTAATGACCTGACTATTAATCAACTTTTTTTTTTAGCAACTTAGTTTAGTATATTCTATATTATGAACTTATTTATAACTAATATGTGCGTTATTTACAATATTTATTAAAAGCAATTGCAAGCAATTATTCGCATTTTAAATGAAGGATTGTATCTCACTGTAAATTATTGAAAAAAGCACGCCGATATGACGAGAAGGAAGACCAAACTTGTATGTTTATAAGATATCCTCTTAAAAAAAGCATCTGTTTTGTAGATTTTGTAGTATTTATATTCTTTATGTTTTACACATTTTGTTTCATGCAGAATCTTCCATATTAGAAGAATATATATACATTTTTTTAAATGCATTATCTACCAATACTTTAACGAATAACTTAATTTTCGTGTGTAAAGGAAATATATTAATAAATTGACAAAAAGCTTGTGCGTATATTTTTTTTACTCTAAAACAATAGATTTCTAGATGTTTGTGTATTAGATAATTGGTTTCAGGTGCAACTGCAATGATTAAATTAATAAACTAAACTACTGTTGGAATTTTTATTGTCTCTAAAGAAATTATAAACAGTGAGAAGTAACTCCCAACTAAAAAAGAAAAACAAACTGAATATCATTATAAAAAAGATTATTTAGAAAGTTACACAAGCCTTTGTACTTATACTGTATATTGTGCTTTGTATACTTAATTATTTTTATTATACTACATTGTCTTCTATGTTGAGAAAGTAATGAATTTTCATGACATTGTATTAATATATTACATAACAATTCATTGTTTTTAATATCCTTTATGCAAATATAATACATGTTTTTTAATATGAATCATTTTGTGTGTATCGTACAGAAGCGCGGAAGTTTTTATAATTTCAATGTTTTCAGATTGCAGAGTTATTTTAAAAATAGGTTTCCCACAATCTAATTATTGAAATGGAAATTTACTTTACGTTCTCAGTATTGAGATTTGTTTTATAAAAAACTCAATGGAAAAATGACATTGAATATAACTTTTGTAGAGATTGTAAATTTTTCTTCAAATCGCCAAGTGAAAGATATTCACGCGTTAACATTAAATACAACATATTACGTAGGTTCGATAACATCTACTTGAGTTGTATGCAACGTATGATTTTCTAATATTATTTATATAGGTTTAATTAAACACAAAAAATTAATTGGCACTACTTTGTTGCTGCATTTTCGTTTTACAGTTTACATATATGAGATATTTAATAAATTTTATTTTTGTTTTCAAATATTGATATCATATTCAAATTGCTTTATGAATTTTTTCTTAACGTGTAACATTATAAATTTGACATCGATAACAGTTTTAGCAACATCAGTAATTCTTTCCGTTTACCGTGAATGACAAAAAATTCACCGAATTACAAATGTGGCAAAAGCCTCTGAAATTATAATGCTTCTGTATTTAATCCTATGGCGTGCAAAATTCAAGAGCACTTTTACAAAATTTGACATTCATATGGTGTATAATCGTTGACTCAGAATATCTTAATTCTAAAATTATAAATATGTTCTTTATAAAATTGCTTACAGAAATCATATATTTATTAAATCATACACAAAGAATAATTTCTATTGTATGTTAATTATTTATTACGTATGAATGTCAATATTCATTAAATTCATTATTCATTTGAATTTCCTAATAATAGTAATGGCAGCTATACAGAGAAGTGTCGCATGTAAAAATAATATAAATAATTATAAAGTAAACCAATTTGACCAAATTGATAAATGTATAAAAACATCACTTTAGGTTAATTTCTAAAATATAATAAGTAATTCAAATGAATAATAGATATACATAAATAAATAAATAAATTTATCAATTATGTATATGATTTTAATTATACAGATAATGCATTTTAATGTGTCTTCATCATAAATACTAATTTTCAATTCATATTGAAATGGAAAATATTGCATGCATATAATTTTAGCCACAGGACATTTCTTAAGAGATTAACGCGTTCAACCAATAAATAAATAAATTCCAGTCTCTTTACGCCTTTGATTTATACATAATTGTCTATCAATTATACGTCTATTAAATTTCGACTGTATAATACAACAAAGAACACACGCGACATTGTATACTGTCGTCTAATGTTCAGGAGACGACATGTTGCAAGAAAGGCAATTCTTTCAGTACTATTAATCACCAGTGGAATTCACGAGTACAATTATTAAATTTGTACCTCATTTCGACGGTTCCGTTTCTTGGATTCCATGATCCTGATAAATATATATATATACATATGTGTATATACTTATATTTATTTATATATATATATATATAAATATATAATTTATGTATATATTTATATATATATATATATATT
This sequence comes from Agapostemon virescens, assembly GCA_028453745.1. Lineage (NCBI taxonomy): Eukaryota > Metazoa > Arthropoda > Insecta > Hymenoptera > Halictidae > Agapostemon > Agapostemon virescens. The sequence continues at coordinate 7,271,935 of CM052090.1, read as the reverse complement.
CATTTTGAAGATAATCTTCTCTTATTTGTTGCATAAATTTTCTAGAAGGTGTAACTTCTACGGCATTTTAGACCTCCTTCTTCCACAGAATTAGCCATATGTTACAAGGAAGTATCAGATGATGGTGTACTTTCATGATAGCTGACTTGGCTCAAAGAATGTTGCAACGCATCAGGTGTTAACCACTCTTTTGGTAAACAGCGTTGAAGGAATGGTACACAAGAACTGAAGTATGCGAGACGATTTACCCAGCCAGGTATTTCCTCACCACATAAAATCTATAATGCAAAATAAAAATAGTTCTATTAGCATTGATTTAACAAAAAATAGTTATATTATAACGATATATACATACAAGTGTAAGTTGGCTACTGAAATGATTACAATTTTTGTTCATTAGATGGTAACGGTCACCTCTGAAATCTTTTCCTAATTCTGTAACAATTCTGCTCACATCTTCTTCTGTGAAGTCCGTATATCCAATATGCACAGACTGTCTGTAACAATACAAAAGTACCATTAGATCTAATATAAAAATTTCACACATTGATTCTGTTTAGGTAATCAATAATTTTATATAAAAAATAAGAAACTTACCTATATCTAAATTGCTCTCCCAATTCTTCTGGAACTCGAGGTGTAATTTCAAAAATACCAGAAATTGGTTTGGAGTGCCCTCCGTATGCATATTCTATTAATGGATATAATAAATTTATCTTAAAAAATAATGATAATAGATATATATTTTCTTATACTAAAATTAAACAATTTTGTATTTTCACCTGTTCCATAAATTTCTACTCCAGAATGGAATACACCCAGTCCGATTGATGTGGTATATTCATTTATCCAATACTGAAATAAATAATCCAGTCATATGAAATTATACACAAATAAGGATTACTAAATTAATATGTTTTCTTACCATGTCGTAGACGTTAAGAATGATTGGCTCTCGAGCCATTTTTGGTAGCAGTTCTTCGCTATCTTGAGGGTATCCCAAACAATTGGGAAAGGAGAGATTACAGCTAAGACCTGACGGAAACATCATAGATACTTGTACTTGAAGAGATGAACAGCAGCACTACCTATGTTCCAACGCACCTAATAAGCAAATACATATGCTATATACTGGATCTAAAGTAAGCAAGTAGGCATGAATTACTACAAAAATAATTATAAATTGCTGTCTTTTTCTAAATTTACGCTTTAAAATTGATTTAAATTTTCTAAGAGTTGTCAATATAACACAAAAAGAGACCGAACATTCTATTAAATCTAAACAATCTGTAACACGATTTAAGAAACATTTTCTCATATAATTATTGTATAATTAAAATTTACTTAAAATTATACAACTAGAATATCATCTCCCTATATATATATATATAATTTTTGCATGCATATAGCATGTAGGTATACTAAAATATTCAAGATGCACGACACGAAATACATTCTACTAATTACAAATGTCAAAATCCATACAAATAAAACAATGAAGAACTTTAAATCAAGTCTAAAAACCAAAACATAAACAAAGATTGTTGTGACTAAATTTTATATCTTAGTGTTACTTCGTTAACGCTAGCAAACTATACAATGCAGAGCATTAATGCATAATGTAGAAAGTTAATTAATAATACAATATGAGTAAGAAGCTAAGAATGATTACATTTCACAACATAAGGATAAAAAAAAAGGTGTACTATGAATCATTTAATGTAATCATTTGATCATGAAAATTAGATTTCATTACCTAAAGGAAGATTATAATTTCAGTACATCCTGGTTTTTTGTATTTCGTCATGAAATAACGGAGTCACGTTAAACTTCAAAATATCATCGAAGATTTGTTGATGTTAGACAGCGCATAAAACGTTCCATTTGAAGTATTCGTATGTTTCATTCAGTTACAACGAATTATTTATTCAATTATTCCGATCAGGGGATGAATATTAAATCTTTCAAGACGTTATTTAAGACCGAGTTTCTCTAAAAATTACTCCGAAATAGAATACATTGTGTCAGCAAGAGCTCTTCTCGTTCACTTGAAATGTGACAAATCATCAACAGTTTTTCTTTTAAGATTAGGTTGCACATTCCAAATGTTTATGTTTTATTTTTCAATCACAAACTTAATTAATTCTATATAACCACTGTTAACATTAAAGATTTTTTGAAGGAATTTATACAAATTGTTTCTAACTAGAAATAATTGCCATTCGTCTAGTAACATTTGGAAAATTTCTCTATACAAATATATATATAGAACACTTTCTTTGTGTACATTTAGTTCCCTTAATTCTATATACATAGTTAATATAAACTTTTTGAATTTTTTTTTAAATCTTCGATATTGTATGTCCTTTGTATTTACTTAATAGTTTACGCAAAAGTATGTTTTACAGAAAGTTTTATAGTGAAAGGTAAGTATTGCTGGTTAGAACGGAACAATGCCTCTGTATGCTGGACACGCGCCCCTGCCATAACTGAAATAATTATTTTATTATTTATTAAAAATATTTCACGATTGTTTTTATAATGTTTAACAATATTATAAGAGATTACTAAGTAATTTAATACGATTACATTACAATAATATTAGATAATTCCCTGTGATAAGGCAATACTCTTTAAGTCTCAACAATGAAAAGTAAGAATTGCAATAGTATCGTATAATAAATTTTTCAAAATAATTTACTGTTCATGACTACATATTTACCTTATCGAAGAAATGTTGCACGAAGTTGCATTCCCATCTATGTCGTTACACATTCTATGGCATAAAATGCTTCGTATAACATTATACATTTTTAAACTACGAACTTTGAATCTTATTCATAAAATGTTTATTTACAAAAATCTGCATCTTCGTTAATACACTTTTAATGCTGTTCAGCAAATTAAATTAATACTTTTATAGGATACGCGTGTAATAACATAAGCAGAGTATGTTAACAGATCAATCGTGGAATATATTTTTATCCGTCGCATGTCCATGGAGTTCTTAAAGCCTTCTATTTTATCAATTTCGTATCTCGATTGACGTTACTCATAATTTATGAATCTGAGCGTATTAGCGAGAAACGGGTATATCGTACACTTTATTTCTGCTGTGAGTCATTAAAATGATTTAATGATGATGTCTCACATCATCACACGAACATGGTCACAATAGCGCCGCGTATGGGCACGCGATCGAACGAATAAAGGTAGGGAGGGAATTCAAATGCATCATGTAATATCTAAGGCATAATTCAGAGATGCATACAAATTATTTATCTAATAGCTTAAATATACAAGACACATTGAATATACAATTGAATACACATTGAATATCCATAGATAGAATAGGTGAAGATAGGAACACGACAGAGTGTCCCACGGAAACACTCGTCGAGATTTTACTTTGGCGAGACTAACTAAAAAATGTATGCGCAAAGTCACGTAGCCTCCCCAAAGACTTTCTTTAACCTTTAGCACTCCAAGCAATTGTAATTCCAAAATCGGAACATTTTTTTGACGTAAAATAATTCCATTGTACATTGTATTATTACTGTTACTCGTACGTGCAACATCTCAATTTTTACCGACCCCTTAAATGCTAACATAGCAATGTAAAAGCTGCATTGAATAATAGTCAGAGAATTTTTGTGTCGCTTCAGAAGCGCCTTTGGAGCGCTAATGGTTAATTTCAAGTCGACAGGACGACGTTTAACTCCGAATCCTACAGGACAGGAAGTTATAAATCCTTAGTCAAAGTCCTAGCAGGCTCTGCCTTAGACGCTGGAATATTAAAAAGTGGTCAAGGACGATGTGTATAAGAGTCGAAAATAAATCAGGTACTAGCGAGAAAGTCTCGTCCTATTGTCCCTCTGTCGGTGAATGCAGGAGGTACATCTACCATAAGTCTAACTTCAAACCTAAATAACTTTTTTAAAATTGAACCAAACGACTTGACTTTTCTGGAGCAACTAGCAGCATTGATTTACTAAACGATATGCAAGAATAATTTTGAAATAATTCTAATTGGTAGAAATTACGCGGGAAAGTAGAAAAGACATTTTTTAAAACATTTTTATTTCAACTCGTAATGAAAATTTCAAATATGCGTTTTTCAGAACTGTGTTAGTTATACACATGCTGAAAATCTCATCGAAATCGATTGACCCGGGAAAAAATGGCACGCGTAGGAAGATGTAAGAATTTCTGTAGTTTAAGCAGAAACTGATCAAGAATCGTGAAAAATTGCGATTGTCACCATTTTCGATGGCACGTAGCTCGTGTGTACGTCGATCGATTTTAATGAATTTTTCTGCATGCATATAACTATCATAGATCTACCAGATGCGTCTTTAAAATTTTTTGTGCGTGATTCAAATAAAAAATATTTAAAAAGTTCCTTTTTTATTGGTCATGTAATTCACATCAGTTCCAATATTTACAAAATTTATTTTGTATATCATTTATTAAATCAATGCAACTAATTGCTCAAGAAAAGTCAAGACGTTTGGTCCAATCTTAAAAAAGTTATTTAGGTTTGAAGAGTGACCGAATACTTTCGTGCGCTACTGTAAGTAGAAGAAGAATCAGGTACTAGCGAGAAAGTCTCGTCATACTGTTCCTCTGTCGATGACCGCAGGAGATGCAGCAGCCACAGACCTAACTCCGTATCCTACATGATTAGGAAGTTATAAATGCTTAGTCAAAGTCCTAGCAGACCCTGCCTTAGTCGTTGGGGTATCAGAAGACGATTAAGAACGATATATCGGTTGGTTCACGAGAAACAGGCCATCTAAATAGCTGACGATGAAGATGTTGCTGAAGATGTTGCAACAGCTTTAGTTCGAAAGAAAATGGCGGGACAATAGTAGTCGGGCAATGAAAGTAAAAATGAAATAAGCGATGCAAAGAAAAATATTTTATTTTGGAATTCGGTTGCGCAGTTTCATCATATTCGCTTCTCACTGTCGTCGTAAGCGAAGTGTCTCTTTCCACAACATTGTACGGAATATGTTTCGATATTGTCCGGTATACAATTATAGAAACAGTCGAATCATTCTGACGGTTTCTGTAATGCGCTATGTAATTTTTTACTCGTTTGCTTTCATGCACAGCGCATACGTATCGAGTACTGTGATATCACGTGCGTCTAATTAGTTAATTGTAGGAATTTAAGAACAATTGAGATATTCGTTGCTATAAAATGGAATGAGAATAGATTTCCTTCCGCAGTTCAATTGCGGATATATACCGAACGAAGTAAGTATCACGGTTAATAGAATGTTGAATATAATTAATAATGAAAATTGATTTTTCCCGTAAAGAAGCCTTTCCGTTTTGCCTAATTTGCATTTCACTCGAGATTGCTTCGCGTTGTCGTCGGAGGTTCAATAAACAATAATTTTATTACTATTCGTAGTAAAAATAAAACCTTTTCTCGTTTTCTTCCTTGCCATCTAACAATTGGATTATTCCACGCGAAATCGAACACTTTTCCGAGCAGAGTTTCCGGATTTTGTTTAAATTTAGATACGTCGTGTTTTCGGTGATATAGATCGTTAAACAATTTTAATTTCCACATTTTTAGAGTGTCATCGCTTTTTTTTTTTAAAGTAGAAACACCTCATTCGTTTAAAACAACTGCAAAATAAATACGGTTTGTTAGTTCAGCTTTTATAATTTAATGGTAAAAGAATGGACAACGACGCAATCAACGATTCTCGAGATACTGAAACATCCTTTAAGATTCGTTGAAATAATATCGCTGAAAGACAACATATTCGAAAAGCAAATCCGAAACTCTGCTTCGAAAAGTGTTCGCGTGTAACGACAGTTGTGGTAACAATTTATAAACCGGTTATTTATCGTTGTTTAATAATTAACACACTAAAAATCGACATACCATTATTCAAAACAACTATCGCATTACTATATTTGCGGTTTAAGAAATCGATAGAAATGTAAGTGTCGCGCGTAGGAACAATAGTAATCAATTTTGTACTCACAAAAGAAAGCGAATCGTGTGGAATCCAACTATTCTAGGTAAAAAGATTCTCTCGATTTTCAAATTAAAACTGCTTCGAGTGCAAAGGGTTAAATAGGTGCCTCTCTGGCAATCAGTTTGCTGGAGGAGTTCTACGATATCTAAAAAGTTAATATTCGTTTTGTCTTTTCGCGAATATGGAAAAGGTAACTTCGAGAGACGTTTCTGAAAAGAAGTCTGAAGAAAACGCTGCGTAACGCCGAGGTCGTTTTTCGTGAGAATTTTGCGACAGTTTCGAACAAAAGTCTGACGATTACACGAATATCCAACGAGTCATGTTTCTTATCGTCGCGTGCGCTATTGCGTCGGTTGTGACAAAACGGTTACGTTTCCATCTCGCATAATAATTTATGTTCGATCATCAGGATTCGGTTGAATCCTTGCATAAACCGTCGGGGTCGCGCTTTCCCTTCCCAATTTTTTCGTTTTATCTTTTTCAAATTATTCTATAATTATTTTATAAATTATAGAGTAAAGGTTTAACGCTAACATTAAAATTGGCAGGTGTACACTGTCTCGTAAAAATGCCAAGATTTAATTTATTCGAATCATTTCTAGTGGACAAAGCATGATTGCACGAGAGCACTTTTATAACTTCATAAATGTAAAATGGAAAATCTGAAAAGGGTTAAATTAACTGGTAAACGTTGGTTCACGGATTCCAGAGAGCAGACAATCCATCGCGATGTTACTGGAGACATGGATGATATCCGAAATATTGGGTGCAGCGATTCTCATAATCACCGGCCTCTATATATATTATAAACTTATTGTGTTTGCTTTTTGGCGTAAAAAGGGCGTGTACAATGTAGAACCGATGTTCCTTACCGGGAACATGATGCCGCTTGTCACTGGCACAATGTCGCATGGTAAGTATTAAAAAGAGAAAAGTAATCGAATGAAATTCTAATAAAAATATCGCCAGCCATTTTCTTTCATAAATAGATAATACTTGTAAATAATAATAATTATTCTAAATAGTAATGCTAAATGTCAAAAATATTCTCCTCGATTAACACTTTAACTGCCCAATCAACGGCCTCAAAAATTAAAATATCCGTCAATCTTCTTCTATTCTTCAAATCTCAACTAAATTCACTGCAACAAATATATTAACGTATACAAATTTATTTTTAAACGTGGACAAATAATTCTGTCAGCCATATATCGGTGACATGGCAGTCAAAGTGGTTATCTAGATCGTCATAAAAATCGTGCATAGGAGTTTCGTCGGTTAAACCGATAATCTATACGTTTGCAACCTTAGCGGCTAGAAAGGCGAACCTAACGTTGGTAGTATATCTAAAAATTGTTATTCAAAGCAGTAAATTTTCTTTGGTACGTTTCGTTTATACAAGGCAAACGGAAATGTGAATTTTTCTTTTTCTTCTTCGCCCTGCTACAAAATCTATACCGACACGTGCCTCTGCGTTCGTGCAACAGTTGTGCAATCAGTCTTATGACAAGCAGATATCGTTAATCTAGTAATTATAACTTTGCAGCCGGATTCTTTAAAGCCATTTACGAAGAGAACAAGAAGCACCGTCTTCTCGGTATATACATGTTGCACAAGCCGTATTTGATGGTGAACGATCCCGACTTGGTCCGAGACGTGTTAACGAAAGAATTCGGGAACTTCCACGATCGCGGGGTCTTTTGCAACCCAGAGACAGACCCTTTGTCGGGCAATCTGTTCCAACTGCCCGGGAGAAAGTGGAGGCACCTAAGGGTCAAATTAACTCCGACCTTCACGTCCGGAAAGATCAAACAAATTTTCCCGATTTTGCAAGAGACCGGAGACACGTTGGCCAAATTTTTCGATCGGAAAGCCGAGGCGAAGGAATCGATCGACGTGAAAGACATTTTCACAAGGTGAACCGGTTGCGGAGGGTTGTTCTCTCAAATTCATCTTCGAACTTTTGCAACATTTTTATTTAAATACCGTACAAGAGATTCAAATCTAAATGATTCTACGCTCTGAGAGTTGGTCTGTCGCCGATCGTCGCTATTTTCCTTAGAAAAACGATTGCCGTAATTAACTATATTATAAAAATTAACTAGATTATAAAAATTAATTAGATTATAAAAATTAACTAGATTATAGCGTAAGATGCAAATTTTATCATCGAATAATTAATAATAATAGATAATAACTCTGATCGACTCGACGGTGTCGTTTCGTGTTTGCAAGATTCCGTTTCAAACATTCTTACTCGTAATTTAATTTTTCTTCGCTTTTAACGGTGGCCATTTTCTATTACTTTACGCAAAGAATAAGTACGTGTCCATCGAAATTTTTAGCTGTTTCGTTTGAATAATATTTGATAGTCGGAAAAGTATTCAGAGATTTTTCTCATTTTTCTGATTAAATCTTTCTTTTATTCAAAATGAATTTCATTCAAGTATATATTGGCCATTATTATCTATTTTTGGGTTGAACCATAATAGGAATAGAACTTCCGTGGTTTATTGGCTAAAAACTTGGACAAGTGATTTTCACAGTTCTTTTTTGTATCCAACTTTATACCATTAATCCATTCGCTTAACCCGTCCGCCGAAGTAGCGTTGCAGAACGGAAAATGGCGCCAGAAATATACACAGTACGCGTAGTTTTATTATTGTAAATCAACATGTCATCCTCAATAACGTTATCTAATAATTTGGGTACAAATTATAATGTAAAAGTAGTTTGTTAGGTTTCATTCTGTTACAGTGCAACTATTGGAAGTCCTAATAATAGGCTTCCGATTTGTAAAGTGTTAAAAAGTGATTAATCGAATATGCGGCGCTCTGAGCGAAAGGGTTAAAGTAGAGTTTTCCAGAGATCGAAACGAACGATAATCTGATGGTGCAAGATCTGGGTTATAGAGTGTGATGCGTCAAAACTTTTCAGCCAAGCTTTCTTAATTTTTATATGTGTTTTTGCATACCAAGGTGGTTTTTTTTTATCGTTTCTTTTCTTTATTTCTAGATATTCCGTTGACGTGATCATGTCGACTGCGTTTGGGATAAGTTGCGACAGTATCAACAATCCGAACGACGAGTGCCGGTATTGGGCGAAAAGGATATTCGAGCCGAAACCACTTTGGAACGCTCTTATCCTTTTCGCGCCGCAGATGCTCGATTTATTTTCAATACCGTACAACGAACGGGCAGTTACCAAATTTTTCACCGGCTTGTTTCGAGACACGGTAGACTACCGGGAATCCAACAATATCGTCAGGAAGGATTTCATGAACTTGTTGATACAACTGATGAGAGACGGATACGTTGATCCGGACGATGACGCTGCGAATCAAAAGGCTGAAACAAGTAACTATCACTTTATTATCAATGAACCGAAATGTTAACGCTAAACCTACCTATTGCTTTATTATTCTTCGCTTTTATCTAACAAGGGAATATTTTTAATGAATTTTTAATTCACAAGTGAATGGACCAAACAAAAAACGGCAAAAGAATTTTTTTAATGAGAAATGTCACCTTTCCAACGAGCATAAATCTGAAATTGTTTGATCTATACTTTACGAGATACCGATCACTACAGCCATTTATCGAACAAATAGTGGATTACTTTTTCCCCAAACTAATATTCAGATGCGAAAATCCGATTTTGATGAAAGTTATGGGAACTTATAGCTTTATTGTATAAACGGAAAATTTTTGTTAAAATTAAAACAAAATTCAAATTTTTTCGACCACTGGTTTCCGAGATATCTAAAAAATATCCCAATTTTGAGGGCTGTTTTTACCCCTTCAAAGTGGATGGTTGCTGATAAAAAAAGACACGTGTGAAATATTTTTCAAAGAATTATAAGCTCCTATAAGTTTCATCAAAATCGGATTTTCGCATCTGATTATGTTCCCGTGTAAGCCAAGCCATTAATTATAGTCTTTCTTTTTGTTTTTAGATGCCGCGGATAATAAATTGGCGATGTCAGACGCTATGGCGCAAGCTTATGTGTTTTATTTAGCTGGATTCGAGACGTCTTCGACGACAGTCACGTTCTGTTTATACGAATTGGCAAAACATCAAGATATCCAAGAAAAATTGCGAGAGGAGATTCGAACTGTTGTCAAACAACACGGCGGTATTACGTACGGTGCTCTGAATGACATGCCTTATTTGCATAAAGTCATCTCAGGTTGGTATGCAAACAATAAACGTAGGACATAGACACCACGTTTTTTACATTGTATTTACGTTTTATGCGTGTTGTGTAATGTAGAATTAGAATAAAATTGTAGAACATTATTTCTTGGTCTTCGCATGGTGGGCGCTTTTCAGGAAGATAAAGGCAAAGTTGAAAGTGAAAGACAAAGTTCAAAGTCAAAAACAAAGTTACAATTTAAA
>CM052090.1:7192223-7226712 GCA_028453745.1 Agapostemon virescens | reverse complement strand
GTAAATGAACTGATGAATTCCTTGCAGATTCTTGACAACTACCCGTTGCCAACTGCAGACAGACTTCTTAGCTCGTTGTTTTGCTGGGGCATTTTACCGTGAAAGTGTAGATTGTTCAGGAGCTTGTCTAGTTTAGGAGCTTGTCCAATTCCTCTTCTTTCTCGATGATCCCTCCCGCTTCGAACGTCGAGACACCTCCACCAAATTCTGTTGGATTCGCCGGATAGTAGTGACGTACACTTTGTACGTAGTCGAAGGTTCCTCCCCTGATACGATCCTGCTCAAATTGTCGATGATCTTCAAACGGTCATCGATACCTAGACGAGATTAAGCCACTTGTACGTCTCGTCGCACGTGCTCGTCGCTGTCCACGCTATCGTACTAAATTATCTATTTTCTCACGCGTATCGTTTTCTTTTAGGGACAATGCGAGAGCTATCGCCGTTGATATCGTGAACTAGAAAATTCAGATACATCTCGAACGCTGAGAATCATTGCGCAAATTATTTATCTCGTTGAAACGAATATTATTACGATGCTAGTAATTTCTAAGAGACGCACAGGTATCTCGATACGTTTCGTTTCGAATAAAATAATAAACTTGAAACGATTAGTTGTAAATTTACGATTGTAACTTGTCTAAGAAAAAATTGTTCGAGTAATAATTTATTTCCAATTCAAAATAAAAATCTAAAGAATTATTTTCTTGGAATTATTTTCAAATAACGTGCAAATAAATAAATTTGCATATTATTTTATTTTTCAATCGTCGAATCTGTTAGCTTTCATGTTCTATACCATTTAAATCATTAGTTGAACCGAAATGATTTTCCAATAGTTCATTTTAGAAAATTAAGTTAACCCTTAGCACTCGAGTGGCAACTCTGAGGCGCCATGAAAAATCTCTAATATTTTAAACAATTTAAACATCGCTATGTTTACGTCTAAGAGATAGATAAAAATTGAACGGTTGTAAGTACGAGTAAAGAAAAATCCATATACATAAAGTGAAATAATTAATGTATGAAAATAATAGAATGAAAATAACCTAGGTCAGAAGAAATGTTTTGGTTTTCTAGTTAAAACAGCTTCGAGTGTAAAGGGTTAATATACCAATAGATATTTGAATGATGTTGCTTGCAGATTCTGCGAGACTTTCGACGAGAGAATCACCCTGTACATTGTAATAAGTTGATACACAGATTGCATCACTAGCGCCACATTGATTTACGATGCATATGAATGTGCGGTGTTACATGGTGGAAATAGGCTATGTGACTGTTTAAGTAAATTAATGAAAATTCGATGAGATTTCATTAAATTAATTTGTTTTATGTTTTAGCCACTTACTACGTGATGGGAATTATTTGCTTCGGAGTGATCAGGTCTAGGCCGTTTGCAGCAAGCATTCTGTTCCCCCTAGATTTTACCGCTGCTGGAGGTTTGTCAACGATATTGGGCTATGTACGAATACTATACGGACTTTATCTAGAAGGTGCGGTTACCATTATTGCTGTTGCACTTGCTGTATTGCGTGTATCAGCCACGCAAAGTTTGACTCATATCGGTTTGAAGTATGGTCTACTAATCGAGGCTTAACTAAATTTTCATTATTGTTTACTTAAAAGTCCATGAACAGGGGAAATTTTTAATTCCAACCAGTTTCTATACAGTTTTGTAATTTTCAGCTTTGATCGATCATTCTTGTAATTATACGAAAAATACAAAAGAATTATCGCAATTCGAGGAAAAATATTGTACAGACTATGTTTTAAATTTATTATTTCACTCTCTATAAAATAATTTTTGTATAAAAACTTTGTATATTTATGTGACTACATAAAATATTGATTAAAGCGATGAGATACTGGATTATAGTAAGTTCAGAGTTTTGTTTCAAGAAATTGTTTAGTATTATATAGTTCCAAGTAGCATGTAGTTAGAAATGTTCACATTTTAAAAGTATATCTTTGGTTATAGAGAAATAAAATTAAACTTAATTTAACAAAAATCTGTTGTTACAACTAATAAATGATCGTTATTCAGTAAAAATTAGTAGATGTAAAATTTACTGTTTTACATAACATTTAACAATAACAGTATATTAATGTACAAAATGCGTAAGGTATCCTTATAATTTTCGTTTTGTATTAGAATAAACTTTTCAATTCAATTTTTTTAATGAACTGTACATTTAAAAGTGAAATTACTTGTACATTATCCCAATATAAATGAGAAATGTGAATGCATTCATAAAATGTTTGTATTTGTATAGAATTTATGTTATATTAATTTATCTAATAAATCTATGTATAAATAACAACATACGTAAGATATTGAAAATTGTTATGTTCATGTATTTGTACTAATTCCACTACAAAGTAAAGAGCTTAATGGTTTAACATAATTTATAACGAAGTAGTTTCTATTATTTATTATATAGATGGCATAAGTATTTTCATGACGAAATTTTTTATTAAATCCTCCTATCGATAGATTTATTTGGTATATTGCATCACAAACATTTATTTGCAAACCATATCAACACTAACATTAGCAGTGAACTATGTTTCCTAATACCGACAAATTGGAGTTAATTTCTTTAAATCATTGATAATTTTTACACAATTGTGTTTATCAACTTCCAACTTTATTTATTTCATGATATACGAAAATGAATATTTGTCTATCAATCGAAACATTTAATTGATTAAGGTACTTTTTGTCTTCGTTTTTCATTGACATCTTCGTCTTGTGCACTGCTTTTCCTTCTAGTACTATTTTGAGACTGATCTCCTGAAGTCTCAAATTCAACAGATTCTTTTGCAGCACTATCTTTATGGCGTAATGCTATCCGTATAGCTTCAACTAGATGTAGAGGGCCAGCATAACTCACTTTCGTACCTATAAATTAAAAAATTGATTTCATAGCAAGAGAACAAGTAATTATTTTTCTATGTGAACAGAATACAATACTTTGTATGCGGCACTTTTCCAAAGGATTCTTTATAAAAGATTAAAAAAAAGAATAAATGGTACAGTGAGTACAGTATTTGAAATATTATCTCACACCACTCATCTACTCACCACTTTATATTTGAATTATCCAAATATAGCTCTCTTGATTTTAGTAAGTAGACTGTCATTTTCGTACATTTCGTTTTCTAAATTTTGCCTCGCTTGAGTTTTTACCTTTGGACCTGCCATGCCTAAAAGAACATATGGTTCATTTATAAAAATGTTTGGTGCAAGAATATACAAACTCACAATAACTGAACAACTAAAAAATTTGTTAATATTTCGTACTTTTTACAAACTCTTTATTTTAGCTAAGTACCAATAAAACACATATATACAGTTGTAGATTTTTATTTAATTAGTACGGGCAGGTACATGTATAGAAACTCAAGCGACACAAGTCTAACTTTACATAATTTTATCAAAGATAAAGACTATTTACAAAATTTTAATCAAAAGGTTAGAAACACATAAAGCATTTTTAATAGATAAAATGTTATACGGTAATTTACATATCTTTTTAGATCTGTGTGCCTCGTTAATTTTAATTATATAATTTTTTTAAATAAAAGTTTATTTTTTCTTACCATCTGTTTTGTTTGTAATGCCATATATACTGCCAGGAGTATTATCTTCAAGTTCTGCATATGCTTGAAGTAGTGCCAATTGTTCATCATTCAGTTTCGTGGGTACTGATATTTTAATTTGTACATAGTGATCGCCATATCCTACTGTATTCACTTTCTTCAAGCCCTTGCCAGACAGTCTAATTTTGGTATGAGATGAAGTACCAGGCCGAATTTGTATAGTGTGATCCTCGTAAACACCTTCTATTTTGATTGTACCACCAAGTACAGCTTGGGCTAATGAAACCTCAGCATCTGTATGTAAGTCTGAACCATCCCTACGAAAGTATTTCGATTTTTCCACACGGAATGTGATAAATACTTCTTTGTTACCCACGCTCATTCGGATCGTTTGACCATCCTCAACACCAGCAGGAACTGGAACCGTTATTTTCTTACGTTGCACCTGTTTCAAGTGAAATATACATTTAAAAAAAAACGACCTTTGTAGGTATGATAAAATTTACTTAATTATTATTTTAGCATATCTACATGAAATTCCTACCGTTTGTCCCTTTCCTTGACATTCCATGCATGGAAACTTATTATGCATTCTACTTCCATGACACTGACGACAAGTAGTACGCATTACAAATGGACCAGTGCTAATCGTCTCCATTCCAGTACCATTACAATATGGGCACTTTATTGCTTTTGTTCCTGGTTCACATCGAGAGCCGAAACATTTTGGACATGTATCCACTACATTCAGTTGAACGTCTTTATTTACTCCTCTGGCTGCTTGAGAAAATGTTACATTCATAATAACCTGAATAAAAAATGAAAAAAATATTAATTCTTAATGTATTACCTACTAGCTAATTATTTAATACTTTTTATTTAAATTTAGAATTTATGGTAAAATAATGTATTTGTCCTAACGATGTCCTACTACATTTGTATATGGATGTATACCTCTTGTGCTGCTCCAAAACCATATTTAGATTCAGTATAGTCTTCATAGTCGCTAAAAGCTCCACCTTGGAAATTAGCATCTCCAAATATTTTTCTAAATAATTCTTCGGGATTAATAGTTGATCTAAACTGCCAGTTTTGATTAAAATTTTGAGCATTTTCAGTTCTGCCATGTCCCATTCCCATTTGTTCTGATGTTGCACCCCATGTGTCATACTCTTTCCTTTTATTATCATCGCTTAATACCTCGTATGCTTCAGAAACTTCTTGAAACTTTTTACTAGCATTTGGATCATCTTTATTAGTGTCAGGGTGATACTTCTTAGCTAACTGGTAATAAGATTTTTTAATGTCTTTCGACGATGCGTTCTTAGATACTCCCAATATCTCATAGTAATTACGTTTTGAAAGACAATTCGTGGTATGTACACTTCTTTGTAACTGAATGAAAGTCTTCAGCTCATCTGCAATTATATATAAAAATATTAGTTTTGTGATATTTATTATAAAATTTTAAAACACTGTTACAGCCAATACAATAGACCATACCACATTATTCAGTATAAATATATTTTAATGATCAAATGATTTCATTATAGATACAGTTGTCTATATTGTAGAAATCTTACTTATGTAAGGAGATATCGAGTTACAGAATTTAAATCAAGGCTAAATAATTAACAATGTAGAAAGCTTAATATTGTTGTTATATTTATTTTCATAGATACTTTTGAATGTGAATTTCAATAGTTACGAATTACTACTTTAACTACGACAGTTAATTATATTGACGTATATTAATTTAACAGATACTAGATTCTCTTCATGTAATTGTAAACAAATGTAACTACTTCAAACGAGGAAGCATGTGAGAAGCAAGGTTAGGTCAGATTTCAAATGATACTTTGTAAAAGAAAGAAACATGAAATGAAAACAAAAAATTTATCTACGATGTTAGAAATTATTTACTATGTCAGTAAATTAAAAATAAAGAGTAGATAAACATAAAAATACGTGATGTAATCTATACTCTTCGTAGCATAAGTATACATTACTTTTTCTTGGTTTCTTCGTGTCCCAATTACCGACATTCAATGTAATTGTTCCGATAGACCGAAGGCATGTACTACATCTTTGTACGCTATTACATGGCAATTTACTTAGTGTACTACTGTTGATTAAACTAATAGTTTTTGGTCGAAAAACGCTTGCAAGTCCTTTGCCGGTCGCCATGTTGAGTAAAGGATGCATAACTGCATTGTCACGTGACAAGTTAAGCAGCCAATATAGTACTTTCTAGAAATCACTCTGCAAACTACAATCTAGAAGAATACAATAAAATAGTGAGAATATTTTTTCATTATTACAGAAGCATGTTTCATGTCATAGGTCAAACTATTTGGCAAATCTTTAAGGAGAAAATTATCTTCTTGAAACGACACACTACGTTGAACAAACTGTTTAAACTCGACATGAAAACTACTTACAATCGATACATATGACCGGTATGTAACGGAGAAAGAAATTTATTGTTATATGTTATCATTTATAGCAAATGTGTGTCCATATTTCTACACGAGACAAAGAAACGTGGTACTAATATCATCGTTTAGATAACCGTTATGTCACTTTATCTCATATTTATGAAAACTGCGATAGACACGCGTATCTTTCGAATTTTTATCATATTGTTAATTGTTTATTCTAACATTCGAAAGATTTTTGATTATCTACTTTAAACAGGGTCTACATAAATACCCACCTATTATTAGGTAGCAGAAGAGAAAGGTTCCGTGCAACTCCCACTATCTCTGCGTAGTTCAAATTGTTTTCTGGCTTTGTTAAACATGTATTGTAGCATTTGCACGGTTGCAATACTATGTCTCATCGAAATTCAATTCACTACTCTATCGGTTGGTTGATCCCTCATTATTACATATTGTACTTAATATGACTGTACCTATTTATTTATAATTGTTCTGAGCATAAACAAACTTTTACTTTTTATTTAATGATTAAAAAAAACTTGTAAAAATCAATTTTGAATACGACGAGTAATATATATATATTGTACTATTAAGTTCTCGAATTATTTCGGCCTCTCGGCAAGTGTTCCGGAGTACCTACGTTATGCTCCATTACAATGTTTGTAAATTCAGAGAAATTTTAGCTTCGATAACTTCTTAACGAATAAGTTTAGGGCATAAGTATGTTAGTACTTTTATGTAGAGCACAAGAAATTGCATCGATTGGTGCAGTCAAAAATATAGGTTTCTATTTAAAAAAAATATGCAGTTGCATTTTTCTGATGCACCGATGCACAAAAGTGCATAAAATTAGTTGCATATTATGCACCGCCTGATACCATTTAACTTCTACTTATAACATTTTCTTCTATTCTCAACCATTTAGGAGGTACAGTCTGTTCCAGTTGCGTGGGACACTCTGTATAAATAGTACAAAATATATAATTTATAAATAAAAATAATTATATCTTTAGATGACAATTTATTAAATTTATCGTTTATTATTTATAATGTTCTACCGCATTACGTTCCCGTTGTCAAAATAAATTGTGAATAATTAATATTCATTTGCCGGTTTCGATTAAACGAGAATGAACGGTGAATTTATCGAATGTGATAGAAACGCGAAACGCATTTTAATTGGTCTTAACAAATTCGTACAGTATGCTTGATGAAAATAAACCGCAACGTTTGATCAAAAGTAATTTATTTATTTCTTTAAAAACTTAGACGTGGAATGCAACTTCTACACATGTGACAGGTATAATATGTAAAACTACATACTACTATATTCATAATTTTTTACGGCTTTTAGAAGATCAACATAGTATACTTTATTATGTATAATTATAGCATGTCTAGCGTCAATAGCAATAATCCTTAAATTCCGTGCTAACTATTGTGTATATCCCCTGTACTGATTTCTTTACAAATGAGTATCTGATTTCTGTATCGTTCTTCATCCATATTTACTCTGACATACAGCTTATCGAATATTTACAAATATACAGAGTAATTTAATATCGCATATTTTCATTTAATTTGTTAATCAGCTTCGCTCAGTCACTTTTATGTTCGTCTTCATATACTGCACATGACATCCACGTGCGCTCACACATACCTACGATCCTCGTGGAAACACAACTGAAGAATACTATCGAAAACGTATTACAACAATCGAGAAATTAAATTATGTCGTCTCGTTTATATACTCTCGCGAACTAACGAAAGTGTCGAACTTTAAAATTAAATATAAATAAACGGGGAAACCAAAAAAAAAAAACGAAAAAAAAAATTCGAATTCCATTATGGCGTTACGATAGGTAGAGTAGGTTACACATTAAGTCGAGAAGAAATCAATCGAATGAAAACAAAAAAAGAAAATAAAAATGTGTTTAAACGTTATTTGCTTTATATACTGCTCACATTTTTTTTTTTTTTAATACGCCATTATACAATGTACAATATTCGTATAAAACTATATCTACACCGTACTGTGCCTAACTCTCCGTTTTCTTCTTTCTTTCTTTTATTTTCTTTGGATCGAAAAGAAACGTCGTCATCCAATTCAATATTATTTCCGAAAGAAAGAACGTTGACTATTGAAATTCTTTTTATGTAAGCAGAATATATTATGAGAATCGTACCAGAAATCAAAACGTACTCGATGATCGAACAAATTGCTTTAACAGTCACATCGCATGCGTTTTTATCGAACAAAAAATTGGAAGAGATAAGATATTGCGAGTGCATACGAAAATCTCTATTATTCGTACTCGGTAGAGTAACGGCAGAAGTTCTATGCACGCATTGCGTTCGAACTATCGCAATGATCTGATTTCGCGTATCGTGAAAAGGTAAATTATTTCCTCCATATTTCTTGTCTTTTGACCGTGACGTCAAATTGTTAGAAAGTGGCTTAACTTCGAAGCAATCGTTAACACGCGAAACACAAATTCTAATACTGAATCTCAAATTCGTTTACGTAGATCTGTTTTTTTTTTCCCCCCGCCCCCCCCCCCCCTGCCCTCCTCCGCTTTTTCTTTCGTTCCATGCTTTTCAAGTTAAATTAAATTAAAATTAAATTAAACGCAATCTTGTGTGTCCTGTGTTTCCGTCCACTCATTCGCGGAAATGAAACGATACAATCGAGAGAAACGATCTACGTGTACGAAGAAAAAAAATGAAGGATGATTAATGATCTCCTAAATCAAATTCGTGGTCACGAATTGATTATTGGTAGTTACTTTGCGGCGAACAGAGTAAAGGCACCTTAAAATTCACTGTATTCAATGTCCAGCACCTATATTTTTTAGTTTTATAGCGATTTTCTGATTTTCCTCTAACAATCATAAAAGTCTTCTCATTTTTTTTTCCTCACTTTTTTTATATATAAAAAACAAACGTATTGTCAGTGTCGCGACTAATCGAAACGTTCGCTTTGTTTGTATATACGCACACAACTCTCGTTGTGTCCACGTTTGCAGTGACATTTAATCGTGGTGTTCAACGAGGAAATTATTATGAAAAATTTCTGGGATAGTTGAAAACTAAGTACTCGTTGATAGAAATGATCGACAGATGCAAACGAATTTGATAGTGTTGATGCGTATGATTGAAACGTATGCGGTGGTATAATGCGATCGGAACAATGTCAATGTTTCGTGAGACCACATTGCGAATAATCGAATTCGAATTGCAACAATAAAACTGAGAAGACTTTTCATGTTGGAAACTACTGAATATTTTGACTCCTTAAATTTGGTCCATTTTGGAAGACAACCGCTGTACGTACGTCTTCGATAAATGCTCACGCCGTGCATCTGATAGAATAAAATACATACGTATAAACGAATCGTAATTAGTTTTCAATTATCAATCGGATGTTTTATTATTCGGTTACTATTCTGTTCGAAGGCGTATTTGTTAATGAGAATTCTGCGAAATTAGTGCCCCACCGGTTGACTTTTCACATGACTGCTATACATTCAACCTTGTTGTGCCCGTTGGTTGCATAGATTGTGCATATGTGCATTTTTGTTAACACATTTTTTCATGTTACTTACAATGTTACGATTCAAAGAATATTAAAATCATTAAACGTAGAATTGAAAAGATCGGTGGAAGTATTTGTCGCTACATCGCATCAATGTTATTATTATTATGTAATATTCGCCATTATTACATACTAATTATTTTGAAATAATAATATAGTAGATCGTGATTATTATTAACAAATGATGTTAAACATTCGTTAGTCGTAACATTAATGGTTATAGAAATATTTAACAATAAAAAATCACGATTGTTTTATCTGCAGAGAGAGAAAAAAGATTGTGAGGTATAACAACCAAATGTATTTTACTTTCAAACATTACGCACTATTGTAATCTCTGATACATTCTAATGTGTTATCAGTAAATTATAAATTTTCCAGAATATTTAGATGTAATATTGAATTTTGAACGTTAGATAATAATGTATATGCACAAATCTATACGGCCAAATATGTTCGTGCATTCATTAGCACTGGCAAGTCCTCAAAGCTATTAATTAATTTTCAAACATTTTTTTTTTTTTTATTGTACTTGAGTGGAGGAAGTATTAAGGTTGTGACGAAGTTGTTGAACAACTTTCGCGTATCAGGGGTTAATTAATAAGTAAATTAAATATCAATAACGCAAAAGATTAAATGTACATACACATGTATACGTGTATATAAATATATATGCACATTTGTTTATCGATGCTCATACTTTTATCATCTTTGTCATATAAATAAAATTTGTTTAAATAGAAAAGTACTAGTACATAGTGTTTCGCCAGCAATACATTATGACAATTGGACTTTTCATGGGAGACATGAAAACACGCACATGTGACTTCGTTAATACATACCCTTTAGAACCCCAATACAATGTTTCTCTCACTCTTTAATCAGTACATAAGATATCGCCCCCGTCGTCTATTAATAAAATATGAAGTTTAAATAGTTTAAATATACAGAAGATCTCCTGTTATTAAAGTATTTAACGATAATGTCGGTGTTAAGAACTTTCATCTTATTAAATGGATAAGGATAAACTGCAAAATAAACCAAAACCTTCAACTCACGCAGAATGTTCAGTGAAATTATAAATAATTTAAATTTACACTTTCTCTTTCCAATATGTATATACATATACATGTGTATACAATACACAAATATATATAAACATATACATATATATATATGTGTGTATATATATATATATAATATACGTGTATACATACATATATATGTATAGATACACCACATAGCTCGTATGTGTGTATACACATATACACATGTATATATAGTCATATAGCATGCATACAATCATACACACATACATGCATGCATACATACATTTATATATGTACATATGTATATAACTTAAACATGATTCGCTGCAAAATGATTCTCTGAATAATGTATTAATCTATATACAATGTACAGCACTAACGTGCTAACCGTTTAATTTCTGATCACAAATTTGTACAAATTTTGTTTTGTACACATCGTATTGGTCACCTATTCTATAAATATCTACTCACATTTTTCGCTTTCATACTCAGCAGTGTGTGCGAGACGCTCAGAGACTTTATATAGCAAAATAACTTTTGCGAGTCTGTATCAGAAAATGCTTTCAGACGATAACCATTTTCACAACTGTAACTTCTTTTTTCTTTTTCCTCTTTTCCGTTTTTTTTTTGTTTTTTGTTAAGACTAAGGCGCTGTGTATAATTGCATGAAAATGATGATATAGCAAATCCTTGATTGGTAAAAGTTCTAACTGGTCTTTGGATATAACACGGCAATTACCTTTACTTTGGTAAAGTCTGATACACTTTTCTTTTTATCATACTTTGTATATTGGTGCACATCTCGTATTTCTGTAAACTCGGAAAAATTTCACTACATCCAAATCAATTAGAGTCCATACACGTGATACCATCGGCGCGTGAATCCCGGTTGCACGCGAATCTCTTTTTCTAACGAGCAGATTGTACTACGACTTAAAATAAGTTTCACCTTTTCACGGTGACACGACAGTACTTATCGTCGATGATTGAGCCACTGTTGTCACTGTTATCATACTTAACGTACTGTCGAGAGTGTTTTGTTCCGTCGTCCCCGTAACGTCTTTCTCGATACACGGTTTCTTCGGTTCCTTGTGTTCCTCGGATGAACTGGACTTCCTCTTATGATTCGAACTCGACGAATGAGAACGACTCGATCCCGATTCGTCTTTCGACGAACGACTACTCGATGACTTCTTTTGACCGTCTCTTCCATGACTGTGATGCCTCTCTCTCCTTTTCTCTGATTTCCTTTCACTGTCTTTGTTATCCGTGCGATCACTAGATTTAGTAGAAACGTTATAATCTCTAGGCAGGGTAATGATTTTCAGCGGATCCTCTTTACTGCTACTTTCCCCGATTTTACTATCTAATTTCCGTTGGGACGTCGACGGACTCCGATGACGATGCTTTTTGTGTTCTCTGTCGCGTCTATCACGATCTCTTCTGTCTTTGTGTCGCCCTGTCTTGTCATCCCTATGCTTTCTTTTCGACTCTGAATGTGACAAATGCGACGAATGCGAATCTGATGGCAATTTCGATGAATTTTCGTCACTGCTACCATTCCTACTGTTACTGCTGTGCCTTTCGCTTTCTGTTGTCGGAGATGTAGATACGATTGAAGAACAGGAAGAGTTAGTAATCTTTGCTGTGGATGATGAATTCTCCTCGCACGAATTACTGGCTGCTGCCGCGCAAACCTTTTCTTCATTCTTTGATCTTTCCTTGGCTTCGTCCTCGGCCATCTCGATCAATGCTTTCACTGCATTCTCGGTTGCACATTCCATTTTTGACGTGAATGCCAATGTTGTTTCTACCTCCAGTAATTGACAATATTGCTCTAATTTTGATATATCATTTTTGTACTTCTGTTCGGCGATTTCAAAGCTTTCCTTGTGTATCTTTTCTAACACCTCCTTCGAAGCTTCTGCGACACCGGTTCGTAAAGACTGGCAAACTTCCTCCACGTCAGTTTTCGACTTATAAATAGCAATTTCTAAAGCTTTGTCAACAACTTCTGTCGCGTATGTCTGTGCTATTAACTGTCGTTGCGCTAATATATCTTGTTCAAGAATGACAACGTTGCAATCCGAGGTTGTATCGTGCTCCGATGAGCAAAGGTCCGAGGTACCTAAGTGTCTTTTACTCTCCTTCGACAAGGAACTGGAGCTACTAAATTTGCTGACGGATTTCGATTCGATAGCCGGTGAAATACTTTCCTTGCCAGATGTGGTGTTACTGCTACATCGGTTGTGATGACGGTGATGATCTAATTTGTGACTACTGCAGTCATATTTCTTCTTATCTCCAGAATGACTACTGCTGCCGCTGCTGCTATGAGAATGGTGGCTGGACTTCTCGTTTGACCGACGACGGTCTTCGTGTCTCCTTTCGGACCTTTTATCGTCTCTCTTTTCGCTGCTCTGCTTTTGTTCCACTGAACTGCTCTTCGATGATTTATTACCATAAAGATCCGTACAGTTATCATTATTTTCCTCGGATTCTCTTCTTTTACTGGAGACGGAAGAATGTCTCGTATGGTCTCTGTTTTTGCGGTCCTCTTTGCGTTTTCCATGTTGATCGGATTTCTTCAAGTTCCCTTGATATTCGGCGGCTCTTTCCTTGGCTTTTTTCTCTTCGAGCGAATCGATAGAATGTTTCTGTTCAACTCGTTGACGGTTCGTGTTTTCCTTCTGCTCGTCACCTATACTCACAGCTTCCAAAGGCTTCTTTTCTTTTATACGGTGAGTCGACTCGCTTGCAACGCGAGTATGCCTAATGCTCGAGTTATGCTGCGATTCTGGATAATACTGTTTTAATCGGACATGCCATGCTACGCTCGAAACCGCCGAGATTGTTCGAAACTGATGAATAATGTTGCGCGGTAAAAAGTATATGTCATTGTCGTATAAATTTATTCTCGCATAGCGAATACCCTGTCTACGCAATTGATTCAATTTAGCATCTTCGATCCACTGTACACACTGGGATATTGGTGGTTCGTGAAGATCCAGTTGCAATTTCTCGACTAGTTCAGGAAAGTCACCAGCGTAGAACGCCACTACATCCTTTGTAATTCTATTGTACTCCGAAGGTTGCCCACCATGGACAGCTTTTAATATACCCACTGCAGCTGTTGTCATTCTATCTAATCCATGACCCACGTGATCTGCATGAGCTTTGGTGCGATCTTCGAACATATATTCACGGGCTTCACTAAGACGAGGTAAATATTGTAGATTTCGTAACTCATTAATTCCCGTTCTGCGCCTCTTGTAAGGACTTTTATTTATGTCTGCTGTTGGTACTAGTTGCTCTCCTGGTCTGATCCATAAGATTGGACCATCGTTTGATTCTTGCGGTGTATCCATCTTCACAACAGACAATGGACCCCAAGGCATAGTCTACAATTTTTACATTCAAAATATAATTTTTAATACGTTAATTCCAAGATACAAGAGACTCATTTCCTTTATTAACAGTAAGTTTATAGAACCTGTTAATCTAATCTTTTCAATTTACGAGATAAATTTATCTGTTCATTGTTTTAAGATACACCAATATATTTTTGTAATAAATGTATAAAATCCACAGTCTCATGTTACAAGAGAATACAAGAGGTATTTGATATAATATAATAAAGTATGTTTTTTGTAAAGATGTACTTACCAGTTTTAAGAATGCATTTTCCTCTAATTTTTGTAATAGATCCGGAAAATATCCACCAACTTCTTCATGAACAGTTCCCACAATACTAATTTGATGAAGAGGCCCATACCTAACAGTGCCATTACTATATGATTTACAAACTTGATCTTTGTACTGAGCCATAGTTGTAGTTTCTATGTCACTATTTCTTCCTAACACGCCATTTTTAACAGTTAAAGTAGGATAATTGTCTGCCATGTAGTCTAACAAATCAGGAAGATACGCAGCAGCATTGTGTACTATACCCATAACGTGATGTGCATTTCCATTTTCGTCTTCACCAAAAACTACCTGCAAAATTGAAATATTTTTTGTAAAAATTTATGTGTAATTTCGATATATTCTACTGAATGTGAAAGTTTCGATTATTCTGTCTGGCCAAAAGCTTTCAACTATTATCATTATACATACCTTGAAATACTCTTGAGCTAATTCCTCCATTTGTTCGTGTGATAATGCATCAATTTCATCTTGATACATATGCACAACAGTTGCACCACCATTAGGATAGGTTTCTATATGAATAAATTTCTTGTACTTTAGGCCTTCGAGTAATTCACTTTTAAGAGGCGGATTGTGAAGCATTTTATAATTTTTTGTTTGCAAGTTTAACCTGAGATTTTCGTTTGTAGATTTTGAAAATGGATGAGTCACTGGTTTAGAGCTTAATGAGACCATGCTACGATCCCGTTTGCACTGTACTCCAATGCTCGCTCGTTTTATTTTGCTACGTTTATAACAACGTGAACAAACGCGTCGCTCATTGTGATCCTTACTTCGCTTGTCTCTTGAAGATGAGTATGATTTTGAATGTGAACCCGAAGATGTAGAACTAATACAATTTACTGATTTATTGTGAGATAACGCAGCATCGTTTTCAACTATTGTCGTAGAAACACTGTTAGCAGTCCAATCGGATTTAACATCTAATTCTTCTTGAGGATCTGTCTGCTCTATTTTTACTTCAACAATTTCTGTTTTTATATCTCTATGAACAATATCAACTTCTTTATCTCTCGTCTCTTTCTCATTCAATTGTACTTGTGTAACAGAAACTTGTTCTTCGGTTTTTTCCAATTGTTCACAAAAAGAATAAGGCATCAGACTCTTCTTAGCATTAGTAGATAAATCATCTGTGTTGTCTTCATTGTATGTTGCTGTATCCATTATAACAGTTGACGTTGCTATTGCTGATGTCATACTACTGGAAAATGTTGTATCTGGACTATTTGGACTGTCAGAAACTCTTGGAGGATAGTCTGGACTTCTGGGGCTATTAATCACTTCACCACTACTCTGTGGACTCTCTCCTAATTGAGGTGTGTTAGTGTTTTCCAAATTTACATATCCTTCTAATTTTGTGGGTATTGTGTGTACCCCTCCTGATAGCGTTGCATCTTTGTCACATGCTGAATCAACCTAATAATAACAATTTCAATATTTAATAATTTCAATGTTGCGTATATTTTCAAGAGCAATTCATACAATGAATATATATACATACATGAATAGCACGCTGAACTGGTTCAATTTTAGGTTTCAATAACTCGTTATTGCAATGATCAGGATTCCCTATAATAAACAACAAAAGCTTTGGAACATAAATATGAATGGTACAAAATATGTAAAATACTGTATTGCTAATGAATTAAAGTGATTTTAACAATTTATGTTTAATATTTCAATGGTTCTCCAACTTTTTTATATATTAACAATAGAAAATAACGTATCATTTGCAATAACATCTATCTTTAAGAAAATACGAATAATGTATCACACAATTATTAATGAATGTTGTTCAATCTAGTGTATGTTTTCTGTGTTGACGTAAGAATTTGTTAGACAAGTTATAAACAATAGATTTCATAATACAAGGGTCAATGTAGATTCGATGCTAAAAATAATTGTCAACGTGCGATTTATTTGATGATTTTGTCATAGAGATGTACGTGTTTACATGAGTGTAGATAATAATAAACGATATTACCATTTGGCTGATCTGCATGGCAAGCAACATTGTCCAATTCATTTCTCTGATTAGACATGCTGTGTGCTTCCAAGGATGGTACGCGTAATGTAGTACTGATAGCAAGTTTATAGGTAGTACGTTCTTCCACATCACCAGAAGAGCTCATGAAATTCACGTTTCTCTGTAATCCTTTCCCTTCCGTGTTTGCATTAAACGATGACGCTGTAGAGAAAATCGTGGGCGTCCTGATCGAATGTAACTCTAGATCGTCCGTAAATTCGTTTGTCTCTTTAATAACACTATTCCACGCTGTCCTGGACACTTTTACGTTGGTTGTTTCCCTTCGTAGTGGCTCGAATACTTGCTGAATTGTATTATTTACATCACATCGCTCATTTGACACGATACTTGTACCAGTTTCGGATGCCATCTTGATTCTGTGAGCAACATCCTGAACACAACGATACTACGCAACATTTGATTGGATATTTCTTCGCCGCTTTTCGAACAGACCTTATTCTATTCGTCTAAAATTGGATAAAGAGTAGGGGTAAGACCAGTAGATATAGAGGTACCATATACATTTTTATTCATGTGAATCTTCGATCTCCAACCTTGTTTTCTCCGAAATTTTTTGATCACAAAAGGCTATATATCGTTCAGAATTCTTAAATGCTCTAGATATTGAATGCACACAAGTATTTAAGTTGAAAATGTTGAAATTACTTTATAGTAATTTGATTGGGATAAACTGATCTACGTATAAATATATGCGCGGTTTTACCGCTAATATTCAAATTTTCTCACGTAAATTTCTTGATAGCTTAAATTTAAACACTTTATCTTTTTACAAAGTATTTTTTTACCCGAAAATTATTTAATAGAAAACAATAACAAATAAAAATAGAATTCATCTATGATAACAAAGGTATTCAGATATATAAAAAAAATGTAATTTTTAATATGACAATCGTATCACATATAATTCTTAACATTTGTAAGAGTCTGTATTAAAACATAATAATTCAATGGTCTAAAATGTAATTGAAAAAAAAGAAAAATAATAATCAATTATATGTATTGTTTTTATACATAAAATGTTTAAATACATTTAAAAGATTTCATTAACCTCTATCACGTTTCCAAATCAATATAATTATATTTTAAACATTCTTATCAACAAAAACAAAGTTTCATTGTTTTGATATTTATAATCACCACTACTTTGTGTAAACCGAGAAAACAAACAAAAATAGAAAATATATAATGTTAGTTTAACCTTTACATTTAATATAACTTCGTTTTCCTTAGTCATTTTCATTATTTTCATGATTTTCTATGAATGATAAGATCATATAAACATTATTTATGTACATTTTAAATATTAGTAATTTCTTATTAACCTATAGCTAAACTGAAAACTACATATTTTGTGACGGTTCGAGTTTATATTTTATAAACACAATATAACCACAAAATCAATCTCGAAACTGATATATAACGTGCTGTAAAGATATAAGGAAGAATTGCAAAGATTTTAGCGGTCTGTAATATATTTAAAACTATAAAGAAATTACAATATATGTGTACATACATTTATTTATATACGAAAAGATATAAATAATGAGAAATTGAATAGTATATATATACAAACAAACTGATGAGTTTGTATTTTTATTCATTGTAAGAACAATTAATACTATAATTGATTAATGTTTCTAATTATTCAAACAATTGCAGTAGCTAGATTTGAAAAATTATATTAATAAATCTATCTATTTGTACATAATGCAAATCTAATTCCTACCATAAATAAGAGGAAATAATTTTAATTTTTCAGTATCTCGTGCTTTTATATGTAAATGACGAAGTTCTACACATACATGTATATATACATAATAGTTATTGTCAGTAACATTCATACAGTATTAAGAAGAAACCTGTAAATAATTCAATTTTTTCTTATAGTTCATTTATTGCATACGGTTCATTAAATATATAACATGTCTCATTCCAATTTTGTGAAACAACAATTCTATACCATAATATAATAATGTTTTATTTTGTATGATGTAGAATGAATTGTTCAACATGACTATTTTCAATGTATTACTAGTTCTACTCGAGTCAAACACTGATTTTATGTGGATAGTTTATGATTTTAAGATGAATGTACTATTATTTCGAAATTTATTAAAAGATTTATGTTACATTTAATACTTTAAAACCATAAAATTTTTATACTAGGTATTGTTTTATATTGTATGATTTAGATGCAACATAAGTTAGTCATGTTAAATGTTCTAATTAATATACTAGTCCTATAAAATTATTTTTTGTATGATTCAGTATTATATACTTTAATAAATTGAGAGATCTTTTTTCTGAAAATCCATTCGTTTTTATTGTGAATATTTCGCCACTGCTATAGTCATTGTTATCGTTATTATTATAATTAACTTTTTAGTGAAGTTTCGATACAAAACTATAAAATACAAAGTTATTTATTTAACTATTTTCTTTATTGATTCTAGTTTCGACTTCATAAGCCCAATGGTATTATATTTATAATCTATTCCCCAATAAAAAAAAATAATACACTGTCTAAGTTATGCACAACGATATATAATATATATTACTTTTCATATTTTGTAAAAATCATATTAAAAGTAATCCTAACAACTTCAATTTCTTCAGAATTAGTTCATTGTTGATAAGTTTACACTTTTGAATATTACATTACATTACTTATCATCTAAATGAAGTTAATTCTATAAAAGCACAATTATAATTTAATTCTGTATATCGAAATCAATAAATAATGAGTACAACTCTTAAATTTTACTATGTCCCTCATTAGTCTCTATCCTTATCACATTGAGACCCAATTGCTTAGGTAGATTCCTGACATTTCTTGGGTTGAATAATTACATTTATATCTTTACAATGTTATCGCATATAATAATTAAATTATGATTTCAAATAAATCATGCTATGAATAATTCAATTATATATTACAAATAATTCCTAAATGTTCTTTTTATTTATGGTATTTATTGTCAATCAATTGGATAGATTTACCAATTTGAATGTGCAATCTATGACACGGATAAATCTATCCAAATGGGTTTCAATGTGGTAAGTGTTATATTATCCATTGTACGTGAAAATACATTTCACACTGTATAGTACGCATTAAAAATTTCACAATCATTTTGAAATAAATACGCGAAACATTCTTATTTGCAAACATAAGAGGTTCCTTAGAAAAATAATCAGAGATGTAAGGGTTATTATTACAAGTGCAAAACAATCAGTCACATTTTTACAACCATGATCGTAATGGCCATTAATTATGAAATATCTTGAATACATTAAATACAGGTGAAAAAATGTACACTTTATACGATTGCGCAGAAGTATCTGCTTTAATACAAGAGAAATATAGCTTTTTTCTACATATATTTTAAATTTACATTATTATTTTTAACACGTTGACTGCTGTATACAATTCATACATATCTTCACATTAGGTTTTATGTAAATAATTTCGTTGTAGCATTAACTTTGTAATGCATTAAACGAAATAAATAATGCTTTTTACATTTACTAACGATAAAAGATTACTACAGAAAATTATGTACACAAGTGATTTTTTATATAAATGCGTGAATTATGGATAATATATTTCAATCGAATACAGGTAATATACTTTACGTGAAACTCATTATAAAATAAGAAAAAAAATATCATGAACAAAATTTTGAATTCAACATGTAGTCAAATTTATTCAAAAAATAATTTTTCTGAATATATTTTTAATATTCCTTTCTTTGTATTTCTTTTGTAATTAAGTATATATAGGATATTGTTACTATATAGACTGTTATTACCAATGACCATCCCAAATAATATTTGTTAAGAATTCAACTGGTAATACTTGTATATGAAAAAATTTGGTTTAGATTATATTAAAGAATAAGTATTTGTTTTTCGCTAATACAGAAGTTAAATTTTGATTGTGAATTGCACAATTATTCTGAGAAAAAAATTTTCATATACAATTAATCCAAATATTAAGTTACAATAATAATATGCAAGAATTTGAAAACCAATTTATAGAGAAAAAAATATAATAACAAAAAATAAACGAGAACTTACATTCCTGCTGAATCAGTGAATGAAACACATATATCTATTAAATTAGATATTAATGATGATATACGATTGGTTTTCTAATAGTTTATTATTTTCTTTAAAAAGAATATAAAATCATATTTGCTGATTATATAATTCTCTTAGAAACTGATTTAACTCAATAACTATGTACATATTTGAATAATTTACTGAAATAATTCAGTAAAAATTAAGTGCATTGCAGTATGTATTTAATGACAATTTTGTATGAGGTTTATTCAAACGATAATCACTGTATTATCCATACACTAATGTTTATATTTTGTATCACTGATTTTTTAAAGTATCTTTGCAACAAACTTATAAGTTAACTTAAGAGTATTTACATACAATAACTTAAATATTTTTGTTAATAGTATAGAAGTGATTAAACTTGGGATATTTATGCAAATATAGGTATTTGCTACAGAATTTTCAACAATCGAAATGAAAGTAATTTTAACATTTTTATCAAGAATTTCAGAGAATCGTGACTTGTATAAACGTGTAAAACTCGCAGTACACTTATTTGTAGGTGAGATTCGGACCTCTTAATTTTTGAGATGATCATGGTTTGACATCACATATTCAATTTTGTTTTTATATAATTATTACATAATTACATTCTCTACACAAAAAATTATATTCATAACTAAACTTAAATAAAAAAATTGAAAACAAAATTTATTACCCTCAAATTAGCGATCAACGTGTTAAAATTAAGTTTCTTTGAACCTGTGATAATAATCACGAAGGGTAACACTTTTTAAGTCAATTGAATTGCACTATCTTTCATCTTCTTACTCTTTTTTTTTACAGTCTTAACTTTCATAAGAGTTTTTCCAGCTTTTCCTTTGATGGGCATGGTTTTCTCTTTCAATGACTTCATTTGTAACTTCATTTCAGTTTTCGATAACTTCTTATTCTTTAAAGTTCCCACTCTAAGCTTGCTGTTTTTTTTAACTTTGGTAGAGGTTTGAATTGCTGGACCGGATCTTACGCAAGACCCGGGGAGCTTGTACTAGGCTGTAACTTTAACCTTTTTCTTCCTCTTCTTCTTCTTTTTGTCATGGTGCAGTTCTTGCTTTTTAGCTATACAAAAGCGGCAATACCAGTCCTCGTTGTCAGCTGGTGGTACTTGCATACCAACACACACCCTAAATGATTAAAAACATAACAATTAAATAACATGTTTAGAATATAAAGTTCTCCGTATAGTGTAAACTATGAAATAATAAATATTGTAATGTATCAAGTAAGAATTGCATTATCATTTAAAAACATTATTGAAAGTAATGTTAAGTTCTAAAAAAAAGAAATTTAAAAAAATGTTGGCCAGTAATCACATGAACACCGTGTGTTCATTTAGGAAACTAGTCCTAAGTAATCAATTAAGTTGATGTGGTTTTGCTTTGGTATAATGTTTCTGGCAATTTGTAGGTTTGCCTAGATGTGTCTTAACATTAAAAGCATGGTAATTGAAATGGAGTCACATGTACATTTTCGATTTTATATTGGTTTTGACTTGGTAGCAACATTTCAATGTTCTGGGCGTTGTAATAGGTGAATGTACTGTCCTGGAATAAATTTATTAAATTCTTATTTCTCACTTACCAATGATACCACGCATCACAATCATCGCAACCAACCATAGGCGATCCATCATCCTGGTTGCCACAAGCAGGACATATCCACACTTGACGACCACCTTGATCCTGAAAGACTCATATCACGATAAAAACACGATATATAATGTTTTTACCATAATTATAAATAACCCAATCCATCTTTCATGTTACAAACAGTATGAAGTATAAAACTGCATTAATTTATTTAAAATATAAACATTTTATTATTATAATGTGATTGTCCCGAATTTATGAAGTTGAATGATGAAGAATGTATTTATGGAAGTACTTAATATATATATATATGTATATATTATATGCAACATATACATATATATTATATGCAACATATACATATATATTATATGCAACATATACATATATATATATATATATATATATATATATACACACACACATATATATGCAATATGTGAAATGACTTGTACACATTGTATGAAGGTGTAGTAATATGTAGGAAGACAGTACATTAAAAATAGCAGTGGTACATGATAAATGCCTGTGAATATGCAATTATGTAAAATGTTTATAAAATTCGATGAGTGAGGAATGATGGATATATGATGCAAAAAATTTTTCTTGAATTAAGTAGTCATTGGCGATTGTTATTAATATTTATGATTTATAGCACTTTCACAGTGCTATTAATTATAATATATGATGGTATATGATCTACTCTTTGTATTATTAACATGAATACTAGGAAAGGATTAGTATGATTTATTCAAGAATTATGGCATTGACTTGCGGTAATTAAATAAATTTTCACTTGGCTCACAAACTAAGAATATTTCATAACTTACTGTTACCTGATGAGCTATTTATCAATTGACTTAAACAGGAACAACGTTTAATTGAGATTAATAATATTCGTAAATATTTGCTTAGCTTTATTTTTTTTGTATTATATTCAATGCATAAGTTTTTAAGTGTGTATTTAATAAAAATACGCTGAAATCTAATTCTGTTCTGAAATTTGATGTTACTACAACTAGAACTAAAAAGGAGTGTTTAGATACCAGAAATCTGATATATTATTATTTCGAAATTTACTAATTAGCACATAATTGATATTTATGTGATTAGTAAACATAGTGGACACTTAACTATTAATTGTATAGATCATGTGGATCACTTTAAATGAATGCCTAGACAAAGTAAGTCTATATATTACAATAAGCTTGTTTTCCATATAATTATACTAGAGAAAATGGGCTCCACAAAAAATAAGATTAGATTCCTGAAGCAGGAAACCATTAAATTATGTGGGCACGTAATTCAAATTTAAGGGGTTCATCAGTAAACTCAATTATTTAATTTTGAGTATTAATGTATGTTTATATCGGAAGGTATTATATGTTTCAAATAAGTAACTTATAGTATTGCTGTATTTAGAATTTTCAAAAGTTTATGAAATATCCTATGGAATAAACTCGTACCACAGTTATATTAATTGTATTTAATTTGACTAACATGTCAAAATGTAAGTGTTATTAAAAATATAATCTTGTGCATATTTCAAAAGAATTCGGTCCAAGATAAGATTCCAAACGTTAAAGTTGAAAAGTGCCTAAGGGTATTTCAGGCAAAAGCTGGAGACATGGCAGAAATTTGAATATCTCTATAATTTCGACTAAGTAGAAAATAGATTAAATTATCATTGTACAAAGAATACCTAATGACTTTTGTTTAGAATGGGAATGTACTCACCACAGTAGTGGTTGGTGTTGTGGGCAGCACGATCCTGCCATTTTCTTTGTCTTCCTTAGCATCATCCTTTTTAAGAGCTGCATCTGCTTTCGTCTCTGTGCCGTTAAAACCGTCCGTTATATTCCTAACTGTTTTGCATGCTTTGTTTAATGACAACATGCAAATTGCATGCAATCAATCAATTCTTCATTGTTTTGGTGACTGTTTATTACCTCCCTTTTTATATTATAATAGATTTTTGTCGGTCACTGGTCTTTTGTTGGTCAATATACCATTCATTTAAATCGACTGTATAAATGTAACTGTACTAAACGAAGGGAAAATTGTTTAAACATTATTTAAAAAGCAGTGAAACTATTACGTCATAAGTATTAACTGCTCTTCGTATATAAGATTCAACCAAGTTGGAAGAAATAAATCTTTATATATGCATCCTTCATTTATTAATATATTTTTCTGTCTGGCATACTTGATGTGAAATATAATTCGTTCTACAACCAAAACGGAAGTGACTTCATGTGTGTAAATAAATAAAATATCTTGGAGTTTTGTTGTCAAAGAATAAAACAATATCTACCTATAAATACTATTTCCACTATCAGAATTTCAATCTCATATGATCTCAATCTATAGTAAAATAAAATTAATTTGATTTTTTCAGATCACCCCCAACTTTAGTTGTACCTCGAACTACATGTCACCGTATATTACTATTATTATTATTATTTATGATCTATAATAAACACGATCTTTAACGTTATCCAAATTGATTATATTTACTTGACTATTAAAGATGGAAGTATAGAACATATCAACAAGCATAAGTTTATACAATAAAAAAAGTTAATGTGAACTGCTATGCACTATTAGCGTTTTTGCAACCATGTGATAGAGCAAAGTAACGAACTTATAGAGGGTAGAGAATACAGTGAAATTTTAATATAAAAATAAGATCAACATTGATGTAAAACCCAAAATAATACATATATGGCTTAGCTTTGATATTGCTATTATCATATTGTATCCTACAAGGATTAGTTTTGTGATAGAAAACAAATAAGATACCTAATCACAGGTACTAGCCGCCTTTACTATACTGAAAGTCATAATACTGTAATAGTGAATTTAAGAATTTTTCAAGAGAATTTGTTTATATTATTATTAACTTATTATTATGAAATTATGTTTCATAGATTTTAATATTGCTTGCAAATTTTTTTTCTTCATATTAATTTTTAGTTTTACGCTTCCTTGATTAAATGCGTTGCATTTAGAGCCTGTCGTAACTTATAACCGGACGAGGTAGGTTTTTATATTTCAGAAATTAACATCATATTAATTATCAAATCAAATTATATGTGAGATAGAGCAGTGTATGGACTTCATTACACAATTTTTGGTACTCCAAAAAGTGCTATATACAAAGTGGATGAGTCTATTATTCCAACATAAAAATTAACTTGGATAATCTTGTTATGTTTTTCGATATTTTTAACTTCAATTGAATTCTTTTTTTAATAAAATGGGTATCAAAAAAATTTGCTTAAAAATGTTCATAACACACTATATACTCGTGGTATAATCAAATACGAGACAGTTGTTCGTGAATACATGAATTGAACATGTAAAATAAAATATTTGTTCATAGATATAAGAAAATTCGAATATAACATCAGATACTAATTACATGCTTGCGATACAATGAAAGCATTTGTAATTGTATTAATACATATAGAAAGAAGAAAATATACATAATTTATGCTGCAAGGAGCAGTTACTACAAACTTAGAATTCCAATATCTCTCAAATAAAGTCAATTTTCATAAAATACTTTTGTAAAGAATAGATTACACTGTATAGTTTAAATTATTGACAAACATAGAATTCAGATATGCAAGGTAAACCAATAAAAATGATTATTTTGAATATTTTTTAAACTATAAAAATTAGAGAAAATCATGCAAACCCCACAATTTTTTTCTAATTTTTATAGTTCTAAAAATATACAAAATGGTAAGATTTATTGGTTTATTCCATATTACTAATTTGATAAGTTGTGCATCATAAAATCATACCATACTGTTTCACGGTAATATTCCTATTTGAAATTGTTTCAAGAATATTATCCATGTTATTAGTAATTTCTACCTAAGTTTTATGTATTTCATAATATTATAAAAAGTATTGATGTAATTAATATTTCTCTTTTGTCTACATTTCCTACAATATTAAATATTTTATTCAGTTCAGTTTATTCACTTTAGAAGTTTTGAAAATAATCAGATTTATCACATAAAAAAGGATATAGAATAATCCATAATTTCTGGTTCCTTTTCCCACCATAATTTGAATTTTAACTATTTCCTCCTAACATTAAAATAACTGTATTCAGTTGTATAAAATACTTTTCCAGTAAAATAATTTTTGTAAGCGCTGAAAATATGTTGTAAGTGCATTTGCATTGTAAGAGAAAATATCAAGGAAAAAGAGAAAGTTTAAGACCCAATAAGATAGTGTAATATAAGAAAGGTCTTAGAACTTGGTTTCTTAAAATTAACATTTATAAAGCCCGTTTATCAGACAAACGCTGGCATTATAAAATATAATCAGACATATTGTAAAATGTTAGGCTTTAAAATATTTAGAGTAAATAAGTTCTGAGACTTCTTTCAATGTCAAGAAATCCACCTGATTAACTTGATAGAAGTGCTAAAATTTGAAATAATTAAATAGATTTATAATTGCAACACGAAATACATAACAAGTCTAATGTAGGCTATTAAATTGTTCTACAAATATACTTTAGACAAACGTAACAATACAACAAAGCAGGCCAAATGAAAATTATACCGTCACCGCAAGTCATGAATGCATAGAAAATTAAAAATGAAATGTTGGGAATCTGGAATTTTTGGATGAGGTGAAGTTTGAATGGTATCGATGGGTTGAGTTACTATTATTATAGTAAAAGTAATACCAATTATGTAATGATGTACTATGCATAATATTCAAACAAAGTCTTTGGTTCTATTTGTACCTGTATGCTTATTATTAATAATGTAATGTTAATACTTTTAAGTATTATCTGAATAATGTTGGAATATACTATTGAAAACAAAGTACCGTAATTAACAAAAATAAATAATTGACTAATCTGACTAGAATGCAAAATTTGCGAGTGAAAAAATTGAGTGGAGTTGTCACCAAAGCTTATTTCATAAATTATTAAAATTATAAATTGTATAATTTATTATTCCAGTCGCAATACACATATTCTGATGAGCTACTTCCGTCTTATCTACATTTATTAATTTATTTAGGTAATTATTATTACCTAATAAATGTTGTAATAATAATAATCGAAGAAAAGGTAAGTACTACTCAGGAATATGTGCACAAGACCATATAAATTCACTAGTAAATTTAATTGATTTAATCAGAGTAGCATTAATGTACTTAGTTGGATATTACATAAAATATTTTATAAACAAAACGTTAAAATTTAGTAATCGTATTTGATACGACAACTTTTAAATTGCAAATATTGATCAACGTATTAGAAAAATTATTCTGATGCGTAGAAATAAAGTATTACAATCATGATTGCTTATAAATTTCGTATTTGAAAAAAATTAAGCGGTGACACTCCCGGTATATACGTATATATTTTAAAAATGAATTTTTTATCTGTAATTTTCTGCATAAAAATATTCGATAATATGATGTTTCTGTCTAATTTGAAGTATATTTGTACTATATAAAACGTACTTACAAAATAATACGGTGGTTGTTGTTCCACCGGAGGGATCTTAGGAGGAGGATCAAAATGAGGTGAAGGAGGTTCTCTCTGAGGTAGGGGTTTGAAGAGAGATTTCTTTGCTCGAGGAACTGTTGCGAGTGGCACACTAGTAAGATTGGCAGAGAAAGTATCTGTAGGAAGAGCAGGGCTTCCATCTAATGTTCCCTCCTCTGTTTTCTTACTTGCCGACTTTTGCTTTGGCGGTCGCGTTACTAATGCTGATATTTTCGCCAATTCTGGACTTGGTTCCCGTTTCGTTTCTTCTTCGGGTTTCTTCAATAATGTTTTTATCGTTCTATAACACATTTCCCTAATAATAACGTATGTGTTATTATTTTTGTACCATATATTAACGCACTGTTTATTTTATATTAAACTACTTCATTCCATTTAATACCTCTAATCATTAAAAAGATAAATCATACTTGATATACAATCGATTGCAATAATATTCGTACATTCTCAATGAGGTTATAACGTTTTAAATATTGAATATGGTGATTTTAATTTTTTGAAAACTGAGAACAATTACTATACTACATGGATAGAAAAGAAATTTTGCAAAAATGCAATTGATAGGGATTATAGATAAAAAACTAAAAACTGATTTTTTATAACTTTTCAAATGTGGATCTATATTAAAAATTCCAATATTTTTTCCATATAAAAAAATTGTAAAGAAAAAATTTAAGTATTTTCTTTGCAATTATTTTTAATTTCTCTTTCTTATCATGTAATAAACTAACTGCTATAATTTCTCAAAAAATCTAAGTCGTATAGTCTAATCTTAGAAAACTTATCCTTTTAAAGTAAACGAATATTATTACGAATAATTGTATTTAGAAAAAGCAAATAAAGAGCAAAATTAAACAGCGTTAATATAACGACTGGACTGCGGATCTTTATGTGTTTACGATACATTGAAAATTTGTGAAATAGTATTTCGTTATTTTTTATCCAGTAATATTACTAAAGAAAATGAAAACTGGATTCTGTAAAAGTAGGGAATAGGATAAACATTCGCAGTCTAATAATCATATGATTTGTAAAATAACATAACATTCGCAATGAAGCTGAAATAATTAATGAAAACGAAAGAGAAATAAAATATATTTACATTTTCTTCATTGGAGTAGCATCTGGGGTTGGTGGTCTTGGAGAAGCTGTTCCTAATTTTAGTGTTATTTTTGGTACAGCTTCAGAATTTTTATCTTCCTTCTGTAATTAATGTTGTTAAGTTGTAAATTAAAACTAGAGCTAAACTAAATATTGCTTTTTTTGTAGGCTACGAAAATAATAAAAATGTTAATTTGTTAACTATACCTCTTTCTCTTTTCGTTTATCTTTCTTTTCTTTCTTCTCTTTAACTTTCTCGATCTTTTCCTTTTTATCAACTTTTTCTTTCTTCTCTTTTACTTTCTCTGTTTTCTCTTTATGTTTTTCCTTCTTGTCTTTCTTTTTTTTCAATTTGTCCTTCTTTTCTTTTTTATGTTCCTTCGATTTCTAAAATTGAAATTTTTATGAAATATTCTCCTTTTTTTTTACATTAAAAATACATCAAATATGGTTAAGCACATATTATATAAATAAATTAAAAGCCAAACGATAAAAGATTACCTTTTCATTTTTGTCTACTTTCTCGACTTTCGCACTTTTCACAGGTAATAATGGTACAGTGGGTACAGGTGCAGGATATGTAACTGGTGTCGTTAGTGTAGACGCTGAAGGCATTGTAATAGTATTCACAGGCGCGGGTGTGAGTATTTCTTTATCTTGTTTAATTATCTTCGGCTTCTCCTCTTTTTCTTTCTCCAATTTTTCATGCTTCATTACCGGAGGTACTGGTTCATTTAACGAAGGTGTCGCAGGTTTTTCTCGGTCAACAATTTTATTTTTTGATACGTTTGTGAAGTCTTCTGATTTTACAGGTAGGTTTAAGAAACGGGGTGGTAAAGGTAAATTTGGCATTGCTGGATGTGGCCCAGGACCACCCCTTCCTAAAGGTAATGGAAATCTGGAGAACATAGGATGCGGTATTAAACCAGGAGCCGGAGGAAACGTAGAAAAAAAGGGGAACGGAAGATTAGGTGGAAAAGCTGGTTCTTTGGAAAGTGGAGGTTCAGGTGCCTGTGGGGTTTTTGGTCGATCTAATATATCCACCTCCATTAAATCGTTCGAAAGTTTTGTCTGAAATATAAAAATCATTTTAGTGTGTCATCAATTATGATACTGATTGTATATGTGTATATAATGCTGGGAAATAAACAAATTTTAATTAACCTTTTTTGGGCTGGTACAATGTTTTGGACTTCTTGACTTTAGTTCTTTCTTTTTGCTAATCTTTTCTTTCCTCTTCTTTTTGTGATCAGTAGGAGTTGGAGGCATGTTCAGTTCTGGTGTTCTAGGTGTGCTAGGTGTTCCTGGTGGGGACATGTCGTCAAACATATAAACATCTGATCCTGGACTTGGCAAATCAATTAATTCCGCTCCATCGTGTTGAATATGTACATCTGGCGTATGCGGTGCCTTTTTCTCCTCGTGCTTTACTTCGGTATCATTGCGAAGCGCTTGCTTATCGTTGTTTTCATCAATTATTAAACCTGGAGAACTCTCTCTAGAATCGAGTTCCTTGTATTTATGTTGCTCCGATGTATCCTTTTCTTTATCCTCTCGTGGTTTTGAAATCTTTTTGAAAATATTCAATTTCTGCTTATCAGGTTCTGATGGAAGCTTATCGATAGTATTTTCTTTTCTTTCCACCACAGGAGGTCCAACTGGAATGTCTATTATTTTTTCTGGCTTAACTTTCGGTTCTGCTTTCTTCATTAATTTTGGACTACCAGTTGTTTTAGGTGATATTAATTTCGGAGTGGAAGGCCTATTGGATGAACCCTGTGCAGTACCTTGCGATTTCCCACCACCTGGCTTCAAAGGTTTTAATTTAGCTAACTCTTTCATACCGACTAACTTTTTAGTTTTGTTGTCATCCACCTTGTTTGGTTTGAATAATTCTTTAGCCCGATTTTTCTTTTTATTTTCTTTATCAAGCTTGCCATCTTCTAATCCTTTCTTTATGATCTTCTTTGGTTTCTTATCATACTTCAATTCAGGAGGTACCATTGGATAAGAAGTGGACTGCGGTGAGTCTGGACGAGACTGATGCGGTGTCCTTGCTTCAGGCAATTTTCCTTCCCGAGCAGGTGATAAAAAACCTGAAGTGGTCATCATTACACTGTGGATTTCACGCAATGGCCTGCCTTCTTCTACTACCTTTACACGTTTTACTATTGGACTTTCAAACGATACAGGATCACCTGGACGCTTGAAGACTACTTGTGGGGACATTCTATGAGGCGACATATTGATAGAACTATTGGCTGATGTTCCATTGGTCGATAAATCGGATGATCCATTTAGTAGAGTTTCAGATTTTTCTGTTGTGTACTCTTCTGTAACATTATGATTTAAGTTAATAATATTGATTCAATGAAAAATAGAAATTGTTAGATTAAATTTAAATTAATAGTTTTTCTTTTTGAAAAACTCCAATATATTTGGATTATAATCTGGAACATGTTTATATCGTACTGTGCAGTTTGTCATTTCATGAAAGCTAAAAATTTAAGAATATTTTTATCAAATACCATACCTTCGGTATTCGGATACATAGCTGGCAAATGTTCATGAATGTGCATTGGCCTTGTTACAACTTCTCGACTCCCAGGTTTGAGAAAATTTAAGTGATTTTCCCGCCGAACTGGATATTTAGGTACTATCATAGGACACGGAACTGGATCTACATTTTTTATGTAGTCCGATAATTCCTGCATGTCAATATTCATATGTTGAAAAGCTAATCCTATGTCATCAAGATTTGCTTCCGTCCTTCCCACTAAAACAACAAAACCATTGTTTTTTTTCCTTGTCAAAAAAAAAAATAAACGCATACAAGGTTTTAGACATTTACATAAAAATATTCTAATGTTTTAAGTTCTATAACACTTACGAATCTCTGCATATTGGTGTGTTAGTTTTGCTATTCGCAAAATGTATTCCTGCATAAGATCAACCATAAACTCCAGAGGTGTTGAATTAATTGAATGCCATCCAATTGTTTGACAAATTTGAGCGACGACCATTTTTAAAACACTTCTACTATATTCTGTTGACATTTTCAACTATAACAAAAAATAGTAGAACAGTTTATTTCATTATAACGCTTGCACATTGAATACATACCTTTTTTGCAAATGTTGTGACACAAAAGTAATAACATTTAACAAATTAATTTAACTACATACAAGATATACACGAATTATGAAATGTGAAGTTCTAATTTTACTTACCAATGAAAAAAGAATTATACAAAGGATTTCTAGTTCTTCAGCTTATTAATCTAAGACACGTACATTCTTATTACACTGTTTAACTTCCTTCAGCACTTTAATCTCAAGTCGTACAAGTCACTTTCATTGTAGCGGAGATTTTATTCGTGAAACTTAAGGGAATAGAAATGGTAGAAAGACACAGAACGCAATGCGTCCTCACTGCCTTCACATTTTCCTATGAACGTATTTTTTGATCCTTCGTAATCATCGATGCATATCACAATATATACTACATACCATAATGGCGGAAAGACTACAGGCATGAAAGTAAAAAAGACAGCATTCCCTCGGTTTTGTTTGATATCGTTTACATTGTAGACGGATAATCAATGTAAACGTTACAAAATGTATGATTCTGATCACTTTGCCAATGGTATCTTTTCGTTAACTACAATAATTACATTTCCATGTACTATGCATTTTGCGTAGACGATGATAATTGTATACCACAGATTGGCTTTGAGAAATGCGCTATCAAGGGAAGTGTAATGTTCGTAAAAGCACTACTTTTCTCTTGATACAAATATTTTAAAAAGGTCCATGCCATGTTTCTTTATTTCTATATAAAATATTAAATAATAACAATATCGTATTTAATAATAATTTGTACTCAACATCCGACCCATATATAACTAGTAAATAGATATGTGATTTGTTGAAAATTGCGAGCCTACAGTGACAAAAGTTATCCAACCTATACGACATCCAAATTTCTAGTGGCATGGACAATGCGTACAAACAGATAGTAGACCTTATGGATTTTCGTGGACTAAGACACCTACCACACCGATTTACAAATCCAAAACTGATTATAGCGCCATCTGCTCATAGTCGACGTAGACTATTTATATTATAGGCATTCCCTGTTTATTATAAGCATTAATTTTTATTTTTAATATATACGTACCAAAACGAATCGATTCCTGCGTTAGTTTATGACGAAATGATTTGTTTCAAAGTTATTAACGAATAACACGAACCAATCAGAACAAGGTTGAACGGTTCGGCGACAGGTTTTACCGAACACCGTTGTCGGCCCAATCGGAGTCCGTTCGTCGTCGCCGCGCTCTGATTGGTCAGTCGTTTTCGTTAGTAAATAAAAAACATAGTGTTTCGGCGCGAATTGGCAAAGGAAAAAGTTATTCAGACAAACTTCAAGAATCGTCTCTTTCAATTACGTTTAAACTTTTTGAAACAATTTGTGTCAGTGGCATGACGGGGTACGAGACGTTATATTATTTCCAACGTGAGGAGGACGGAGCTACATTTGGTGGAAGGGAAAAATTTTTAGAACACTGGCACGCCTGGCATCCTTAAATATTAATATATTAAATATTAATACAGAATTAAATATATCAGTGTTAATTTGAAATTGTTATTCTTTATATACAACTTATTCTGAAGAGTTGGTCGAATTCAAATTCGATGAAATAATAAAAAACATTTCTTAGAAGAGTCAGGTAAAAAGACGTTCCTTCGCTATTTTCAATAACCATCGGATTTTCAAATCGACTAACCAATACCACCGGATACGTGACCGCTACGAGTCGCTGTG
Organism: Agapostemon virescens; assembly: GCA_028453745.1. Lineage (NCBI taxonomy): Eukaryota > Metazoa > Arthropoda > Insecta > Hymenoptera > Halictidae > Agapostemon > Agapostemon virescens. The sequence goes on along the minus strand of CM052090.1, from coordinate 7,193,071 downwards.
AAGTAAAAGTAACAGTTACCTTGCATTATCTTCTGCGAGTGTAGCTTTCAGTTCCAACATAAACGCCCTTGTCTGCAATGCTCGCAAAAAAGTTACATGATAGTTACAGGCTGTTAGATAATAATACGAATGTAATTACATGTGTATTTTATAGAACGCCTGTCTATATTACACCTACACTTCTGCACGTTCCTGCTGGGCTTTCTGCGATGGACGATCAGTATCCTTTGACAATTAAACATTTTAATCGTCACGTATTTTAAACAATATTATCCCTACGCGAATTTATTGTTTGATACACATTCGTGTGTTCTAGCGAATTCTCTTGGAAAGACAAATAATATATCATTATATATGTTGCGACGGCAACACCGAAGGTTGTCCGTGCCTAACCCCGCAGTCAGAATTTTGTAAAGACATACAATAAAAGGGCAGGTAGAAGGCGCGACTTACGACCGCGCCGAACACGGACAATTTTGACTCCAACGAACGGACCCCACGTGCGACGCACGTGAACAGACCCACGTGCAACGCACGTGAAGACCAGTGGACAAACCCTGCAATAAACGACGTTAATCCCTTATCGACATCATTTCCTAGTCCTTCCGAGACACTCCGTCAAGCACCAACAATTTCCCACTCCTTCAGATATACCCCCACAAGCACGCTCTTTCCATCATTCCTACAACCAATTAAAAAACGCTAAATTCCTCCACCAAAACTACCCTCAACCAATGACGACAAAACCGAGGTGACAACGGACAGAACGCGACAAGAATCGACAGATACAAAAGAGAACACAGAGATAACACGAAGATACAAAACTAGATCTCAGAGACAACACGAAC
>CM052090.1:7123981-7141476 GCA_028453745.1 Agapostemon virescens | reverse complement strand
TACAACGGAATATAATGTGTTGAGTTTGTTGACGCGAATTATTTGGTCGCTAATAGCGGTAGGCTAACATATAGGGAACATATTCGGATGCGAAAATCCGAGTTTGATGGAACTTATGGGAGCTTATAGGTCTTTAAAAAATATTTGACACGTGTTTCTTTTTATTTGCAATCATCTACTTTGAAGTGGTGAAAACAGTGAAAGTTGGGGTATTTTTTAGATATCTTGGAAACTAGAGGTCGAAAGAATTTGAATTTTCTTTTAAATTGTGTGTGTTTTCAATGGGAAATCTAATCGCGCCAGAAAATGTTGACATAAATATTCTGTTTAAACAATAAAGCTATAAGCTGCCATAAGTTTAATCAAAATTGGATTTTCGCATCTGAATATTTGAATCCTTTTTAACACGTTGAACGCTGAGCGAATTTTCCATACTTTTGACGAGTTTCATCGGTTCCATTGATAGAAGTGATCAATGTTATTAAAGAGAATCGTTGGTTTGCTGTATAATGAAGCTCCCACCGCATACTACAATCTGGTTAACTTCCGCGATAATAAATCAACGTTCAATGCCATTAATGTAACGATAATCATTCTTGAACGATGCAATGGCGCCGGTCACCGGTGACCACCATGGCAGTCAACGGTGTTAATAATTATGCACGCTAATGCATCGCAAACAAAATGATCAGATTACGTTGTCGAGGGCGAGTTAGTGGTTCATTGAAATAAAATTTATTAAGTGTGTATTTATTAATACACGTTCCACATAACCACGCCACTCCTGCCCCCGAAGAGGGGCGTGGTATCGTTGAAGTGATTTCCTCGGCTTAAACAAAAAGAAAAAGAGGTGCGAATACACTATCGAGTTCCTTGCGACATTATTTACAATCTTTGTGACACGCGAAGACGCCTGTGAGACAGCAGCGAGCAAGGTGAACCCGCTTGCACCGATTTCTTTCCGAGAGTGAAACGGTATATTTATAATATTTAAAAACACGTGTACACGCCTCTGCAAGTTGTTGCTCTCTCGTGAAAGCGTCGTAAGTTACTCGTCAGTGTGTTCGCACCTTTAAGAGAGACACAGAGTGCGTCTTCTCTTGAAGCTGACTGCAATGCTTGCGAAAGCCTCGACGGTAGAAGCTGTAAGAACGTAATGGCGGTGTCTCTGCAATACAATGTGTGTTTGGAAACGATGTAACATTGATTGAAAGTGCATTTTGAAATTCTGGATCTGACATTCGGGTGACGGAAATTGGAAAGAAGTTTTTTTTAGACGACTGCAGTAAAATTTGGGAAAGAGTCGAGACTCCGAAGCGACGCGTGCTTAAAAAGGACAACGGCAAGAGATCACCGGATGCAGATTCCATAAATATCGTTTGGTCCATGGTAAAGCACAAGCATCGAGAAGAGCGTATGTTGAAATTAAAAATTACAAAGGTCGCTGTTCGTTCCGTGGAAAGCATTTACATCAGGTTGTTGCGCACGAAACTGTGCACGGAATTGCAGATTTTCGAATGAAAATATTGTCATGCGTCTTCATGAGAAAGATACTAATTACATTTTACAGATTTATTGTATCCACATCGTTAGAAGGCGCGGAGCTGATATTCGGAGGTCCCGTTTCGAGTTTGTATTTAGAGATGTAACTCTACTTTTAAATAAAAGTTTATTTTTAACGTTGATAGACACGATTTGTCCATTTTCTTCATACGACTAGGAAAATAATGATCGTAGTCGATCAAACGAAGACAAAATGTGTCGATTACGATGGTGTTCACTTGGATTGATAGTTCAGTTCGAGAAAAGTTTGAAGTTAGCATTGGAAACGTTTCGTATGCAACAACCTAAGAATGGATGCGGCGGAACGTTGCTGAATTATGATCGTTAACGAAGAAAATGGGACCGATCTTGTGAAAATTGCTATTTAGATGAAATTTTATGCAGATACGTTAATATTTACAGAGATATCACCGCTGCACTTTTGTGGATCAGACTGTAGGTCTCGCATTTGGTCCCCACGACGTGTCCTTTGATCAAAACGCGGCGCAGAGGTGTACAAATTGTTAGCTCGATGGTCCGTAACGATTTACCAGTGCGTCATTGAAATTTTGCAAAATTTATAAAGGAAAATCAATCAAAACTCTTCTAATTATTTACCTGTATTTTAAACGTGGCGTCTAGAGGATCGAGAAAACAATGTTCAAGCTACGAATTTTGTTGTCACTACGTTATGGAATAAAACACTTAATGAAGGTTCACGAACGTTTTCATTTTCTTTTCTTTTTTTTTTTTCTTGGAGTAAATCGGATTTTCACCTTTCGGTAGTCTAGAAATATTTGCTTTTTTTCTACTGATTGTATCGAAGACCGGATGGACTTGATCGTCTGCTTTTTAGTTCGATTATCCGTCTATTTATTTTCATAGTGTTCTTCTACAGAGTATATCCACGTTGTTTCAGAGGATCAATTTATATTTTTTTCTGAAGTCTATGGAATAGTTTAAGATAAAACATGCCTAATCTGCACACGGCACCATGTTGAAGCTTCGATGGAAAGGGTTATCGAGTTGTTATCGATTGTTCGCGAAGAACATATTTCATTTACATTTTGAGACTAATAATTTGCGACGCCTCTATATTTTTTTTTCAACCGCATGTTCGTAGCAACGTTAACCTGTCGAACGTTGGAATTAGCAATATATTCGCTTTTCGCTCATTTATTTATTTACAAATTGAAGAAAAAATTTCTAGAAAAATTATTCTTATTTGCGTACGATCGCAACGACTTGCCAACGGTAATTCTCTTGCCGACAGGTTGATTTTACGAAAGTTCCGTAAGAAGCGTAGAAAAGGGTAAAATTTCAGAAATTTCACGAATTATTTATCATTCTCTCGTGCGTTCGACTTCTTTCAATTTACCATACTTCGATTTACCCGAGTAGCGTCCACTGGAAACGTGTTGATACGGGAATGAATAGTATTCGTTGATAAAGTGTCTACATGTTCCCTTGTGCAGTAAATAACTATTAATTATAGCGTAGCAATGATTTACTTCCTAGTTTCGATGCGGACGTTTCCTTCCGTACTCCTGAATCTATATTTTTCGTTAAACGTTCAATGTTGTTTATCGCTTCGAGCCACGATTCAAACGAGCCAACCATATTGATTGACAACCAAAAAAAAAACGGCCGATAACGAGAAAGCTTCCGTTCTAATCGTTTTTTTATATTCGCAAGCGTGGGAGAGAATAACTCGATTCGAATCGCGGTAATAACGAATCTCGTCGCTTGAATCTTCCTTGGATTCGTTACACGATGTCAATCAAGATGAGTGATCGAATTAAATCGCCGCTCATTAGCCGTGAGTATAGATCGTGGAAAGAATTTGTTTCGCGTAAACGAGTACGACAAGTACGGATTTTACGCGCTATTAATTGTAGATGGTATGTGCGACGGTGCTAAGTCGAATAATTATTAATTTATACCTATTATTTGTATATACTAGATTTTTACATAATAAAACAGTTCAAAAGTCTCGCTTCCTGATGTCTAATACCCCTCGAATGCTCGCTGTACGAACAATCCTGTTTAGAATGGAAATAAAAATTGATTAATCTTGGAATTGTTCGTGGCATTGTTCTTCCGAAAATCGAATTCGTTGATCAGAAGTTTCGTAAATTAATATATTTCGTTGGCGTAGTTATTTGATCTTTAATTTTTGGAAAACATTTGAATTCGTGAAACGTGATCGAAATTCGAGTTAATTAATTTCGAATTAACTATGGACGATTAAATCGGTCATATTATTTGAATATATTAAGTAATTTTTTTTAATAAATTTCTTAAATTAATAGAATAGGCGAAGTATGATATTTACAATAAATTATGTTGTAGAATACGTACCTGTTTTAAAAAACTTCAACTTTGAAGTTTCTTTCATGAATTAGATAGAAAGATCGAAAGAGTCACGCTGCAAATTAAATCTGACAAACTAAAGCATAAATGTATAAATAAAATTAGGGGAATGAGTGTTTCAATGCAACATGTTTAACAAAAGGTTAAAACGAATTTTAATACAGAGTTAGAAACGAAAGTATAAAATTGTATGCAATATTTTTCTTGTAAAAATAAATATAAATAATTTTGTTGAAAATCTAATTCCCCAAGCAAATGGCAAATATTTAATGTGAATGGTAACGTTGGGAAACATTTGAAGAATTTGTCGTCTACGCTGGTATCCGACTTCGATTACGGCTGATTAATATGTCTGTTTATCACTTACTGAGTCTGCGTGCAACGAACCCAGATGGCGGTATGTCATTGTCTGCTTTCACTGACTGTACTATTTCCTGAATGTTCGTACATGAACACGAGTATACTAAATTATCGTGGAAAGTCGAATTGACGAAAATATGTGTGTGCGTAACTTTGATATATTTCACTGGAAATATTTATTATAGTTGAAAGAACTACTCGCACGTTTTCCAATAGCTTACTTTATTTCGAAATTATTTATTGAAGTAATCAGAAAAATATGCTGCAAAAATATTGCAAAAAGTATGAGTTTCAATCTACATAAAAATAAAAATTACAAAATTATCATAGCGAACCGGTATAACTAAGAATATTACATTTTTATATTTCTTACCGTTTCTTCTATTATAATAAATTTTTGTATCATTTCGTAGCGTGTAATAACATTGACTTATTGAACATTGAACTATTTTAGACGTATTTATATTACAGATACACAGATGAATAATTTTAACAGATTATTAATAGTTATTCAACGACAGAAATCCTGTTGTACAATTTTAATTACTATCGATTATGATTATTTTTAATTCCCCTCCCTTGATCTATATCACCTACTGTCAAAAAGTTATTCTTAACTTTCGTTAGTAAATAATTTCGTAAAATTATCAAAAGCAACCATTTGAAAATACTACCGGTTGCGATAAAATTCGCTAACATCAAAAATTATTTTATATAATATTTAATTCACTGTTAGGATGCGCTGATCTTAATACAACGGTCAATATTTAATTAATTCGCCGTAATTTGAATGCAAGTAGATGAATCATAAAGCAAGCGACCAATTAAATTTGTTTAAACGTTTCACTCGGACCGCAGCCATGATTACCGGCATATTTCGCATGGTCATCGACGTCCGCAGCGGAAGTGACTCAGTAGCGTTTTTCCAATGTGTTAACATTGGCATTCATGTAAAAAAAGAAACGAATAAAAAAACGGGTCGGTGCAACAACGGATTCTTGGGGTTATGTAAGCAAGTGTTCCACGATGCAATTAAACCCCGTACACATCAAATCGGAATAGTCCTTGCTCGACTTATGTCCCGGCACAACTTTCTCTCTCACGCTGTGACATAATCTTTTGAACAGTTGGAGAGTTGGAACCCGGCTGCGCATTGAAAACTGGTCTAGTTTCGTTTATTATTACCTACGGTGCAGACATGTCGGGGAACTGTTGCAACTTTGCCATATTGCTGATGGCCATCTTCTTGGTGATAGCCTACACTACGCCTCTTCAGGTAACAAGCCTATCATCTAACTTTGTTAACATAGCTCCACGTAACGTCGTCGCGGCATTAAACCTAATTAGTGCTCTACCTTAACATCGTATCATCAGGCTTTTCGTTATCGGTTTCTTCATCGCGGTACATACGAACGGAGTAATTCAATATTATGTCCGTTTTTAAATCGCCAGTTAAGGCAGGATTCTAATATTTTCGGACGACAGTTTTACGAATTATTAATGTTTCCTCTGTTGTGAAATTTCTTAACGTCGGATTCGGTAATTGTTTCAGTATTATCGCTTATAATTTATCGTCCGGAAAGTTTCTCCCGATCAATTTTTATTTTTAATAAATATATAGTTAAACTTAAATGCGTTGCGTTTCAATTTTCCGTCAAAATCGGCACAAACTTTCTGGACAACAGGCTAGAAAATTATGAGGCAATTATGCAATTTGTAATATCGTATGCCAATAATTTGTTACATTTAAAGACATTATATTACGCTCGAAATTAGTGGAATAATAAAATTGAAGTTAGAAATGTTACAGAGGAGAAAATACAATTTATATCTTTTGCTAAATATATTTCAATGCTTGAATATTAATATATATCTAAGAGAAAGGTATAATAATATTTATATTCGTTAGATTTTATTTAAAATTTTCAACGCGAGTCTGACTGGTTATAGCAAGGGGTTAACGATGTATAAATTTCGGAATGAAGTATAAAAACTGTATTAGAACAGTGTAACGAATATTGTTAACAAATTGCGTCCATTGTAGATCGAATTGCCAGACCGTTTTCACGTGTGATTTACTTCGAACAATTTTCTATCGTACATTCACTTCCTTTCTATTCCTTAACTTAGGTGTAACATTGACGTTAAACGAATGCAATATTAAATATGCGAAATATCTGGTCTGAGAATAATATATGTAAGTATTCCGGTACCCCTAAGCATTCGAAGTCGATTTCTTAGAAATTTCTTATACGCTTTACGATTCGACGAACTGCTTGTTTATTTCATACAGCAGAGAATTTTTTACTCGACTTGGACTTACTTCAGTCGCACTGCATTGTAATATTGCGTTTCATAAATAAATTCTTTCACGAAAAGATTTTGTCAAAATGTCCAGAAAAATTGCTTAAAGAATTAAAGAATAATTGAAAGAAGGAATCTATTTGTTTGAAATATCTATATATACTTATACAATTCTCTGTTTGAAGGAATTGCACGCACGTATACAGGTTCTTTCATATCTTTCGTTCAGTTCTAACCAGACTTGGCCACTTTCCAAAATAAGAGAAACGTTAAAGAATATAAACAAGCTCGAACATTTGCTTTTTGTTTACTGCAAAGAATTGTCTAATCTTAAAACTTTCACAAAATGAACATTCTCATAGACATTTACGTAAAAACGGCAAACGCATTAATATTATTCAGTAAAGATAATATATTTCGTATAAAATATTATGCAACATTCTATATTAGCCCCTAGCGCTTCAATGGGGTCTCTGAGACGACACTACAAAATTCCCTTATTATTTTAAACAGCTTTTACATCGCTATATTTACAATCACGAAGTTGCTAAAAATTGAAATATACGTACGAGTTAACAAACTTTATATTCACGAAAAGAATCATGTGCAATGGAACTGTTTTGGGTCGATAAAACACATCGATTTTGGAATTAAAATTCTTTCGAGTGCTAAGGGTTAATGTTCTTTCAGATTTTACACTCAACAAGGAATATTTTTGATAAAACTTATGGGAGCTTATAGTTCTTTGAAAAATATTTGAAACGTGTTTTCTTTTTTATCAGTAACCATCCACTTTGAAGGGGTGAAAACAGCCCTCAAAGTTGGAGGTCAAAATCATATTTCTTGAGATATCTCGGAAACCAGAGGTCGAAAAAATTTGAATTTCTTTTTAAATTGTGTGTGTTTTCAATGGGAAATGTAGTCGCGCAAGAAAATTTTAACAACAATCTTTTTGTTTAAACTATAAGAACTATAAGCTCGCATAAGTTTCATCAAAATCGGATTGTCGCTTTGTCAGGCGAGAAAATTATATGTTAAGGTTGTGCAAACATTTTCTTTGGAATAATCGTACGTTTATTTTTCAGTATCCAATAGTGGTCGACGAGTACGGTCACAATGACTATCAAAATGACGATCAACAGTACACGAAACAGAATCAGCCGTACTCGAAGTACGCTCAACCGTACGCGAGAGACGAACAAACTTACGCGAGAGACGAACAAACTTTCGCAAAGTACGAACAACCATACGCGGGTAACGTGCAACCATATTCGAAGTACGAGCACCCATACTTGAAATACGAGCCAGCGTACTCGAAATTCGACCGTCCAATCGTCGTAAAGCCCTTCGAGAAGAAAAAAGAGAAACAAGATTTTAGCAAAATCCCAGGTATTCCCGGTGTGGACTTTCCTTTGTATAACACTGTACCGCGGACAAGTTTTTCCTGCGCCTACGTTCCATTCGCACCAGGAATGTACGCGAACGTGGAAACCGGTTGCCAGGTAATGCGCTTCGTTCTAATTAGCTTTATTAATTATTTATGTAAACTCCGACAAGGATTAAACTGCAGATTATGCTCGCCGGTGAAATGATTTCGAACGACGCGGCTCTTATTTCTCTGCCGCGACGCGTTGTTCTTCTATAAAGCTGGACAAACGTCGGGCATTAATTAATTTTTAATCACTTCTTCCCGGTCGCCGTCTCACTGAGATCTTAATTGATCACGTTCGTGGAACGGGTTGATAAAAACTGCTGGAAAAGCGTGCACATACTTTTGTCTTTCGAATAAATTGAGAATACGAAGGGAATTTGATTTTCGTGAATATTCAGATTGCAGATTCTTTTGCGAATACTCGTTTTTCTGGAGCAGTTTGTAATCGTTGGAAACGAGAGAGAGAAAATTTGTTGATTTTGTTTCTTATGGAAAGTTATGTAGAATGTTTTCGAGAAAATCAAATTTAATTAATGATTTTTGGTTCGTAGTTTAGTTTGTGTATTTGTCTGCGGTGAGAAACTTTCCAGTCGATAATGCAGTCGAACGTTTTCCTGGATACAGTTCTTTTCTCCATTTCTATAATTTATTTACAATGTACAGTTGTACTGTTTGGTTAAGAAATTTCATTAGGAATAAATAATACAAGATTTTTAATACCGTGGATTATTCTTGAAATTTATCGACATTCGTGTGTTGCCGCTTTTTAGCAAATAATAATGTTTATTTATAGTTCATTTTGCAAAATCTTATACAAAAGACAAATTCTTGAAATTTATCACCACTTATTTATTTCAGCTTTTTAGCAAATAATAATAATTCACAATTCATTTTTCAAAAGTTCAAGCAAGAGATAAATTCTTGGAATTCATCGACATTCGTTTAGTTCAGCTTCTTAGCAAATGATAATGTTAATTCACAGATCATTTTGCAAAACTTCAAACAAGAGATAAATTCTTGAGATTCATCAACCTTAGTTTACTTCAGCTTTTTAGCAAATATTAATAATTCACCGTTCATTTTGCAAAAGTTCAAACAAGAGAATAATTTCTCTTTTTAATAAAAAAAATATTTGTTTAGAAATTCAATGAAAATAACAACATCTTCTGTCAATATAGGCTCTTTCATATTTTTGAATTGTGTACTATATGCATTCGTTTACATTTAATTATTTAATTTACAGTAGTTACATTTAAGTTGTTCGCACCGATTAAAGGGACACGCGATAAAAAGAATGTTCATCGTTTAAACAAAGTACGATAAGAATAAATATATATAATATTGTTACTTCGTAGGCTTACCACATTTGCCACGATGGCCGCGAAGGTCATCAGGGTGCATCCTTCCTTTGTCCTAATGGCACTATTTTCAGTCAAAGAGAATTCTCTTGTGATTGGTGGTACAACGTGAAGTGTGCTGAAGCTATAGCATTGTACAGGTATACCGTTACTGTTATTATTAATATTATTATCACTAATGTAATTTACTTTTAAAACGCAAGACTTCAAGCGGTCTGCTTAATAATATTTAAACGAAACATTACATGAATATAATTTTCCAATGAATGCAATTTATACACCCAAAAGTATCGTGACAGCGGGGAATGAGGGGTTCCTGAGGTAATTTAAAGCAACTTTTTCCTTAGCGAAAATTCAATCTGCGACTTTATTAACGAGTTATGGTCGAAAAATGACTGGCCAATGAGAAAGAAGCGCGCGAACTAGCACGTGCTCGGTCAGAAGTCAAAGAGCGCGAACTTTTCGAATTTTTTTTACTACGCGTCGATAATAATTTTAAGAAAAACGCTATTCATTCTTATTTCAGTATGTCTAAACAGTAATTAATAATTTTTCAGACCCGAAATAATAAAGAGTTTAGCATGACATTTCACGCGTGCCACATGAAATTTTTATACGATACGTACTGTGAAGATAAACAATAAGTAACCCCGTCGAAATACGTAAACGATATTTTAATTTAAATAATTATGTGTCCGAACAGAATTCAACGAACGATTCGCAAAACTAATTTAATAATAAATAATCGCGTTAAAGAACATGCAGGATATGTGTGTTTAAAAATTGTTAACGAGTGTCATTAACAGTAAACTCACCAATTCAGTTGTAAATCCTCTGCATGGTTGTAAACGTGGACAACAGGACAGTGCGTTGACCCCTTACAGTGTATGCTGAACCGATCAGCTGATTCCTATTCGATGGCGACGAACGCAGGTAGCGGACGAAGCCAGGCAATGTTCACTTTCATTGCACTATCACTAAACACTGATACCACAATTTATTTAATAATATTTAAGACGATGTTAATATTTAACACAATGCTTAAAACACACGTTTCACACATTTTCTCATACCGCACAAGAACATTTAAAAAGATATTATAATGCGATAACGCGCTCGCGACGTTCGTTCCATCCGGAGGAACTGTGGAAGACTGGCGCGATGCTCGTGAAAATTTTGTTTGTATCCTTGACAGTTTCGAATGTTTACTATCGGGCCGCGATACATTGTTCTCGACGGAGCTTTGTTCCGAGCGCGTGCCACAGGCGATCGGGTTTCAAGGATGGGTCACAAATATGACAAAGCCAAGATTTTGGAGACCGGTTGATTGAAAGCTCTCACACTGATACCATAACTTATTTAATAATATTTAAGACGACGTTTCTTTCGTTTAAATTTATCGCTCTGAAAAGAGACGATTTTAAAAAGAAATACCTAACACAATGCCTAAAACACACATATCACACATTTTCTCCAATCCGTTATTCTCACCGCACAAGAACATTTAAAAAGATATTATAATGCAATAACGCGTTCGCGACGTCCTTTCCATCAGAAGAAACTGTGGAAGACTGGTGCGATGGTCGTGTTTTCCTATAAGCGAGCTTATAAAACGAACTGACAGAGGACAGAGAAATTCCTTGTCCCGAAAAACAGAAAAGGTAAATACATACCTTTCAATAGAACCGTTTTCGGTGTAAGTCGTCGCCTGTGAGAGCTTTCAAACGACCGGCCTCCAAAATCTAAACTTTGTCATATTTATGACCCGTCCTTGAGACCCGGTCGCATGTGGCACGCGCTTGGAACGAAGCCCAATCGAGGACAATGTATCACGTCCGATAGTAAACATTTGAAACTGTCAAGGATACAAACAAAATTTTCACGGGCATCGCGCCAGTCTTCCACAGTTCCTCTGGATGGAAGGATGTCGCGAGCGTGTTATTGCATTATAATATCTTTTTAAATGTTTTTGTGCGGTGTGAGAAAATGTGTAAAACGTGTGTTTTAAGCATTGCGTTAAATATTAACATCGTCTTAAATATTATTAAATAAATTGTGGTATCAGTGTTTGGTGATAGTGCAATGAAAGTGAACATTGAGATAGCCTGACTTCGTCCGCTACCTGCGTTCGTCGCCATCGAATAGGAATCAGCTGATCGGTTCAGCATACACTGTAAGGGGTCAACGCACTGTCCTGTTGTCCACGTTTACAACCATGCAGTGGATTTACAACTGAATGGGTGAGTCTACTATTAATGACACTCTTTAACAATTTTTAAACACACATATCCTGCATGTTCTTTAACGCGATTATTTATTATTAAATTAGTTTTGCGAATCGTTCGTTGAATTCTGTTCGGTCACAGAATTATTTAAATTAAAATATCGTTTACGTATTTCGACGGGGTTACTTATTGTTTATCTTCACAGTACGTATCGTATAAAAATTTCATGTGGTACGCGTGAGATGTAATGCATACCAGAAAATTAAAACGGCTGATACGGCTAAATTGTTTATTATTTCGGGTCTGAAAAATTAGTAATTATTCTTTAGACATTCTGAATTAAGAATGAACAGGGTTTTTCTTAAAATTATTATCGTCGCGTAGTCAAAAAAATTCGGAAAGTTCGCGCTCTTTGACTTCTGACCGAGCACGTGCTAGTTCGCGCGCTTCTCTATCATTGGCCAGTCATTTTTCGACCATAACTCGTTAACAAAGCCGCAGATTGAATTTTCGCTAAGGAAAAAGTTGCTTCAAATTACGATCACGATACTTCTGGGGGACTCTGTTATATTACAACAACTTGATTATTTATATTTCTGTTACTGTTGTTTCTTCTCACTGGATGCCATGGCTTCTTTTCTTCTAACCACAAAGACGTTAGCAAAAATCAAACCCTTTGCCGCTTACATTGTTGTTTTTTCGATTTCAGCTTAAATTTGGATCCAGACAAGAATCCTTATTTGCCAAAGAAGAAGAAAGAGGAGGAGCCGCAGAAGAACATGAGGATCGTTGTGCTTTAAATTCGTTCACTTCCGTTCGAAAATGTGAGATCAACTTCTAATACGAACTATTGAATTCGTTGTTTCTCAGTTTTCCAAAAATCTAGGACCGTCTCTTTTGCAAATTGAATATAGAAAACTTACGCAAATTAGAATTTCCTTGTCGAGCCTGGATGCAACGTTGTTCTACATTTTCGGAATACCTTAAATGCCCGCGGTAGTTCAAACACGTTTAATCCATGCCATTCTTGGTGCTGTTAAGAAAAAGATTAAATCTATTTCGTAAGTACAAGTGAGAATGTACAAGCAGAAATGATCGAGTAACTGTCGAAAAGCTGAAAGTGAGAATTAAAAATTTTCCAAGCTCAGAATCACATTTTTCTAAGTTACGCGCGGCTCGCTTACAATTGAATTTTCTCCGACACTTTATTTATTAATAAACAAGTACGTGCTTAGTATTATATGCTCAGTATATCGTGACCAAACATACTAATATATTTGAAGGGGATAACACAGCCATATACATGTAAATGTTAACTTGTACATAGAAAGATTTTTATGGTTAGTACACGGTCTTTATGCGAATTTTAAATAAACTCACGTGGGTAACATGACACATACTTATGGTCGGGGAATTTTATCGATATGTTCACAATAGCAGTGAAACGACAACTATTATTAACACTTTACCGACCGGCGATTGTTTCAGAATTTTTTAAATTTCACGATACATGATTGAAAACTTTTTAACCGATCTTTCAACGCTGATAAGAATTTTTATTGAAAATCAACGAGTCATCTTCAGTGACTAATAATTTCGTTACAAGCTACAATCTAAATGTAGCTTTTTAAGCTTCATCCTGTTAAGTGCAGTTATCGACAGTCCCATTAACAGTAGAACTACCAAACAATAAGTCCAACGATGTACATTGCTTTGTAATAATAACGATACTGCATCTATTAACCGTTTGCACTCGAATGGTGACTCTAGGGCACCGCTAAAAATCGCAACGCCATTATTTGAAATAATTTGTACATCACTGTGCTTGCATCTAGGAAAGCGATAACAGTCTCACTGTTCTAAAGACGAATAATAATAAAAATCTGAATATGCATAAGAGGAAATAGATCGTGTAAAGTGAAATTTTCGAGAGCAGAAGATATGCCTTGGTTTTCGAATGTGAAACACTTGCGAGTGCAAAGGGTTAAAATTTCACACAATTCTTATTGTAAGGTATACGCCATTAAGGAAGTACATCCGAAAATTTCTGATGAAAACATTTTTCTAACTTTAATAATCGTGAAAGAAAAAACTAGGGACCAGTCAAAATAACTGGTTTGGTAGTTCTACTGTAAATGGACTTCCGGTCGGTAAAGTGTTAATTAGTATTGTGCACACAGCGTGTTATCTTACTGATAAAATATTGGAGGGTGTTTCTAATACATTTTGTAGAATTTCTATAAATATTAAGAATATCATGATACTTGATTAATACTTTTGCAAATGTTGCTGACTGGAACGAATTTGTTTCTTCGAAACTTTAAAGCAGGCCGTTAAAAAATTCTTAAAGTTAATGCGTTATTCTAACATTGAAATATGACGTCAGCACATGTTGAAGTAATCATAGAGGACCTATCGGCATTGTACTGTTATTATAAATCATTGTAAACCACGTTTCATTATTTCTTCATACTTCTGAACGTTGGTTTAAATGTTTCGATTGCTCGGTAAATGAAGTTATTATTTAAACGAAGACAACTGAATAATTTATATATATACCGGTTTGCCTACAGCTATCATCTTTACAGCTCTTTTTAGTACGTTCGAACATATAATTTATTAATCCTGTCGTTTACATTGTACCGTACTCCACCATTCACAACGTTTCTTCGTTTCGCTGAACGCTGTACCTGCAGGACACAGGGTTGCAATTTTCGACCAACCGGAGCAGTCGTAGAAAACCTGAAATTACATGAATTAGTATCGCGAAGAATGTTGCGAAAACTAAACAGTACTTTAAATAACGGATTATTAATCGTTAATTGGACATGCGTAATATATATTTTCTATGAAAGGCTAAACAATATTAAAAAGTAAAAAGTATTTTATTTTATTTTATAGTAAAAATATTTCGTTACTATACTCGTTACTATTATAACACGTTTCTTCTTTATCATTGAAAGGCATTTTTAATTATGCAGACAGAACACGGACGAAACGCAGTTCGTTTGTCTGCAATAAGTTCTACCACAGCTTGGATATATTTTATTTAAATAATAACATATTTTATTATATACGTAAATATGTACTGCAAAATTTAATAAATTTCAGTGCATTATACACTACGTAATCTATTATATTATAGTTTATAGGACATTGTATATTGGCAAACTCACCTGGCAATAAGTTCCAACGTCGGCGACCAAACCTCTTCTGCCATTACACGCGAAATTAGTTTCCGGAATCGTGGTAAGATTAGTATACCGGGAGATTGTACTGTCAACGCCGAACCGAACATTCTGGTAGGCTGTTGCTTGCGAATGAGTACCGGCGTTCCTCGATTCTTGCTTCCTAATTCTCGGATAAGTGTTCTGAGTCGACTTCATCGGATGAGCCTGAACGTGCCTCGATGATCGTTCGTGGAATTTGTTCAGAAATCCTTGATAGTCGGTTATAATCTGCAGATAAATAATATTTTATCATTATTTAGAAAGAAACACGGTTTTAGGGAATTTATAAAAATTTTTCGTATTCAACTTTCTTTTTTAAACGTTAGTCACTTAGAACCGAAGGAATAATATTTTGAAACTTTAACAGTGAATAATATTAAGCAGGTCGGCTGTAAAATAACTCTTTGACCCACGGTTTCTGCATTTTTGCTTATCACGTTCATTTAATTACTGTCATGTATTTTATAACGGAGGCAAAGCAATTTAATATTAAAAATTCAAATAGTAAAGCAAGTTCCATAATCTACTCAAACCACTTGACCTATTTACTTGAACTACAGTTTCTGCATTTTTGCTTATCACGTTCATTTAATTACTGCTGTCATTTATTTTATAACGGAGACAAAGCAATTTGACATTAAAAATTCAAATAGCGAAGGAAATTTCATTATCAACTCGAACCACTTGACCTACAAATTTGAACCACAGTTTCTGCATAGTGCGAAAATAAGTAGAACAAAGATTTTGTCAATTTATACGATTAAATAAAATGACGTGAAAACAATCGAGTACAGTCAACATACAGCAAAATGCAAGACTAAAAATATATTTAACCCTTTGCACTCGAATGGCGACTCCGAGGCGCCAGTAAAAATTGCAATACCATTTTTCAAAACATTGTTAACATTACTAAATTCGTCTATATTCAATAAACAGGTTTAATGTCAACTGCATAATGTAATGAGGATTTCACAGAATGAAAATGTTAAATGTCAAAAGAAACGTCTTAATTCTAGGCTTAAAATTGCTTCGACAGCAAAGGGTTAATATCACAGAGATTAAAAATACTGTTTCTATACAGTGCGAAAATAACCAAGAAACCCAGTTTATCAATTTGTAATGTAAAAAGAGTTGTAAACGATCGAGTACAAACAGGATACCAAGTTTAATGTCGACTGCAAAATGTAAAAAAGGATTCCGCAGAATAGAAGTGTTAAATATACGAAAGAACCGATCTAAATAAACATTTCTTTCTGTTCATAATAATTTCACCGAGTCGGAAATGATGCAAAAGAATTTCGTATCGTTCGAATGTTTTCTCCGACTGCACGTTGTCCGATGATATAACGAAAGATGATCGATGACGATGCTACGCATTGTCCTTTATGACGTAAATGGGTCAACGACCGAATTTCTCGGTCAGAGAAACTGCGATCGCGCTCGCTCCCGGGCAAAGAGAAACGAAAATAAGAATATCCAGTGACTCATGAAAGTATTCGGACACAATTCAAACCTAAATTATTTTTTAAAGATTAAACCAAACGACTTGATTTTCCTGGAGCAACTAGAAGCATCGATTTGCTAAATGATATGCAAAAATAATTTCAAGCCTATTAACCCTTTGCGCTCGAATGGTGACTCTCAGGCACCAGTAAAAATTGTCATACCATATTCAAAACAATTATCATATTATTAAATTCGTCTATATTCTATAAATTGTTGAAAATTCAACTGTTGTATTAGGAAACATGTTTAATATCGGATGCACATTATAAAAAGGATTGTACAGAATGGAAATGATCAAGATTGAAAGAAATCTCTTAATTTTAGAATTATTTCGAGTGCAAAGGGTTAATAACTCTGTCAATAATTGCCTTGTAACAAAATGAAGCTTCAAAAACTGCTTTTACATTATAATTTGTAATTATTAGATAATGTTTCTTAAGAGGCCTTGGCGATTCGCAATAAAAATTGTTATCGGAGGAATCCATTACAAAGTTTTCACTGACAGATTATAAACTTAAAAGATTCTGAAATAATCGCCGGTCGGTAAACTGTTAAAAAATGTAATATAAATTCAAAGATCGTCCGAGTACTTTCGCGAGCAACTGTAACTCGGTAGGACTATACGAAAGCGTGTAATCTTTTTGATGCATCGGCGGGAGCACGCGAGGCGATGCAAGTTGCATCATGCAACGCTGTTACCGGCGTGACAGATGCTCACGAGGCCTCTCGGATGAATTCCGCGAGGAAAGGAAAAGGCGTAGCAGCGCAGAACACTTCCATCGGTGTTTCTGCGTGCGATCTGCATACTGCGAGTGCAGGCGAGCGTGCAGTAGCAAGTGCACTCCCGGGCAGACTTTCATTCGCGTCCTGAGAACAGCAGGACTATGGACAACCTATCTTTTCTCACAGCCGGTAATCCTAGAAAATTGCGGTCCGCGCAAACGGACTCCAGGCAAACTGGAGTCTCGTGTGTCGACACGCGTTTTTCTTGCGCGACCTGCGGTCTTCCACCGGCCGCCATTAACACGCAGACATATCATTTAATAGTCTTTCGTAGCCGCTCCACAACCTTTGGTTCTTCGACCGTGTTTATCACGGTTACCGATTCGAAATTCCCGCGACTACTGAATTATTTGCTGGGCTTAAGGGGTTGGACACCTTTGGG
>CM052090.1:7084845-7100655 GCA_028453745.1 Agapostemon virescens | reverse complement strand
TAAAACATTTGCAGTATTTATGCAATTACCTGAAGATTGTATTCTCATTGAAATTATTCATGCAGTAAGTTCACAATATATTAACAAATGGTTGGGCTATGATCGAATACATTGCCTTCTACAATGACGAAAAACATGTGCAGTATTTGTGCAATATCTGAAGACTGCATACTCATTGAAATTATTCTTGCTGTAAGTTCACAATAGCTAGATAAACGATTGCGACTATGATCGAACACATTGCCTTCGACAATGATGAAAAACATGTGCAGTATTTATGCTACACTTGAAGACTGCATACTCATTGAAATTATTCTTGCTGTAAGTTCACAATAGCTAGACAAATGATTGAAACTATGATCGAACACATTGCCTTCTAAAATGTCGTAAAACATTAGCAGTGTTTATGCGAATCAAAACTGCGTTCTCATTGAAATTATTCGTAGAGTAGGGTTAGCGAATATTCTTTTGGCGAGCAGCGAAATGGAATTTCCGAAGGTATCGCTCTGGTAATTCCCGTTTCGAGGCTGACGGCACGTATATTCGAGTTTCCGTGCCCGAACCTTTCGGGTCTCTCTTCTTTTTTTCTGATAATTACAAGAAGGAAAAACAATGGGCTCAATCACGCTGCGGAACAATGCCGAAATACAACAATTGCGTGTAAGACCCCCCATGAAGATACGCGCCCAGCTGGTAATTGGACGTTGGCTTGCAGGGAGCCCTACGTGCCAAGTGCTCAAACCCCTTCGCCGCTAGATACTTGCATTGTTTACGGCTCTCGTTCTTTCTGCATGCATCTTGTATAGTTATACGGGGGGTAGCGGTGTGATACGCAGTTAACGGCAAGCGATTCTGTTAGGCGCTTACTCATTGTTGTTTTGGAAAAGAATCACGAGATACCCGCGCCACAAGGTGTCTCGTTAACGATGCAACATTCAGTCGTTATTAGCAAGTCAATCTGATCGTTGCGGTTGCCGGAAGTACATGGTCTTCGAAATATTCATAAACAAATTGAACGAGGCGAAATTATTTCAATTCTTTGTTTGAATAGATTAGCGGAGCATCAGAAATGGTTGTTTTATATTGCTTTAGCAAAATAGGAAAAATGGGTTTATTCAAAGTTCTAGTTTTATTAAAAAAGACGGGTTTTATATTTTTATAATTATCAAAGTTATAAAATTGCGTACAATTTTAATAAATTAGATTTTGTAGAAATTAAGATTTTATAGAAACTATTTCAATTCTTTGTTCTACTAGATTTGCGGAGCTTCAGAAGTGGTTGTTTTACATTGCTTTAGGAAAATAGGAAAAATAGGTTTATTCAAAGTTTTAATTTTATTGAAAAAACAGGGTTTTATATTTTTATAATTATCAAAGTTAGAAAATTGCTTTCAATTTCAATAAATTAGATTTTGCCATTTTCCTAAGGGAATACGTTTTAGCCAGTTTTAATGATCGGTACATTTAGCGTTAATCTTAGGCAACAGCGTTTGTTTACTTAATTTACTTTCTAAAAATGCTCGTCCACCTTTAATAATTTTTATAACGTTCGTTGAAAGGATTAGAAACTTTATCGGACCATACATTCGACTTTTAGCAAACACACCAGCCGGTCATTTATTAATACCCCTTTTAGATTCAACTTTAGAAGATACCTTTTAAATATTTGCATTATTCATCGTTAAAAATTTAATTAAAATTGTAAACATAGCAGTTTCTATTATTTGATCATATGTCGTTTTAACTCCACGATCATCCGAAATGTTTCCCGTCGAATTTTCAATTTATTGATTTAATTGTATCGTACCGTTCGCGATTATTTGCTCGGAATGTTTTTGACTTGTGACGCGGTCGATAACGCAGCTGACATTTCTCCCTTCTTATTCGTTTATCGCCTAAAACCATGAATTTAGTTTTCTACGCAGCCCGCGGCTATACACGGAATAATGCCAATAGAACGTTCATAGTCAATGGCAATCGAAATGAACGGTTCGGTTCGCCACATGCATTGACACGCGTCAATTTTCGTCATGATGTGAATTCAATCGCAAACTTCTCCTCGCCCCTCAATCTTGCTCAGCTCGTAAACATCGAGTTTTATTTAAAGAGGGTGTACAATACTATACCATTCGGGGTGGAAATACACAAAAGTTAACATACAAATCTAGACGAGTTTCGCCGTTGTCAGATTGCCAACGAATTAACGTCGACGAACAACCTAAACAAAATGTTATGGCAATGGCGTTGACTTGACACTAGAACTACCAAACAATAAATCCAACAATATACATTGCTTCGTAATAATAACGAGACTGCATCTATTAAAACTTCATACAATACTTCTTGTATCGTCATTAAAGAAGTACATCCAAAAATCTCCGATGGAAACATTTTTATAACTTCAATAATTGCGAAAGGGAAAACTAGGGACGAGTCAAAATGACTAGTTCGGTAGTTCTAGTGTTAAAAATGGTTATAATTGTCGACCAATATGATAGAATCAGTTTATAACCTGTATGCTTAACTACAAGCTCAGTGTTACAGACGTTAAAAAATATTTTCTCAATTTTTGAGAGCAGATACCGATGTTAAATTTCAGTATGCCCTACCCTTAGTCGAGATAGTGCGAGAAATTATTCTATTTTGTAAATTTTACTTAATATTAGAGACTTCTACATTATGCTTTTTCTTTCAACCCTTTGCGGACAAGTTGTTTTCGAAAAGTCGAAAATATTTCTCCTAATATTGCGAAAATATTGCAAACCAATATTTAATGTTTACATGTTAACATTTTGACTGCCATGTCACGAGACTGCATCTATTAAAACTTCATACAATACTTTTTGTATCATCATTAAAGAAGTAAATCCAAAAATCTCTGATGAAAACATTTTTATAACTTCAATAATTGCGAAAGGAAAAATTAGGGACCAGTCAAAATGACTGCTTTGGTACTTCTAGTATTAAAATCACAATATAGAAATTATGTTTAACGTTCGTCGTCCGTTTTCTCGAATTTTTGCGACGTTTCAGTGAGACGAACAGGTCGACGCGGAAACGCAACGGAACCGCGACTTCTGCAAACACATCCGCACGGTTGTTGAGGACGTTACGAATTCTGTTAGTCCTTTGTCACTTAACGATGCGTTACAATCTACTAGCACGCTCGCAGTTGATTATAAAGACCAATTTAGGAATAAAGTGGTTCGTAATCACGTTATCGACCATAGTTGTAATAAATAATTGAACTTTCCGACTGCTACAGAGACGGTCACGTTCAAAGGAACGCGCGCGCGATTAATTCGAATAACCAGAGTTGTTCGCAACTTGCAAACTTCGTCCTCCGGCTTGCAAAACCCATCCGAAACGGGATGTGTAGAAATTCGGCCCTTGCGGATTGCAGATTTCTAGACGGAAGCTCTAGCAAATATATTATAAAAACATTATTCACTGTCGTTTGAACGAGTTTCTTTGAAACGAGCAACTCTCCATCCCTCTGGCCTCTCTCTTAGTCTCTCTCTTTCTCTCTGTGTCTTTTTATTCGATCGCCGGCACCGGGAAGAGCGTGAGGGGCTTGAAAAGAAGTTTTAAACTGCCGGAGCGTAAGGAAAATGCTTTTCTTTTAATTTCAGATAAATACGCCGAGGAGAGCCGAGTGCCGTCTTTTGTATTTGCTGGGGTTGGATCTGTGAAAGTTTCCCGGTAATTGACGACCCTTTTACCGGATTAATTCAACGAAAATTTGTGGCCGATCCTGCCGGGCTCCCCGGAGAAGCTGATAACATTATCAAAGACACGTTTCAATTAGTTTACATCATCGAGGACCTACCATTGATTCATTTCTTTCCTGTTTTCTTTACGGCCGCGCCTAACGACCGTTACAGGATTATCTGATTTTCTGCAGACGTTCGCGTGACGCTGAAAACTGAAAATTTAATTTTGATATTCTTTAAAGAAGCTGATAACTGAACTGCGGATTTTATGCATTATTTCGGGCACGTTTGAACAATTTAACAGAAATATATATATTTTTATGTAACTTACGCTATTCAGAATCGATTGAGAAAATTGTTATTTCTATTTTCTTACTCTCTACATTCTTTTTGTTGAACAGCATGATCGAAATTAAATTGCAAAGGCAGCGTTGTCGTTGACCGAGCCGAAACACGTCCGCCGCAGACGCACTCGGATTGATTCACGGTTTTTGTTAACAACTCGAAAACGAAGCGTCAAATCGTAAATTGGCAAACGAACGTATTGCTTACAATCGCCTCGGGAATTTCCCGTTTCAAATTTCTTAGAGCTTCGTAGAACACCCTGTATGTCATGAATCGTTAAGAATATTCCAACAAGCTTAATAAATAAATATATTATTAACTTCGAGTTAAAACAAAAATCCTGTTGCATTGTGTTCAATGTTCAACCATTAGAGAACACATAGGCATGTAATAAATTTCGATTATTTTCTTTTCTTAGGAAATTAAGTACCATTAAGAGTTGACAATTTAAAACGGCTTGTCACTAACCTTTTCATTCGCAGTTATCGAAATTATAAAAATGTCTCCAACTTTTTCATCGAAGCACGCGTTCGCTTAAAAATTGTACGAATTAATTATTATAAAGCAGAGCATATTGTTTGCTACATTTTTCGGTAGTTCTAGCGTTAAAACAGGCGAATAAAATTTATACAAAATGTTTGTGTGCAATGCGCACGAGTCTGGCACGGTATATTGAGCTTACATGGCAGCGTTACGAAACCGCAAATTGCGCTGCACTTCGTTGACATGTCAAGACCGTAGTGTTTGATCGAATGATAAATTCTAGTTGAACTTCGTCGTTGCGTGAGATGCTTGGCTCGCGTGTGTAACGAAACGGATGGCGATCGTTGAATCAGCTCGGCGTCGTAATTTCGTATTAACAAGAGACACGGTACGGTCGCAATGGAGGTAAAGCACTGTAGACAAAACGTCGACGGAAATGTTTCGAAAATTTCGAGCTGGTACGAGCGTCTCCGAGCAAAAAAGCGAGTCGTAGCACTCAGAGCGCAACTTTTCCATCGGCGGTCTGCCCGGGGGCATAAAATCGTGAGGTCTGGCTCTCCCTTTACTATCCGCGTATTCACGGCCCGAGGTCTGAGATTCCGGCCATCTGTCGAAAATCCTGATTTTACATTTTCCTTCTCCTCGTTGTAAGTAAATCGCAAATCACCCCCGCCGCTCCACGTTTCTTTCGCCAATTTCACGAACGTGTGCAAGTCGAGGGACTTCTCGTAGTTTCGAGAACGTGCAAAGTTACGCGACATTTCACTTAGCGTCCCCCGGCCACTCCAGTCGATCTATTTTACTCGCAATTTTTTAATTACCTTTCCGATGCATTCATGGAACATTGTTCGTTCGGAAAGTAACAGAGACGCCTCTGGTATCAGTTAAAGACATTTTATGATTTTTATAAATATTGTACGGAGAAGAGGACAGAGGAAAAAAATTATCTTCCAAACTGCCACTCAAACAACTGTGTTTTATTTATGTAAAATGAAATTGTCGATTCATCATCCACACTTATGTACAAACGTAGCAGAAAATGTAGCTCCATCAACATCGTATCTGAAATCAGCGTGAAAAGTGGAGTTTCAAAATGGCGTTGGATCTACAACGTCTAAAAAGCCATTTGCTATAAAATGAAATTGTGTTGATTCATTATCTACAGTTTAAAGAAGTGCGATTTACGATACGAACAGTAAAATAGCAGAAAATATAGCTAAATGAACAATGTGTTTGCATTCAGCGTGAAAAGCATAGTTTAAAAATGGCGTTGGATCTACAACGTCTAAAAAGCCATTTGCTATAAAATGAAATTGTGTTGATTCATTATCTACAGTTTAAAGAAGTACGATTTATTATACGAACAGTAAAATAGCAGAAAATGTAGCTAAATGAACAATGTGTTTGCATTCAGCGTGAAAAGCATAGTTTAAAAATGACGTTGGGTCCATGGCATCTAAAAAACCATTTGCTATAAATTAAAATTGTGTTGATTCATTATCCACAGTTAAAAGAAGTACGATTTACGATATGAACAGTAAAATAGCAGAAAATGTAGCTAAATGAACAATGTGTTTGCATTCAGCGTGAAAAGTGGAATTTCAAAATGGCGTTGGGTCCATAGCATCTAAAAAACTAATTGCCATAAAATGAAATTGTGTTGATTCATTATCCACAGTTTAAAGAAGTACGATTTACGATACGAACAGTAAAATAGCAGAAAATGTAGCTTTATCAACATCGTATTTGTAATCAGCGTGAAAAGTGGAGTTCCAAAATGGCGTTGGGTCTCCAATGTCTAAAAAGCCATTTGCTATAAAATGAAATTGTGTTGATTCATTATCTACAGTTTAAAGAAGTACGATTTACGATACGAACAGTAAAATAGCAGAAAATGTAGCTAAATGAACAATGTGTTTGCATTCAGCGTGAAAAGTGGAATTTCAAAATGGCGTTGGGTCCATAGCATCTAAAAAACTAATTGCTATAAAATGAAATTGTGTTGATTCGTTATGCACAGTTTAAAGAAGTACGATTTACGAAACGAACAAAAAAATAGCAGAAAATGTAGCTAAATGAACATCATGTTTGCATTCAGCGTGAAAAGTGGAATTTCAAAATGGAGTTTGGTCGGTAACATCTAAAAAGCCAGTTGCAATAAAATGAAATTCTGTTGATTCGTTATGCACAGTTTAAAGAAGTACGATTTACGATACAAACAGTAAAATGGCAGAAAATGTAGCTCCATCAACATCGTATCTGCAATCATCGTGAAAAGCGAAGTTTCAAAATGGAGTTTGGTCGGTAACATCTAAAAAGCCATTTGCTTTAATATTAATTCCCGTGCGATTCGCTTCCACGTAGAAATTAAACTCTGGAATATCTAGAACGTTGATTTGGAGTACTGTGCAACGAAAAAAAGGTGTCGAACTTTTTCCAGAACTGGTTATTAAATGGCAATCGGAACGTTTTGAAGTCCTCTCCGGGATTGGAAATGCAGTATCGGCGGATGCCATATTTCTGGCCGTGTTTCCATCGAATGACGCCGGAATGGATTTTCGGGCGATGTACGATGTTGAAATTTCTGAAAATACGCTCAACGTCAAACAAAACGTGAGGTTTCTGTCCGCGGCAGTCAGTCCGCTGGTGCTTCAAAGCTCTGACGTTTTCAATATTTAAAACTGGCCTCGAATTCTATTCGATCTCACGCGCACAATCAACCAATCGCGTGCGCGCGCGCCACCGAGAACATTCGCCGAATTGGCGAATGTTGTGTTCCCGGTCTCATCCATAAAATTGCAAACCGCAAAAAGCTGGGATTGATTAAGAAACGCGGCATGTTACGCCGGCAGTTTTCAATCTCTTATACAAGGTAAATAAAAGCATAATAGTGTAATCTTCTTAATTAACACCACTTTTTAACGGGCCTTTCTCGAACGGTTCGACAATGCAAAAATTAAACGGCAGATATAACTAATTCATAAAATACTTTCCTTTTCCCTTTCGCTTAGAAAATTCTCTATTTACATTAACGAAAGTTCAAGTCTCCGAACGATTAAGTAAATTTCGTATGATTGTTTTCCGCCATCTTCTGAATTTACCGTGGCGAGCATTTCGCCAAGACGCGTTTCCGTAGAAAATTTTCAATGCAATTTCCCGAAATTCTTTACGGCCGTTGTCGGGGCGCTTTCAAATTTCCTAGCGTAGTAACCGACGGCACAAATATCGCGATAGTAACGTGTCTCGTTGACGATCGTTCTGAATGCGTCCGTGCGTAATCGAAATTTTTGCGGTGTGACACTCACCGTATCACGTTTCCCTTTTGCTCGGGGCGCAATAGTGTATTATACGTCCACATAGAATAAAGATCCTTTGACAAAATTCTCCCCAGGGAGTCGCTTTAGGGACGGCTATATGGCCACCAGGAAATGACTGAACCGCGTTAGGATATTACGTTATGTTAAAGGCGTTTCCCCGTAAGAAAGTTGGGTAGTTTTCGTCGACCTGTCCCTGACGCAGCTTTCCACATTGCTTCACCTCGTACAACGCCGTCGTTTACTATTTTTAACGATGAAACGCACGGCGATCTGAAATTTTCATCGAGTTCCACTACCTCCTTTTCAAAGGGCCGAATTATTTTTTAAGAACCCTCTGGAAATTACCAGAAAACGTTCCTCGAAGCTTCTTGCTTTATTAATCCTTGGCGCACGAAGTCGCAGACGCGAAATGACCATTGCCCTTTGTTCGTTGCGGGTTGAAAACTGGGATTCTGTAACAACAGAAACGAGTCTTTGCTTCGTTCAAAGAAAATGTGGAAAACGTTAATCAAATGGAAAGCGCGTTACAATGTGCCGACGCGTTCTAATTTACTAGAGGCTTTAAGGCCGGTACACACGTTACCTGAGCTGCCGCGTTGACGCTAAATCTACCGAGCATTAAAACCGACTGGCACGTGTTTCTTTAGAAAAATTATATTTATTAGACCTTTTCTAACGTTCATAATGTGTTTGCTCGGTGAAATTTTATTTAATCATTTCGTACGAAAAACTTACGGATAAACGATACAATTATTTCAACGGGAGCATAAAATATGCAAGCACGGAACATTTACGTTTCTATTAATACGTTGCATGCGTGAAAAAGTATTTATCGAACCTTCCATTTGCGAGAAATATTTGTGCCGTGGCCTCGTTATCTACTTTTTCTAAAAATATGTATTTGCATGAATCGTTCTGCCGACTTTTAAGGCTTGCAGCTAATAGATGGCGACGCACGTTGAAACTCGCGTCAGTTTTGAGGCAATGCATGCTACTGTGTCACTGTTAATATTTAATATTTATTTATTGCACAATGTGCAACTCGGAAAAGCATTCGATGCACTGCAGAGCCAAATAGGAAATAACGCTGTGCAACGAACAAAAACTTGTGGCGTGTATTTGTCGATGCAACAATTACTTCCGGAGTCTGTGAAAGACGATATGGAAAATGTCAGATTTCAGACTTTTTATTATAATAAAAACTCAGTCATGGAGGTTATTTGATTTTCACGATGTTTCTCGATTCATGAACGTTCCGTGCCAAGCTACTTTTGCTCGACTTTTCATACAGACCATTTAATATGTATCTAAAGATTTATATATTATTACAAATTTATTTACTTTGTTCTATACTACAGTTTGTATAATGTCTCATTCTTCTGATCTTGTACACGCCTTAGTTACAAACTTACTATAAAATATATATTTTTAGCGCATTAAATTGTGGCGATGCTTTACCTCCCGCGCTCACGAACAGAGGGACAATAGGACGACTTTCTCGCTAGTACCCGATCCATCTTCGATGTATACCGCTTTTAACAAACTTCTGATATCTCAGCGTCCAAGACAGGGCCTGCTAGATAGCCTTACCGCAAGTCCTCCAGCAAACTCAGTACGAAACGCTCCCTTTCTTTTTCTCCTCCGCCAAAAAATAAATTTGTCCTCGTGTAAGTTTGTTCATCGGTGGTTTTCGGAACGCATTAATCTTCACCAAGTATTCACCGAACAGCAACGAACAACTGAAACGAAATACGACCAACTGACTTTGACTTGATAAGAAGAAAACGAAAGATCTTCCGGTTCAATCTAACGCGTGTAGAAACGAACAAATTGTTTCAGAGGGTGTCGACAGCGATCCGGTGAAGAGCGCGAGACATTAATCAGTATAACTAATTAAACACATGCATATATCCACGCACGGACCGCGATCATTGATCGGGCCGAAAAAGAAGCGATTGGTGTCACGATCTTCCGCCGTGATTCATCGATTACGCGTCGTCGCAGCGGAACGAAAGTGAGATTCGGGAAGGGCCAGGCGCGCATGACCGGCCGTCTTAAAAAATAATTAATTAACCCGTGGCTCGCGATGCTTGTTAATTAGCAAC
This sequence comes from Agapostemon virescens, assembly GCA_028453745.1. Taxonomy (NCBI): domain Eukaryota; kingdom Metazoa; phylum Arthropoda; class Insecta; order Hymenoptera; family Halictidae; genus Agapostemon; species Agapostemon virescens. The sequence continues at coordinate 7,090,692 of CM052090.1, read as the reverse complement.
AGGCTAAAAAGCAGCTCACAGAACGGGCAACGGTTAATTTCTCGTTGAACGTTCGGCCGGGGGTACCCTCCTCCGGTGTCCGGGTCCACGAGCCCCTACACTTTCTTTCTTTTCGTTGCTCGCCGACAATTTATTCGCCGAACGATGGGGGTAAAAGCGAGAAATATAGAATAATAAAGCACCGAGAATAACCGGAACGTCAGTTCCTCGGAGACCGGTCGTTGGTTGTAACCGATGAAGACATAAACCCATGTCCACGCGTAATTTAGAGTTCTTAACTCCCAGTAGGTGGTTGGCCATCACCCGGGGCTCGAGACACCTTATCGCGCCCACGGCTACGGACGTTCCTCTCTCTCTCTCTCTGTTTCACTCTCTTTCATTCTGTCTCTCTTCTCCTCTCTGGTTTTCGACCTCTTTCTCCCTCTTTCGTTACTTTTCGTTCTATTTCTCGTCCACGGGGATGCTACTCCTTTTTCTTCCACGGCCGCCTTCCATCCTCTCGTTTATCCCCGTTCCCCGAAGATCCGTTCGACGCACGGCCGAAGTACGATCTTGTTTTACAAGCTGCCGTGCGTAGCGATCGTAGCACGCGCAGTCGGATTAGTACATATGCCTTGGCTCTCTTCAAGCTCTCTCTCTCTCTCTGTTTCTCTCTTTTCCCTCTCCTCTCTGGGCAACGGAGGAAAAAGGGTCCAAGGGTTTCGTGATAGGACAACGTTTGCACCGTCGCGACGCAACGGGTCAGAACCGCCGCTGCGAGAGAGAGAACCGGAGCCGGTCATTCTGGCCTCTTCGATGCACGTCGACATCCGACCTGACACGTACACACCGAGCCATTACTTTCAATTTATGTTCCTGCGGATCCTTAAATCGGCAAACTTTCGGGGACCGCCCGCGGGGGCGCTCGAGCGTCGCTAAAATATATATATACATACAGGGTGACCTATTTCGATGTACAAATGCAATTATCTCCACGGATATTTGTCAAATGTTTGTCAAATTGCAGCGCGGTTCGGACGAACTTGGTTTGTTTCGCGGGGGACGCGGTTTTAAGGATTTAGTGTATGTGTACGTCGACTCGGGAAGGTCAACTTCTATTTTTAATAGAATTATGTAGTTTTTTAACGGATTAGTCGGTGTGTCTCGACGTTTGCTATGGGGAAGCATTGACGTTGTTATGTCGGAAATTCAGTAGTTCAAAAAATATTTTCATACTACGGTAATGTCGCGTTGAATGCCGCCATCTTGGGTCTGAAACGTTGCACTTATCGTGTGTACACGCGAGGCGAAATTTCTATTCTATTCTCTTTTCTATTCTGTGAAGTCATTGATCTATAATGTGTCAGTTTTACAAAGTCGTTCAAGTTCGTTAATTGCCAGCTAAGATTTAAAAACGTTGAACGTGCTTGAAGCTGTTCCGTCCGCCATTTATTCAAATGAACAATTTGGGAGATCCATACAATAGTTTAATGAATCTCTAAATGTTGGTTTAATCATCTCTAATGCGAGCTAGCCTCGCGCTATCACAGGTTGTCTGTTTCTTTCTAAAAGATGTTTTATTCGATTTATTTCAAAGTAGGATAAGCTAGAAATACCTATTTGTTTATACTTGCTAAATTCGTCTGGATGTCTACTGAAAGATGTCAGTCTTGGAAATGATCTGTTCGAACAATGTCATGTCGGATAAAATAATTTGTAGATCTGCCTACTAATAACAATACGATCTAATCCACTATGCACCCTGTACATTCCAAGAGAAATCGTGGAAACATTTAATACTAAACCTACCATAGCAGGACAAATGACCCTTTTCAGATTTTTTATATTGCAATTATTGAAATGATAAAATTTCCTTTGCAGATCTCGATTGAATGAATTTCTTTATTCGATCATGCGTTTGAATAAAAATTGTACAAAATCTAGATTAATGAAATTTTGTCATTTTTCTAAGACTACAATATACTAGTCAATTTTAATGCTAGGTAGCTTTAGTTTTGTTAGTTTCGTGCGGTACATGCGAGCCCTGCCTATTTTTTATTCGTACAAACGATAAAATTTATTAGAACTTATTGTAAGTTACTTGATCGCAAAGTTAACACCGTACACTATAATTCTATTAATTTCAGAACGACTAGATTTAATTTTATTCAGAATAATTTTATAAAAATCGACTTTAGCAGATCAGTAGAGCGCCGGTCACCGGTGACCATCGTGGCAGGCAACGTGTCAAGTGCGAGCGCGTTTGGTGTTGACAATGACAGACATTTGGAGACACCCTGTATATTTGTATCTGTAGAGGAATAAGGGGGATGCCCGCGCACGCACAGGTGAGACGCTTCTTGAACCAAAAGGGAAGGGTGAAATATGCATTCGGGGAAGCTGGAAAAGGAAACAGAAGATGGACCGGATGAATGACGAGGAGACGGGCTGGATGTGGAAGAGGATGCCACGGGGTGCAACGGAATTTAACTCGTGCGTATGCGGCCACGTGCAAGCGTGATCGCGCTGGGTGTGCTCCGTGCCTACCGTAATTTTTCTTTCGGCTCGTAACTTTTCCTTTCGTGCGACCGAGCCGGAACGACGTCACGTCGGGTAGGACAACCGATAAACGCGGTACCATGGACCCGCTGATACCAGAGATACCGGAATCTTGCACGCACAAGTCTCAGAGGGTTGCATTTCAACTTTGTAGAGTGGTTTCAACGAGTCTTTGGAACGAACCGCTCTCGAGAAAACCCTTTTAAGTCGTTCTATAATTTCTGCTATTTTTGGAGTACACTTTGAGGCACGCTATTAACCCCTTTGCCTACGACTTATTTCGTAGAGTGGTTTCAATAAGTGTTAAAAATGCATCACTCTTGAGAAAACCCTTTTACCAAGTCATACTATAATTTCTGCTATTTTTGGAGTACACTTTGAGGTTATTAACCCCTTGGCCTACGACTTATTTTGTAGAGTGGTTTCAACGAATCGCTCTTGAGAAAACCCTTTTACCAAGTCGTTCTATAATTTCTGCTATTTTTGGAGTACACTTTGAGGCACGCTGTTAACCCCTTTGGTCTACGACTTATTTTACAATAATAGTGACTAGACTTTCTTTGTCCTCCATACAACGACAAAAAGAAAAGACAAATTTGTAGTTACTGCGTGCCTACCTATTCTCCAATGACCGTATACGATCAACAATTAAATAAAATGTTATTTCCGTTTAAAGAAAATTAATTTAGTTCGAAATCTCGATCACGAGTCTGACTAGTTGGTAAAGGGTTAACACTATTAACCCTTTGCACTCGAATGGCGACTCCGGAGCACCAGTAAAAATTGCAATACCATTTTTCAAAACAGTGTTCGTATTATTAAATTCGTCTACTAAATTAAATTGTATATTATAAATTGCTAAAAACTCAACTGCTCAACAAGAAAACAGGTTCAATGAAAAATGCACAATATACAAAAGCTTCCACAGAATAATAATGTTCAATGTTGAAAGGCAACACGAAGCAACTACGAAGGCAATTTTATAATTTTAATAATTGTGAAATATAAAATCTGAAAAGTGTCACATGACCTGCTATATTTAGTGTTAAAACCTGTACAACTGGTTTGGTTTCTTTAAATGTCAATGGTAGCAAGCAAATGCTAATTTGAATTTAATTTAAGTTTAGGTTTAATTTTCTTCTGTGTAATATTCCGAGGAAAAAGTGAACGTAACAATAAATATTTCTAGAGAGTAGCTACTTTTTTTTTTATAAGGGTGCTCGCAATCAGTTTGTTAGCATTGATAAAAAATATATGCCCCGTGGCGAGTATTACTCATGAATTTTCACTTATTCATCGAATATGAACGGGAAATTCAATACGTTACCAACTGAACTTATATTTATCGTTATTTCTCTTCAAACTAGCGGGACCAAGCAATTAACATTATATAACTTTCGGCAGCGGTGGTTCTGATATATATATATATATATTTTTTTTTTCGACTTTGCAATTTCACGATACTCCCGTCGTACCAAAAATCGCCCGTTAATGGTACCATTATTCATTAGTTTTATCATTAATATCATGCAACGGTAAAGGAGACAATTAATTTTTTCCACGATAATTCATTTCCTTCGACAACCACTTAATTAATCACTTAAATAATTCCAATTGCTTTTCGTGCAAAGTTCGCGTATCAACTCGTTGCGTTATCATGGGTAATTAATTTTATCCATTTAAACTGCGTTTGCGTTCTACGCATTTCGCGATTCTTTTACCGTTTGCTCTTCGATGATACGGGATTGCTGCGTTTACAGTGATTAGGGCACCTTTGTCGTTCATAATTCCTTAGAAGAATGAAATTTTGCGGTTTCGTATCTCTGAAGAAAACTAATAATGTTTAGTTGATTCTGTTCGAAACCATCACGACTCTGACTCGATGTTACAGTACAATGGATTGAAGACAGAAAAAATACAATGTCCCTAAAAATAATTCAATTACTTCATAAAACTCTGTTTATTAATTTCTTCGTTTGAAACATCGTTTTAGCAGTTCATTGAAAATGCATGCAATGCGATGGCCACCGTTACATTCACCTCGGGAACGAACAGTTCACTTATCGACTATTTTCTTTGATTTGGGCAAAGATGGACGAATCACATTTTAGGCTAATCCTTCGAATTGGGCAAAAGTGGACGAATAAAATCAGTCGGCATTTGAACTATAGTGTGTTCAGAAATAGTGAGTAACAAAATTAAATGGTTGCTTTCTCGTATTCAAGAAATTGAAGACAGAAATGACCGTTGCGTCTCGCAACCCCCTCTTGCTATCGGAGCGTACGTTGTCAGAACAGATGATTCACATTTTAGGCTATTTCCTTTAAATTGGGCAAAAGTGGACGAATAAAATCAGTCGGCATTTGAAGTATAGTGTGCTCAGAAATAGTGAGCAACAAAATTAAATGGTTGCTTTTTCGTTTCTGTCAAGAAATTGAAGACAGAAATGACCGTTGCGTCTAGCAACCCCCTCTTGTTATCGGAACGTACGCCGCGGGAACAAATGATTCGCGTTTAGGCTATTTTTTCGATTAGGCCAAGTTCGAATGAACAAAACCTATTGCGTCGAATCCGACTCGACGTTACAGGATTGGGGGTTGAAAAGGTGAATTTCTTCGAGCAACGGAGGAAAGAAGTCGTCGGGGTTGAGACTGTTTGGAAGATTGGGATGTAGAGAAGCTCTTGTAGAACGTACGAAACGGTTATGGTCTCTGGCGACGGTAAGCACGACGGTGCAATTGGTCGTGCAAACAGCCAGAAAATTGGGAGGAGTTGATGCGCCCCTTTCTTCGGGTGTGTAACGGAAAAAAAGGGGGCAAGTTCCGGAGAAAGCTGTTGGACGTATCCTCGGACGCGTGGCCCGGCCCCGTGTGAAAGGAAGAAGCGTCCGAAGGAATGGGTGGGGGAAGATAGAGAATTGTCTGCGACAATGCGATCCCTTCCAACCTGGTGGATCGAAGTGAGTTTTGAAAATGTATGCGCACACGGCCAGATTCACAAGGAGGGCTGTAAACCCCGCCTTAGGCCAAGCTCGGGAGGGTCCCTTATATTCCGCACTAAATTTCACCCTATACCCGGCAGACGACGGCTACCCTTCGCTCTCTCCCTCTCTCTCTCTCTCGCTCTCTGATTCTCTCTCTTTCTCTGATTTTCTCTCTTTCCCTTGCTCTCTCTCTCAGATTCTCTCTTTCTCTTGCACTCTCTGATTCTCTCTCTCGCTCTCTGATTCTCTCTCTTCCTCTTGCTCTCTCTCTCTCTCTCCCTCTCTCTCTCGTTTTGATTCTCTCTCTTTCTCTTGCTCTCTCTCTC
>CM052090.1:7049570-7063417 GCA_028453745.1 Agapostemon virescens | reverse complement strand
ATTATAAATTAGTAAAAATGGTCTGCCGAGGTTCAAAAATGTTCTAAAATAAGTTAAGAATGAGATAACTTAACTGTTAACATAACTATTAGATATCGTTAACTTGTATCTACTAGACTCGAAGCGATACGTGTGCGTAGGAAGAAGTATCGGAAATTAGGGCAACTCGGTCTGCAAATTACTGCGTTCAACCCCTTGCCCTACCATATTCCTTGTAACTAAAACTATTATAACCTTTCCATCACTAAACTGTTACAGAAGAGAAAAAACAATTCATATTCTTTATACAGTTACATTTACACGAACGGTTAAATATCGTTTACAAAATAATCAAATTCAATTTCGTCTTAAAAGGAAAGTTGTTCGGAAAGTTTGTGTCGATTTTGGACGGAAGATCGAAACGCAACGCATTTACGTTGCAGTATATATTTATTAACACGTTGAATGCCATGCGAATTTTGCATGCTTCGAACAAGTTTCATTTGTTTCATTTATAGCAATGATCAGCGTTATTGAACAAAATTGTTAGTTTACTAAAAACTAAAGTTTTCACCTCATACTATAATCTAGTTAATTTTGATAGTACTGTGTTAATGTTCAATGCTGTTAATTTATTGATAACCGTTCTTAAATGATATAATGGTGCCGGTGACCCCCGTGGCATTCAACGTGTTAAGAATGATGATTGGTAAACTAATGGCATTGAATATCGATTGATTATTGTGGCTGTTAACCAGATTGTAGTACGAGGTAGGAGCTTTGTTATACAGTAACTAACAATTCTAAATAATAATAAGATAAAACGAACATTCCGGACAACCCAATATAATATTTCTATTTCCTAGACTTCGTTCATAATCTTCACCACGAGTCAGATTGTCATAATTATAGTATGTCAAGGGATTAACGATTCCAGTCGTCTGTAATCCATCGGTTTAGCTTTACCTTTTACCTTCCCTCGTTGATCAACCAAATCATGGATCAACGAGGTCTTTGATTTAAAAATTAGTCTTTCTCGAGCAGCACGACACGTCGTATCGCGGGATCGAGTGTTGCAACGAGTAATCGAAGCTCGCGCGACATTCTGCCCGCGTGTCTCGTTAATTGCTACCGTCGAGCGAAGAGGTTGGGCAACAGGCGGCCAATGACAGACACCCGGCGAACGATGACGCGAAGTTTAATCCTCTTTCCTCCGAAAGCCCATCCCCCGTGTTCGAAAGTGTTGGCACGTTGAATCTCGCTATTCCGTCTGGCAGAACGCTGGGCCCCGGTTCTCATCGCGCGACTGCCACGAGCTATGGGATATCTCTGATACCGTGCTAAACCAACGACGACTCGACATATCGGTCGACTCCATTTGACCCGGTCGATCTACCCGGCCCATAGTCTCCGTTCTCGTCCAATCGGCTGATCTCGTTAATTGCGCAACGCCACGCCGGCCCCGGTGTTGTATTCCCGGCAGTTTCTTCGCTCTTTCTCCGTGGGCGCTTCACGAATCAAACACGGATAGCCGGGAGGATCGCATCAGGTTGTTCCTGCCCGCTAATATAACACTGGTGTATTCCTTCCTCCTCGATCCAGTCACGACTTTACATAGGCGTGGTGCAGCGATCTACAGCAAGAAGATGGACGGTTTGACCTCTCCCGCGGGTTTAGAGTTCGATCGCGGAAGCTAGGCCCCGCGTTGCGCCAGCTTTGCCTTTCTCCGTCGGGACGAACGGGGTTTCCTGCTTTGTCAGTAACAGAACGAACGTAAAAAGAACCCCAAACGAACCATGTGTACGCAATTTAGCATTTATTGATGCTAGCGGCCAGATGTCCGACAACCGAGTCGACCAGGACGGTCACCAGGATTATCACCCGGACGTGATACCGCTTGTTTTTCCGTAGATTAGAGACTAATTCCAGCGACAATGGGTACTTCGATTTTGACCACCCGAGAGTCCGGAATAGCCGCATCATAAACCTTGTCTCCGTGGCGAAATGCAAGGGGCGATGCGCTTAGGTGCGAATTTCTCCTGTAGGACCTGTACTAGTAGGGGAAGATCGAGGGCGCATTTTTCCTGAGAAATACCTAATTGGCGGAGGCGAGAAACGCCTATCATCAAGGAAGCGTCAAAACCTCGAACGCAAGCAGAAATACGTATGTTTGCGTTAAGAGTTGAAAGAAGCAGGATCAGACTGATTAATCAGATCGTGTACTCTATGATTTATCTGTCATCTCCGAATCCCTGGTTCGCCCATACTAACTTACACGTGCATAAATCTTCCGGACGAATCTTCGAAAACAATTAGCTCGCGTGAGAAACGATCCTGTTTAACCCTTTCGTTACGGCAATTCGCTCCGCTGGAATGATGCCACTGAAACGGGCACCGCAAAAGTGTACACATTGCACGTCGGTAATCTTCGATGTTCGCAGTTACGTCTTTTGACGCCATCTTGGAATTCTCTTGTAATATGTACAGTTTTTCTGAGAGCTACGTAATAACTGTTTCCATCGCGTTATACGAGAAACATGATTTTCGTTTAGCGACGACTGAGTCTCTGAAATGAGAATGTTTTTGTTCGTTTTTTGAAGGTGTCATTTTTAGAAATAAAATTGAGAATCTTTGGTGACTGGCCGAACTGTAGAATGCGTTACACTCTGTCTACTGTGAAATGCGATCAATGAGAAGTTTGTATATTACTATTCTAATGTATGTTTAACACTTTAACTGCCCAACCAACAGCCTCAAAAGTTTCACAAAATCAAAGTAATTTATTTAACGCAGCAACACTTGAAAACGTAAAATGTCTGATACATAGTTATCCTTCAACCCTCTTGTAGTCTCCAGATATGAATTAAATCGAGTACAACGAATATATTAGCGTACAAATTTATTTTTAAACATAGATAAATAATTCTGTCACCCATATATGGGTGACATGGCAGTCAAAGTGTTAACACTTTACCGACCGGCGATTATTTCAGAATTTTTGTAAGGTCCATGATCCATAACTGAAAACTTTTTAATGGGTCTTTCAAGGCTGACAGCAATTTTTATTGGGGATCAATAATGCATCCCCAATAATATTGTCTAATAATGTTGTTAAAAATTGGAATGTAAAACTAGAATTTTAAGCTTCATTTTGATACAGCGCGAATATTGAAAAGTCTACTAATCGGCTTCCGGTCGGTAAAGTGTTAAGGAGACAAAGGCGAACCGAAATTATAAACAGTTTTCGCCGAACCTTTGACGAATTGATTTGTAAAACGGATTTCTGTTGAATAAATTCGTTAAATCACCTAGAATTTCTGGATACGCAACGCGTATCGTCGCACGGCTGTCGACTATATTTGGCACTCGTAACCGAAAGGGTTAATCGAGTCACCTCGGGGTCGTTGTGTGCCGATGGAAGAGTCCCAGGGAAACGAAATCGCGCGCGCTGCTGGTACAATCGAATCCCGCGATTTATGGTGTCCCTGACAAGGAAAAACGTCCAAAGGAAGCGGAACAGAGTAGCGGGGGAGGGAAGGGTTTGCGTAGGAAACGGGGGTAAAAAAGACCGCCACCGTTGCTGGGAGGGGCGAAGCGGGTGAAGACGAGGGCGAAGGAAACCGGGAAGAAAGAGAACAGCGACGGCGTGAAAACCTGCCGAAAATCTCCAGAGGGGAAAACAGAAGCTGCGTCTTGGCGTGCTCTCGTAGGGATCTTCTTCTTCTTCTTCTTCACTCCACCTTCGGACGGTTTCTCCTCCTTCGCCGTTTCACCCCCTTCCCCGTGATCTCTCTCTCTCTCGTTCGAACAGGGGTTAAAGCGGCGCCGTTGGTGGGATGGGCGGCGGAGGTAGCGACAGCAGGGGCGTACGAAGAAAGGGGCTGCATCGTGGTAGCCCTAGTTGATCGGGTGGTCGGGGTGGGGGTTATGGGAACTCGAGCTACGTACAGTAGTGGCGTGGTAGTCGACTCGTCAGGAGGGGTAGCGGTAGCGAAAGAAGGGGCATCGATCGGTCATGCGCAGAGGACATGGACGAGGACCCGTGCTTGGCATGTAACCGGCGCACAAACGTATTGGCGGCATACTGTTGTACGGTTCGCGGCGCGATTAGGGGTGCGGAGGGTGTGGTGGGCTGGGGAACTCGGCCCTCCGTCCTCTTCGCTCCTTCGGATCCTCCGAATCCCGCGCAACCATGAATATGCGTCCGACCTTCCACTTTCGTTTCTACTTTCGGTCTCTTTCGAGAGTCGACCTGCCGCCGATTCCATTCGATGCGCGCTCGACGATACAGGGTTAGAGGTTTCTTCGTCTAGGAAGACGATGATACACGATACGATAGTTGGTTTCCGAGGGTATGCTATCGGTGAGCCGGTCGCGCGATGCCTGGCGCGCGTTAAACGAAGCGCGCTCGTGTAAATTCTATCGAGGCGGCGGATAGGATAGGATAGGATAGGATAGGATAGGGATAGGTTAGGTTAGATCATCCCCGCCGGCGTCCGCGTACAGCAGGGAGGCCGCGCAGAGTCCGTCATGTGACTGGAGGCGGAGGCACCACACCCCCGTGGGGTGCAACGGTAGTAGGGGGAGGTCGGTGGTGGACGCGCCGCAGGTGCGGGCGGGAAGGCGGGCTGACAAAGCAAAAGGGAGGATGAGGAGGTAGGGAGCGTGGTTTACGAAGGGTGGCTGACGAGTGGAGCAGGGGGGCGCCGCGGCGCCTCTCTCGCCTCGAGCGCAGTGCGACGTCGCGACGTGCCACGTGCGGTGGCAACACACACCGGGGGAGGTAGAACGTACAAAAATCACTTTCTTCCTTCCCGTCGTGTATCGGTGCCGTACGCCGGTGCCGTTTTCATCCTCGTCCTCGCTGCTTCGGCCCCGTTTATCGTCGGTCGTCCTCTCGTGCGCGGTTGCGCGTCCCGGTGTCCTTATCATAGTCGCGCGATTTCCGTCTGGGTCTGGTCTGGTCTCGGAGTCCGCTCGACGGAGGTGCGCGAAAAATTTCGGTGTCCGAGCAAAAGGTGACCGATTACGGGTGACCCGGTGGTCTCCTCCTAAGTAGCCGCCGTCGCGAGGGTGTGCGCGACAGACAGAGAGGGGGGATAGAAAGAAGGGGAGCCGAAAGAGAGGGAAAGAGAGCGGCACGTCGAAGGACGGCCAAGCGATATCGCGCGAGAAAAGGCGAAGGCGGTAGAGGGGAGAGACGAGCGAAAGAGAGGGCAAGAACGGGACCGAGAAGTCCAAGTGAAAGAGGAAGACGCGGCTTGCATTCCCAATTAGCCCCCCGCTAATCTGCCGGTGGATTAGGTTATCGGTATACACCGGCAACCCGTTCCCGAGGTGTACGCGCGAACGAGTGCGAGCGAGTTGTGCCGTGGCCCACCGGAAACTAGGAACCACACACGCAACACGGGCAAACCTTTCGACAGGGCCGGGACTAAATTTCTCTGTCACCTGTTGTCCGCGCGGCCCTTTTTCACCGCCATCGACCCCGCGATAGTCCGAAAATTGCCGCTCGGCAACGGAACCCGCGGCGTCGCTACGCGCGCGCGTCCCTTGTGTTTCGCGAGTCGTCGACAAGGTGGATCCTCGCGAGGGCACCGGGCACGAGTGAGAGGAACCGAGTCGTAATTTTCCAGTCGTGTTTACGCGGTCCTAGACGGGAGTCGTACCCCGCGCAACCACCGGTCGCCAAAACGGACACAGTGCGCCTCCTCCTCTGTCCGGGTCTGTTCGACGAACCGCTGGCTTTACCTTCCGTGTGCTCCGGTTTCGAGGGACAACTACAAGACGCCGGAGCCGTTGTGACATTGTGATCTTGAACCGATCTCCAAGTGCGTTGGAATGTGAAAGGACGAACCGATCGCTCGAACACACCGGTGGTGAGTACGTTTCGCCGCGTGACACTTTGCCGTTGATTCGGTTCCCCCGTTGCGTAACCAGCCACGTCTTAGATTATGTTTGTGAAGGGCACGAGACGGTTCTAATATTTATTCCATCGTAATCGTCTTCTTTCAATCATTCCGCGCTACGAAATATTTATCTCGCGACGATTACGATCAGGGTAACGGAGCTCGCAGCTCTGCGTAGACCCTCCGGTGCATCAGTAAAAGGTACCCGGTTTTCTCGTTTAAATTTCAAGAAAATTACCGTTTCCCGGTGTAAATACTGCTGTGTCGCGCAAGTCACTGGCAAAACGGGAATTTGTCGAAGAGTTTGGATAGTGTCTGTAGGATCGTTATAATAATAGTTGCGATATTTAAAAATTCTATTTTATATTTAGTTCGACGACGCAGCAGCATCGCGATCATCCTGAGCGACAATTATGCTGCCCACGCGTTTACCGTTTCGCTTTCAACGGTAAAAATATACGTTCCTATTGCGTACGTCATCCCCCGCGTTTTATTTTAAATAATATCGTAAGTTGCCGGAGGGTAAATTGTCTTGCGATTTTATTTTAAAAAGTCAAACTTCGGTTGCGTCCGTATCTATATATATATATATATATATATTGCTTCAACTTTTATCGATAAAAATTGCTATGGCTACGTGTCGCGTGCTCCATCCCTCCTATTTTAAACGATGCTCACAGTTTGGCGAATAACTCGCGACGAATTTTTCGAATCGTTGCCCGCCGTGGAATTGTCTTTCCGTTTTGCGAGAGGGGAATTAAAAAGAGACCGGGTGCCACCTCGGCGAGCAGTATTTAACTTTGCTTAACTAACTTCTCGATCCGTTGACGAAACGCCGGGGGACTTGAAACCACGAGAGTGTAATTCGTATATTTTTTTCCCCCGGACCTCGGACCCGCGTTCGTCCCCGGCTTCCTATTTTCCTTGGATGTTATCGTTGTTTTCAGCAAACCGGTGTTGCCGGCTTTCTTCTTTCTTTTCTTGCGCACATTCGTTGTTTGCAATTGCCGTTTCTATTTCCGAACCACGTCGCCCACCTCGCGGATTTAACGTGTTTCGATATCGAAAACGTTCGTCTGTTCGCGAAAGTATGCGCACCGATTAATCTGCGATTTCCCGATCGTTCAAGAGCAGCGCGTCCCTGAAATTCGACCGCAAAAGCAAAAGTGTTCTTTGTAGTCGATTTTGCGCATTACGAGTTGCACTCGGTTTCGCGTGCTGCTCATCGAGGATAAATACAAAGAGAATATTAATCTTTGATTCACGGATTTTCCAATTTGGTTTGTCGTTTACGATGTCTTGTTCATCGGTGAACGACAGTGTCGTCTTTTATTAGGGACAATCGCGTAATCGGTAGTCACTTCGCGTTTATGTTGTACCGGTAACGTTTATCGTAATTTGCACGGCATTGTCGCATTGGATTTCAGCGTGGTTTAACGGTAATCGCGTTATGGCGATCTAAGCGGAAACGCGGAACACGATCGATTAATTCGTTGCGGTTTTAAAGCGCTTCGAACAATTATTTCAGAACGTTCTGCGCGCCGTCGAAGCCACCGACGGAAGATGCCGCCAACCGATCGTCTCGGGACGTGAGTGAGAAGTCGCGAATTCACGTAGTGCTGACCAGCGACAGGTTTTGAGGGTCTGCAACAATTCCACAACCACGGAGGATACTAACAACATGTCTTACCTTGCCCTGGACTCGAATGCGTGGCAGGTAAGTGTTAAATCAGGTTCCGCAGGCATTTCCGGTCAGCCAACAACTCGAAACGCAGCTGCAATCAAGTTTTCTCGTTGTTTTCCAAAACATTCGCAAACAGTAAACATTATTTGTTTACGTTACATGCGTATAATACTGTGTGCTCATAGTGCAATGTTGTCCCTTCTTTTTGTAATTTCTAGGTTTCCCATCCTAGATCTAGGTCCTAATATTTTTTTAAAAGTCTGACACCTTCGTGGGCGCTGTTGCAAAATATTTGTAACATTTGTGTGTCCTGTTCGAATTGTTGAATCTTCATTTGTTCTAATGTAAAGCGTGCAACAAAGCGTAGCTTTCTTTGTCGTACAGAAGTATCAAAAGCGTTCTAGCCAAAATGAAAAGTTATTTGCAATCTTTGAATTGCCAAATTTCTTGAATCTTGTTCCCTATTTAAGTTTTTAACGATTTATTTAGGTAACGTTATTTGTGTTGTTTATAATCCTGGTGAAATCGCGGGTCTATATACGTGTATCGATATGTAAAATATTATTTATATTATTGTTGCAAAATATTTGTAACATTTGTGTGTCCCATTCGAATTGTTGTATCTTCCAACGTAGCATTGGTTCGACCGAAAGGCCAGCAACAAAGCGTCGTTTTCTTTGTCGTGCAGAAGTATCGAAAGCGTTCTAGCCAAAATCAAAAGTTATTTGCAATCTTTGAATTACCGAATCTCTTGAATCTTGTTTCCTCCTTTAATTTTTTAACGTTTTATCTAGGTAACGTTATTTGTGTAGTTTATAGTCATAGTGGAATCGCGGGTCTATATTCGTGTATCGATATGTAAAATATTATTTCTATTATTATTGCATTTATTGTTGCAAAGTATTTGTAACATTTGTATGTCCTGTTAAAATTGTTGCATCTTCCGACGTAACATTCGTTCGACCGAAAGGCGAGCAACAAAGCGTCGGTTTCTTTGTTATGCAGAAGTATCAAAAGCGTTCTAGCCAAAATGAAAAGTTATTTGCAATCTTTGAATTGCCGAATTTCTTGAATCTTGTTTCCCCTTTAATTTTTTAACATTTTATCTAGGTAACGTTATTTGTTTACCTTATGGTCATGGTGGAATCGCGGACTATATGCGTGTATCGATATGTAAAATGTCATTTATATTATTATTGCATTTACCTTTATAAGATTAATATCGCAATGCGAATCCACTTCTCTTGGCGTACCCGTTTCATTCTTTGCGAATCAGCTTATAAAAATGAATATTTTCATAAACATCCGGGACGTGTAACGAACCGAAACGATTTATTTTCCGAATTCATTAAATATTCACGCGAGTATCGTTTGAGGGGCGCATTGTTTCCTATATACCGCCGGAAACCGTTGGTATCTGGTTTGTTTAAAGTTCAGTAATTCAGAATATAAATGTTTGTTAACGGATAGACTGCTTTCGAATTGTGCCCGAACGGTCTAGGTTGATTTCAGCGTACGATATTCAGCGTTTGGGTCGGCTAATGTGTTCAAAGCGTGCGGTAATATAAAACGTCTAGCACGGGAACGCATTTCGAATGTAATATTTAGATCATGCGGTGTGCAATTGAGATAGTCCGTTAAATAGCTTCGATAAGGACCGAAAGAGGTTTCTATAACATGTTGCCCTCGAGATAAAATTCCATGAAACTGGTAATACATCTAATCATCTCGAATTATGCGACCATAGACTCCGATAAATTGTCCGGTAAGCTAATCTGTCGGCGTACGCTGTGATTTTGTTCTATACGCAAATAAATATTGATAAATGATTCATACGTTCGCCTAGCGACGGAATCAAAATTAAACGTTATTTCCAGACTAACAAAAATAATTCAATTTTCGTTGGCATGGATTGCAATTTATAAAATATGCAGGTTAGACAGTTCGCGGCAGGCGAGAGCTTTGTTATTACTGGAAAGTAATATATTTTGCATTAAAATTATACACTCGACTCGTGCGTCGAGAGTTACACAACGAATAGAAGGCACAGCGGAGGTACAGTGCACTTAGTCTAGCAAATTGTTTAAAAATAAATACTATATACACGTATTTTCATATCACGCGTACATACAGGCTTCTCATACGGTTATCTATTCCACAGGGTGCGCCATACAGTTCAAATTAAATGAAAATTCCCGAGTAGATTCTAAACATCATTTCCCTATGCAAATTCGCGATTTGATGCATCGTTTTCGAGTTACTTACGGAAAAACACGGATCAATCGCAGCGTCGCTGTAGTGGCGCTGCTATTGGCGTATAATAAATAATAAATACGTCCAACATAGTCGCACTCTGATTGGTCTGTATGTTTTTATTACTAACTCGAGAACGAAGCATTCAAACCGCAAATTGGAAAAGGAAAAGGACGTTTAGAATCACCTTTGGGAATCTTCCCTTTCTAATTTCCTCGAACTTCACACCTTGTACAAAAATTTTGCGAAAAAGTACCGATTACGAGAAGATCGTTACATAAATATTGTTTATACCTGCACCGCGTACAAATACGATTATACCGTAAAATATTCATCAGACGAAACTGTGTCTCGTTGAATAGTAGCCGTCAGAGCAGGACCACGGCCGAAGACGCGACCGACCATTTTGTTCCGTTTCGTTGGGAAAAAGAGCATCATGGAGGATCGCTCTGGGCGACGTTTCTAAAATCGTCAGTCGCGTGCCACAATTTGACACGATTACCATAGAAAACCCGTAGTCGCGGCTGTGCACGGAGTCGGACGAAACAAACCGGCGAAGCCTCTCACCTCATGGCATTTCTAATAAACGTCACAGATCACCGAGAACAGATTAATCTCCTGTGATCGCACGACGATCACCGAGAGAGGATCCTTCGCGTTCACAGAACAGCCAGGCAACCATATCTACCCCCTTCCCCCTCCTTTGCTCCCCCCACCACATTTCCATTATGCCGTTTAATTCATGCCCGTGATTTCAGTTATTATCGGAGCAAATTAGCGATGCTCGATTTGTCTCCCGACATTCCCTACGCGACCAGCGGATCAAGATTGGGATCGCGTGATATTGAAAAAAAATCGCAATGAAAGCGGCTTAAGTAATTTTCAGATCGCAATCCCTCGGGACTTTTACACCTTGCCGACCTGCAAAGACGTGTGCAAGTCTCTTTGCAACCCTCGAGATTACACGATCAGTTTATTTCAGAATTTATTGAAATGATTCGAACTGTTTCGAGATGTTGGTATAAGTCGAAATAATTGTATGCAATTGGAATTGAAAAAGAAAAGATCTCTGTTCACTTACAGCGCTGTTTACTGAAAATTGTATTGCAGATTTGTATGCAGTTATACAGGTTTTAATTCTTAGCACTCGAATGGCGTCTCTGAGGCGCCACTAAAAATGGCTGCAGCACTGTTTAAAACAATCTTTAAAAATTTGTAAAAATTTAATCGTTGCAAGGACGAGTAATAGTAAACAAATTTCGTATGCATAAGATAAAATATATCGTGTAGAATGAAAATATTCTATGTCAGAAAAAATGACTTGGGGTTAGAGTTAAAACAGCTTCGAGTGCAAAGGGTTAATTCTTAGCACTCGAATGGCGTCTCTGAGGTACCATTAAAAATGATGATACTACTATTTAAATAATTTTTACGTCGCTAAATTTGCAGTTAAGACATCGATACAAATTTTAATGTTTTAAGTACGAGCAATGGTAATTAATTTCATATGAAATGAAGAAAATGAACTGTGTACAATGGAGCTGTTATAGGTAGAAATATTGTTTCGATTTTGAAATGGAATTTCTTCGAGTGCAAAGGGTTAACACTGAACTTATCACAGCGTGTCGAATAACGCTTTTCAGATTTTTTTATTTTACAATTATTAAAGTTAGAAAATGGTGTTTGTATTGTAACGAATGAAAATAATGAAATTGTAATGAAAATCGTAAATAATCGAAATTAATTAAATCTTGACATTTTTGTAAGACAATATACGCTAGTAGATTTTAATACTCGTTAGGTTTAGTGTTAAGGATATGTTTCAATTTATTATAGTTTCACATACGTTGAAAGTCACTATTTCCAATAGTATATAACCGGTGATACCGTTGTTCAATTTCGATGACATTCTGACAGTACGCTCTAGAGTATTTTCAATATTTTCGTCACAGGCAAACACAAAAATTTATACGATCAATATTGGCAATTTTTTTGCAACTATGAACAATTACAATTTCGTCAATATTCGTTTCATCGTTCGGAGGATATTTGATATTGACAGAATTCGACCCAAATCAGATAGGTCGATGTTAAAAATAATAAGTTTGCTCTACACGTATTTTCCAACAATATTAACCCCTTGCCACGCTATTTTCTTCGCGATTAAAATTATTATTACGTCTTCGTCGCTAAATACGTTGCAGAAAAGAAGTAATAACTTATTTCTTTCATTCTGCTAAATATATTTACTTCGATTCATAAATATTGATTAATAATGTAATATTTATACTTATTAGAGTTTACTTAAAATCTTCAGCGTGAGTCTGACTCGTTGTAATTTGGTAAGAGGTTATCACAAAACCTATCACAGTTGGTCAGATAAATCTTTCTACATGTTTTATATTACAATTATTGAAATTATACAATTGCCTTCATAAAAATCGATATTTATATTTATTAGAGTTTACTTAAAATCGTCAACGAAAATTTGACTTGTTATAATGTGGCAAGAGGTTGTCACAAAACCTCTCAGAATGGGTCAGATGACTTTTTCTACACGTTTTACGTTACAATTACTCAACTTATAAAATTGCCTTCATAAAAATCGATGGATCATTTTGCTCAATCGAATATTGCAATAAAAATCGTACAAAATCCAAACAAACGAAATCTTGTAATTTTGATAAGACGATATAACACTGCTGCACGTACTAGACAATATAACTATTTTAATGTTCGGTGGGTTTAGTGTTAGCGTTTAGTGTTAGATGTTAGCGAAATAAAAGAGGTTACCGACGTGGTGTAATTTTAGTTGCGGCCGGTCGCAGTTTGCCGAGTAAATAAATCAGAGGTGGTCCTCAAAAATTGATCGCACACGCCAGATTTCACACGACGGAAACTCGCCGTGTCGCCGACAAAAACGTTAATACGGTCGCGGCCGAATGGTCGGTGAAAAAACGATCATTCCCGCGATGAAAAACACCGGTAATCGTCGAGACGTATTCGACACAGTATGCCGCGTATCAAGATTCCCCTACGGTAGCCCACGGAAATCACATAGTGACGGCAGGAAATGTAAGACCTCAACCATGGCGGATAACGGAAACAAGCTTAGGCAGACTCGGCCCATATCGAATTATACTGTTAGAGAAGTTCACTAGCTTTGCCTAGCTTACCTAAAAGACGGTAGTTTTGACGTTGTAACCGCCCCTTCCGGCCCTGGGGACTCGCTGCAGAGTTAGAGTTCATCTTTTGATGTTTCGCTTCAATTCGTAAACCCGTCGGTGTATCGCGTTCCATTACTCGCGCGTGCAAATTCTCCGAATTATTTTCAAATAACGAGCTTCTCGAATCTTCTACCGACGCACACGGTGTCACGGTCGCCAAATTGTTCAAATAGAACTACTAAATACTGGGATTATTAAGGATTACGAAAATTGATGGATTTGATTACAGACACACACACACACGTCTCAACAGCGGGTAAAAACAAAAATACCCGCTCGCCGATCGATATTATAAGAAACACAATTTAACACACGGATTCGTGGTAATTCGGGGCTGGAAGCTCCTAAATGAACAGCGTTCGAACGTGTTCCTCGCGACAGTACGTCGAACGGTTCTCGGAAAGCTTCTTATCACTATCGAGAAATTTCCTGGTTTCTGCTGAAGGAATTATTTGTAACTCACTTGTTAGAGGGAGCGTGCAAAAAGTATATTATTTGAAGAATTTTCGAAATAGAAAGAAATCTATTTATAGGGATAATTTTATATGCGACTCTAAATAAAAAATCATATAGTTTCCTCTATTTATTTTCATCGTCAAGAAATGCATCAAGCACTATTTGATGCAAAGCATGAATGAAATTAATTCATTTGTGGGATGACGCACTTTTTAGAGAAAGCGTTTAAACAGTATATAATTTGAAGGATTTTCGAAATAGAAGAATTCTATTTATAGGGTTAATTTTATAGGCGACTCTAAATAAAAAATCATATAGTTTCCTCTATTTATTTTCATC
>CM052090.1:7020288-7049560 GCA_028453745.1 Agapostemon virescens | reverse complement strand
GTCAAGAAATGCATCAAGCACTATTTAATGCAAAGCATGAATGAAATTAATTCATTTGTGGGATGACGCACTTTTTAGAGAAAGCGTTTAAACGGTATATAATTTGAAGGATTTTCGAAATAGAAGAATTCTATTTATAGGGTTAATTTTATAGGCGACTCTAAATAAAAAATCATGTAGTTTTCTCTATCTATTTTCATCGTTAAGAAATACTGCAAGCACTATTTAATGCAAAGCATGGATGAAATTCATTTATTTGTGGGATGACGCACTTTTTGGAGGAAGCGTTTAAACAGTATATTATTTGAAGGATTTTCGAAATAGTAGGCATTCTATTTATAGAGGTAATTTTATATGCGACTTTAAATAAAAAATCTTACGGTTTTCTCTGCCTATTTTTATCGTCAAGAAATCGAGTACTGTTTAATGCAAAACATGAATGAAATTCATTTATTTGTGGGATGACGCGCTTTTTAGAGAAAGCGTTCAAAAGGGCAAGTTTAAATGCGACTCTAAGTCGAAAATCTTACAGTTTCCTGTATCTATTTTCATCGTTAAGAAATCGACCACTGTTTAATGCAAAACATTTCACGTTACGTTTCAGTTTATCAAAATACGTCTCCCTGTTTATTCAGATCAGTATTTGAATCGTGGAACAACCGAAAATAATAATTGAAATATCCTTCCTCCAAAAAGTCTCGCAGTTCTGACTACGAATAACCGCGTACCTAGGACGAGAATAACTACTATCGTCTCTGACTCTCTCGTAACGCGCAGAGTACGAGTAATTCCTGTTTGCAGATTTTTCTGTCGGCCGATTAAAAGCAACCGTTTCTTCTGCCGCGTTTCTTATATCCGTGGATCATGTAATAAACTCGAGGTACACGCGGTGTGTCATTTCGATTGGATTGCCCTTGCAAATGTGCAGAGAGAGAGAGAGAGAGAGAAAGAGAGAGAGGGAGCGGTTTGCCAGACGGGGCGGAAAAAAGTGTGCAAAAACGGTGGAGGAGGATGCAGAAATCAAGAGAGCAACGAAGAAAGAGAGTATTTGCACATTTTCCAATAAAGTGGCATGCGGACGCGTGGCGCAGGCGAGTGGCGGGTCGTGTCCTTGCTTGAAATAACAGGGGTTGTACCGTGCGCAGAATTAATACTTCGCTCTCTCACGTGGCGGATTTGTCATTTTCTGTTTCTCCGGGCCTCTCGTCACCGATTATTCTGGTCGTTGTCGCTTTTCGATCCTCTTCCAGGCCGCACGCCTAGCTCCGTCTTTCACGATTCAATGGCCGTAAACGATAGGAAAACCGCAAAAACCACAACCGGCGCCGCCGCCGATATTTCATTCGAACGGACGACCAGCGCGTGCACGCACGTGCGCTCGTGTATGCGCTCGTGTGTGCGCACACTTTTGCGCTTTCGCTCGGATTCGGAAGAGTTAAGACTCTCTTGACCACGGTCTCGTGTTACCCGCATATTTGTCTTCGCCATCCACTCGACTTTCGCGCTCGTGTTCGCGCGTTAAAACGGCGAATCGTGTCACGGGGTGAGGATGCGTGCTTCGGGTTCGATTAAGTGAACAACGGCGCCGGGGCCGAGTTTTACGATTTCCCTAGAATCCCTTTGACCGTGTCACCGATTCCACGCATAAATTGTCCCCGGCATTGTGGCCAATTGAATTATTTCCGACCCGCAATGGACTCCGTGGACCTCCATTTTTGTTTACGTTCCCTTCAGGGAACGCGGCCGAGATCTCGTGTTACGTTTGCGCGGAATTTCTCGATGAAATTTCCCGTCGAGGAAATATTTTAATTTCTCTCAGGAGATCGGTTATTGGTTTTTTTTTCGGCGCTGTTTCACGCGCGGCAAATAGCTTCGACGCATCCTCCGAACGAAATGGAAATCGCCGTTTCATTTTGTCCTTGCGCAGTTAGCAAATATTTTTGACACCGGCGCGCGTTCGCATCGAACAAACGAACGGTCTACGACAAAATTGAAACTGTGCGTATAACGTTCGCCTTACTCGATTCTATAAACGGGAACGAATGCCGCGTTCTCCGTATGTTGTATTCGATACTTCGTTTTGCCGTACGGTAATACGGCGCGTTCATTAAACGCGGAACCAAATAATGAATAATCTTTCAAACGGCGTTCGAAAGTCGAACGCGTACGAATTTGTTGAAAGGGCTTTTGTTCGTTCGGTCTCAATGCGCCATGAAAGTACTTCGAAAAATACCTCTTCGGCAAATATTTTTAACACGTGGAATTATAGAAAGAGAATTGCAAAGATTAGCATAACTTTTCGAGAGGTCTTCGTGATAATATTTTGTTCGGCTTTTGGTATATTCCAATTTTCCAATTTTCAAAGTGTCTTTGTAACTTTGTCAATTTTAGAGTGCTGGACGAGCGTTGAATTTCAACTAGTTTGTTATAAATTTAGGAAATCCGTTGTGTCAATAAAAGCGTCGCGTAGGAACAACATCAACCGAGCGTCAACGCGTTTACATTTTTATGCGAGGTGTTCGGCGAAGTTGAAAACAAATTGAGATAGGAGATTCTCGAAATGGTTCTCTTATTTTATAATAAATCATGCACAAAATTTAAATCTTATATTTCTATACATATTAGTCCCTTATAATGTTTGGTAGGTTTAACCATTGGCTCTGTAACGGCGTCTTCGAGGTGACATTAAAAATTGCTACGCTATTATTCAGAATAATTTTTACATCGTTAGGATCGCATTTAAAAAGTCGGTAAAAATCAAAATATTGAAAGAAAATTACGCATGCACAATAAGTACATAGAATCATGATCAATTCTAGAAGCAAAAGTGGCTTGGAATTAATCCTTAGCGCTCCAATGGCGCCTCTGCGGAGACACTAAAACTTGCCATTATTTAAAATAGTTTTTACATCATTATTGCGTGTATTTGCGTGTACCAGTAATAGTGATAAACTTTATACATGCACGACGGGAAATGGTAACAATGTACAATGGAACAATTCTAGGTGAAAAAATATTTTCGATTTTGGAATTAAATTTGCTTGGAGTACTAAGGGTTAAAATCGTTGAAATACAACGAAACCAATCCGTCTTTGGTTGTAAGTATTTAGGTTCAAGGGGCGGTTTTTCCCAAGGACAGAAAGATCCAAGGGAAAAATGGAGAGTGTTAAAGTACGTACAATTAAAATACATACGGTAAGCAAGGTGCCGTAATTTGTAAAAAGGCAATTTCTAACAAAAAATTGCTTGAAAAGAACGACGACGCGAATCGGCGAAGATTGGAATTTTGACGAAGCGTTGCAGCTGCGGGTCACGATGGACCCGAGTCTCACCGTTCGAGAGTTAATCCAAAAAGGCAAACACGCTTATCGAGCTTAACGAGTGGGTAATGGAAACGTTTGTCTTGGGAGCACACCGGTCGATTACTCCGTTGATTCGTCGCTTCATCTTAGCCTAATGCGTGATTCACTGCTTTGCATGGTGAACGAGGTTGGAACAGTTGGTGGCTACATCAAAAACCCCGCGCACTTCAAAGTCGGCCGATCCTTGTGGAGCTGTTCACAAGGTACCATCCGCATCGTATAGGAGAGGGTTGGCGGTGGCGGGTAGGAGATTCGTTTGCGCAGCGAGCGGAGTAATCGAGGGTAAGGAAGAAGAGGAAGGGTGAACGAAAAATAAATGATACCCGAATTAGCGTAATCGTGTGATGGTTTCACGAGGGAGATCTTCGCACATCGGAGGGGTATCACGGGGGACCAGAAATTCAATTTCGATTTCATTCTGCCGTTCGACGTTCGCCGATGCGCTTTGCAGATTTCTAGATTGCACTGCCGCCGTCGAGTCTCTCTCGAACGCGATCTTATACACGAAAACGCATTGCAGAAATTTCGGGAATTTTTACGTTTTGTGATATTTCTGATTTCTGGATTAATCGAATGGCGTCCAGTTTACTTGGACTCGGAAACATCGCAGAGAGGTCTTTATCAAATTTTACGTAAATTTGTTAAGGTTTTCTTAGCGCAACTTGAAGGCTGTTTCATTTCCAAATTTTCAACAATTTCCAGCGTGGCGTTACCATTGGTCCGCGTTGTCAGTTGATAACTCGAAAATGGAACAGCGCAGCGAGATCTTTATTAAATTTTATTTGCTAACATTCTGTTAATGCAACTTGAAGGCTCTTTCATTTCCAAAATTTTAACCATTTTTAGTGTGGCGTTGCCGTTGATCTGCGTTGTTCGCTAATACCTAAAAAACGGAACGCCGCAGCGAGATCTTTATCAAATTTTATTTGCCAACATTTTTTTAACACAACTGGAAGGTTGTTTTATTTCAAAATTTTCAACCATTTTCAGTGTGGCGTTGCTGTTGTTCCACGTTGCTCGTTGATAACTCGAAAATCGAACAGCGCAGCAAGATCTTTATCAAATTTGATTTGTTAACATTTCTGTTAACGAAACTTGAAGGCTGTTTCATTTCCGCGTTGTTCGCTAATGGCAGAGCAACAAGTTTTGTGGAATAACTCTGAGAACCTTTTTCGAGCAAATATTTTTAAGACGACCTGTATACAGCAAATCGATAACATTTCTCGAATGCAACTTGTTCCGTTGTTACCGTGGAATTCATTTCCTTTTCTCTTCTTTGACGAAGCTTTCGGAAAACAGAGAGTCATCCTGTTTCCCATCAGAATTCAATTTCATATGCTATTCGGCGGAAGAGTCGTGTTTATAGCGACAATCCACGGGGTACGGCATAGAGGTAGCATTTATTTCATTTACACAAACTCCACGCAACAGAAGAGACACATTGCGTACTAAGGTGGCTTTGTTAACGTTCAAACTTCGACGCAGAGCGAAAGGGGGGAATGCTCTAAAACATAGGTGGTTGATGTTCAGTAATTACAGTTCCACAGGCGAGTCACGTTCGCAGCATGCCGCACGCAAAGGGTTGAATAAAAGATGATGAGCTGATGTTGGCCAAGCCACGGCGATGCCAAACATCCGCGATATCCCCTGAAAACGTTGGTTAACCCAGTGACAATGCGGAGAGCGAGGTCCATTGTCACCCCCATCGGGTACAAAGGACCGTGGCACTTTGTCTCTGTGCCCGCTTATGTACACCGAGCATGTCACAAGACACATTCCTGTATAATGCAGAAGGCAAATTCACTTGCATGTGTTCTGGAACATTGCAGTTCCGTCATAGAAGATAACTTTCATGACTTTCGGTCGGAACGCGGAAAAGTAGTACCACTGGCCCCGTGGAAACGCGAACGACGAGCATTTAAGATCGAACGATAAACGGAATCTCGACTATCCGATTAACTCTAAGCTTACCACGTTGCTTTACAGCAACAAATTGTAATTGAAATAAATTCTGAACGGAATTTCAAATTACTCGTATTCATGTTCTAATTTTCACGAGTTAGTTGAGACTCGCTGTAAGTACAGTGATTGACCGTTCCAATGGCGTCTCTGAGGCAACACTTGAAATTGTTACAATATTATTAACGCGTGCTAAGCTGTTTTTGATCGATTTTTTATCTAGGTCGTTCGAAGGGTTGATTCAAGATTGTTGTATATTATTGCAAATTTATTTTATTTTTTCTGTATTCAATTTTTATAATATTTCATTCTTTTGGTGGGAGTATATTCTTCGGTCATAAACATATAAAATATATCTTTTAACAGTAAAACTAAACCTACCTACTTTTTGGATTTTCTATATCACTATTATTGAAGTTATAAAATAGCCTTTATATCAATCGTTTCAATAGATTTCTTTATTCAACCATATACTGTAATAAAAATTGCAGAAGTTCTTAATAGATTATATTTCTTCATTTTTATAAGACAATGTACGTTAGTCATTTTTAATGCTCGGTAGGTTTAGTGTTAAAGATTGACTAGAGATTCTTATATTTTTTTACAAATTTATTTGCTTCGTTCTATATCGAATTTTTATAATATCTCATTCTTTTGGTGGGAGTATATGCTTCGGTCATAAACATAGAAAATATGTCTTTAAAAGATTGACTAAAGATTGTTGTATATTATTACAAATTTATTTGTTTTGTTCTATATTGAATTTTCATATCTCATTCCTTTGGTGGGAGTATATTCTTCAGTCATAAACATATAAAATATATCTTTCTAGTAAATTAAATAAATATATCACCGTTATTACCACCGGTGGTACACGTGACACAGAACGTGTTAAAAAAGAACGTTTAAAAATTCGGTAAAAATTGAAGCGTTACACAAACAAATAACGGAACTAAATTCTCTACGTACGTAAGAAAATTAGCAGTTACAACGGGGCTATTTTTACATCTTTGTAATTGTACCTTAAAAATTGATGCAAATTTGCTGAGGATGACCAAACATACAGCCATTTCATAACGATACGAACCCACAGAAGTGAATTCCTTAAATAATTACTCACGGTTACATCTTTACAATTTCGGCAATCATAAATTAAAATGACGGAGCACGAAACAATACCAATGTACACAGTTATTCAAACTGTGTCTAACTTTGAAGTTAATAAAAAGTTTTTTCAAGAAGATTTTTATAATTTCAACAACTGTCGCCTAAAAAGTCCCACTGTTAAAATTGCTCGTGGTGCATATAATCGGAAAGCGTGCGCAATCGGCGAGTCAATGATCCCGTTTTCCAAAATAATCAAATTTACGCTCCCCGTTACCGTCCAGTTCCATCATGTTCCTTAGAAAATCGCATCGAGGGTAGTCGAGCAACGGACGAAAAAGCTAGAAAGATCTTCCGTCGATCGAAGCGGATCTTCTCGACGGCGGATCGGCAAAGAAAATCCGAAAGACTCGGGATCGAGCAGGTGTCCCGTGGTTTCCGCAGTAATAATTTTTCTAGACCGTTTCATTTGGCACGGACGTCAGACGCGACGCGCCGTGATCAGTCAAGCGATGTCGGCTTGTGTTTTAGTCTTTAACCCGTTCTGCTTCCAGTAATTAAGACTCCAGCATAAAAAAGAGGGACGGCGATAGAGTTGGTTCGGTCGAGGGAGCGAGACAGGGAAAGAAAGAAGGAAGGAAGGAAGGAAGGAAGGAAGGAAGGAAGGAAGGAAAGGGCGAGGGCAAGAGAACGAGGAGAGAAACGTAGTCCAAAGGGTTGGGAGGGGGTTAGGAGAAACAGCAGAAATAGAAGAACGAAAGGGTGGGTAGTAGGTGGTGTACGGTGGTTGGAGATATAAAGGTGGGGGCGTCGAAGAGAAAGAAGGAGAGATAGGAAAGGGAGAAGGTGAACGTCGAGGCAGAACGGCGTTGGAGGGAGGTAGAGTAGGTTGGCTGTACGATGACATGCTCCTTTGTTCTGCCCTTTTGCGGAAGACACCGTAGCGAGTAGCATTTGCAAGCACAAAGAGAAATAATGACTAGTCCAGTGTTCAACTAATATTTGCTTCCAACTTTTCCCGAGATTTTTTCTCCGAGAATGCTTCCCTTTGTCATTCGTGAGAGCCGGTAGACACGACGTTGACGACGCTGGCCCGGTTCGGCTTGTCAGAAAAAGTGCTCTGCTACTATCCTCCGCTTCGCTCTGCTCCGCTCTGCTTGGATCCGCTTCGCTCTGCTCGACTGCGGGGGAGTGGATATATCTCCGCGCGACAAGGTAGAAAAGCAAGGCTTAAGACGGGGCGGGGGTGGGGGCTAGTGCCACCGTCTGTTGTCGTCTTGTGTACCACGGAACAAAGGACTTCCTTTTGCATATCTAACAGACACCACGTACTGCACGCGACTTTTTCGTTTACATTCGCTTCCGTTTTCGTTTCGCCTCTGCCTTTCGGCCTTCGGGACAAAGCACACTCCGCGCCACGATTTGCCGAGCCTCGGTACTCCCCTCGCCGTTCCATTCGACGCGAGACTTTCGAGATTAAAAGAAATCACGGGCAGAGGATCCTTCGAGGTTTTACCAATTATTAGGTCGCAGCACGAATACGGTTACGGGGGTGATATAGACGTGTTTTAGATCGGACGTGTTTAGAAATTGTAACTGAGAAGATTGAAGCTAGCTTTCGGGACGCGTCGATACGGTAAATTAACCAAAATGGATTCAGCGATCTCGTTGCTGGACGATTTTCTGCGGAAGATTGCGAAACTTTGATAACGGGGTACACACTTACTCTTTCACGTAATCGGATCTGTAACCCAGTGAATTTACTACTTAATAAATTGATTACTTGCTTAATTATTTCATTAAAATATGCGTTTAATCTACAGCCGGACTAGAATGCCGAATAAACGTCTTTCAAGGCATTGAAAGAACGCGTCGTAGACAATTTTCTATTTCGACGCGGGTCTTCTCCCTCAATTAGAAAGTTATGTTTTTTAATTTCCGGAATATCCAGTATTTATAAATATTTGAAAACACAATTTTTGAAGGTTCTATTTGTAGGCTTTGTGTTATTTAATTTGTTTGTGTTCACTAAATTAATTTTACGGAATAATCGAGTGATAATTCGAATACTTTGAGTCAAAATAGACCCAGATTTCTCCGTTGAAGGGTTAACGACGAGGAGGGCGAATTTTCATGGTCGAATCGTTGGTTTCATTTAGTTTCCATGCGGAGGAAACATTTTCGCCTGTTCGCAAATGCGACGCATCGTTGATCGATGTTACCGTGTTGCAAACTTTGCGGTTCGCTACGATGAATATTAACATTTTTGCATGACGCACAGCGAGATTTTCCCATCTCGTGCAAGCATGAACTGGCAAACTATACGTTAGGAGAAGGGTGACCATCGGATCCACTCTATATCTAGTTTAGTGGTCCTGGTTTTTCGAGGGTGGTAGTTGCTGGTCGCGATGGTGGTGGTGAAATCGAGTTAGCCAAATTAACCATGAAATAGACTCCCTCCGCCCTAGTGTCTGTCTATCTCGTCAGCCGCTCGTGTCGTTCGCATCGCTCCACGACCACTAACCAAAGCTAACCAGTCCCGCAGGGCTTTTTAGGGCCACTGCACGCAAAATTGAACTATCGGATCTAAAGAAAACGTGGACACTGTTCCCCTACTGGCGTTCCTCGGCTGTCTTAAATAATCAACGTTCCTTCTATTTCTTTTACCGGAAACTAGGACCAAAATTTGTTTATCACAGCGTCGCGATCAGCGAGATTTAAAAAGTTTAAAAATACAGTCGCTATGATCAATTTTAACTATGCAATTCCAGTCTAGAAAAATTATCACAATTTGATGGAAGCTTTCCTGTGATTTAGCGCAGAGCGCCGTACAAAATGTGTTAATTTGAAGTCTGGTCAGTTAATTTCCTTTATAATATATTTGAAAATAATTAAAAAATTATTTAAAATGTATAAGCATCCGTAGTGCGATTTTCTATGTTGAAGTCGAATTGCTGCAGACGAAGCAGAAAACGATTGGTTGCTAAGATAGCTGAACTGGTTTTTGCAATTGTTTCAGATCGCTGTCCTATTAAGCATTGGCGTTTCCTTGCGAAAGAAGGAGGATACTTTATCGAGACAATTTCGCGTTGAAAAAAATGGTACCTAGACGGTTCAGTAACCCAAGCGAGAGCTTCTCTGCCGGCTTGATTCATGGGCACGATGATCCCATTGACAAATAAGAAGGACGCGGGTCGGCCTTTTTCTCATTAGCGGCACTTTGAACTAACCCGCCCACGTTATGACAAACTAGATTAATTTTCTGTCCAAAAGGGACCGCCTTCCCGATCGTTTGTTACGAAATTTCAACTGTCAGAAATTGCTCGACCGTCCTGGACTCTCTCGCCCGCTATTCGCAGCAACGCAAAAAACCGTCGTTCAACCGATCGCGCATTAAAAATTGTTTGTACTGTTTGCAACAGCTCGTTCTTCTCTTTGTTTGCAACGTTTTTCCGCGAACCGAGCCGAGTATTTGTCGTTGCATGCGATTGTTTTATTTCAACACGGCTCGCATATGAAAACCGACGCGGTATTTCTGCTGGCCGTGTTTCACGACGGATAATTTTCATCCTGGAATTACGTGTTTTAAACAAACGCAAACGTTTACCATTCAATCGTTTTGTTTGTTCGAATGAGTATCATATTTTTCCGAAGTAATCCAATAAAAGATAATTGTAAAACCAATAATAACCAATTACTCTTGAAACGGAATATAAAATGCCTGATTTACCATTCACCATA
Organism: Agapostemon virescens; assembly: GCA_028453745.1. Lineage (NCBI taxonomy): Eukaryota > Metazoa > Arthropoda > Insecta > Hymenoptera > Halictidae > Agapostemon > Agapostemon virescens. Next base: position 7,039,394 of record CM052090.1, on the reverse strand, counting down.
TTTTTCTTCTCTTTATTATCGGCCCGTTTCTTTCTCTTACTTTCTGTACGTGTGTGTGTGTTTATGCGCGTTTCTTTCGCGTTGGTGTGCGGTTCATTTAAAAACGAGAATATCCTTATTACGTTTGTTACTACAACCATGCCAATATTTCCGTCGAACAAAGCAAATATTCGTCATTGTTCCGCGGCTAAATGGAATTCGAAATATTTGTTATTACTGAAAAATCACGGTTGCTTTACTTTCTTTAATTAACGCGCGACAGTGTACTTCATCGAATTTCACGATCGACGTGAAAGGGAATCGAATCATTCGCGTTCAGCTCTTCCAATTTGATTTCTGTATTTTATAATTGTAACTTCGGATAAATGGTATTGATTCGCGAAGGTTACAACACTTCAATACGGAGAGCAATGTATTTTCATATTTCAATCGAACGTTACTTCGACGAGTTTCGCACACTTTCTTCGCCCCCTGTTTAATTACTAACAAATAAACAATATATGCAGTTATACGAATCTTACTTTCCGTGTATACAGAGTCTTTATCGACAACAGACAATTCATCGAGTATTTCGCACGGTTCAACTTTTATAACGCGTATTTCCGTAACTGTTGTATTTCCCGGTCGGCGGAGCGACAGTTACAGGAGGGGTACCACATTCTTTGTGGTGCGTCGAACGTAGCGAAGGATAACAATTGAAAAATAAAAAGAGACCGTGGATCGACGCTTCGGTTCTCTGCCTCTCTTTCTTTTCCATTCGCCATCCTCTTCCGCGCTCGAAACTTTAAACGTTTATTACGCAAGTAATTATAATCGTAATTCTATCGGGAATGAAACTTTAATCGCCAATACCTCGCAAGCTATCGATTGCCTGCTCTTGCAATGCTACATATTATACACGGTGACTAAAAAATGTTCATGTTCCTTTAAAACTGGAATTCCTGTACTTAATTCTGTGACTCTTTTTCTTCTGTCGCGCGCGGTTTCGTTTTCGAGTTTCTCATAAAAGAATGCGGACCAATCGAAGTGAAACTGTTTTCAAATTTTCTATTTGACAGTTATCCAACTTGTAAAATTACCTTTATAATAATCGATTCGACAGATTTCTCTTCTCAACGATACATTGTAACAGCAATCGCACGAAGTCCATGTAAATTATATTTTCACAATTTTACGCGACAATGAGCTAGCCAAGCGTTCTTAACCCTTTGGCTTACGATTTATTTTCTGATAACAATGACTACATTTTCTTTATCCTCCGCAAAACGACAAACAGAAAAGTCAAATTTGTATCCTTCACAGATTGTATGCGATCAAAGATTAAACAAAATGTTATTTCGGTTTAAACAAATTTAAAGAAACACATGTTCGAAAGATTCCGTTCGAAATCTGGATCACGATTCTGACTCGTTGTTGTAGGGCAAGGGGTTAACTCTTTGCACTCGAAGCTGTTTTAACTCCAACCTGAAGGCATTTTTTCGGACCTAGAATATTTTCATTCTACACGATATATTTCATCTTATTAATATGAAGTTTGTTTGCTATTACTCGCCCTTGCAACGATTAAATTTTTACGAATTTCTTTGACACAAGCGTAGCGATGTAGAGATTATTTTAACCTCTTAGACACGGCTGAATTTTGTGCGGGGCTGTTTCTCTGTAAATGATACAGCACTGAAATGTGTGACGGATAATACTGTTCTCTACACGAGTACATTGGAATCAAGTGTTTGATCATAAAATTATAATTTTTCTTAAAGATATGGTATACGTATGTTGACTTTAACAATTTACTTTTACTTTATCCGCGAAAGCCACTATAGTGGCGCATAGTGCCTAAGAGGTTAAACAGTGATGCAGCTATTTTCAGTGGTGTCTGAGAGTCACCGTTCGAGTGCAAATTTTTAATAAACGACACGGAAGCGTTTTCGAAGGATCCGCAATTTCCCGTAAATCGCGTTACGCGGTGTAAACCAAAACCGATCGTGTTCTATTATTGGCAAAATGGTCGCAAGGGAATCCGAACGCGATAACAATAAATAAGAAAGCTCCTCGAATATACGATCCGCGTCAGCTTTAAATCATTTGGTCGCGAAGGGTATTCAGCGTTCTGTACCTGCGCCCCTAATAATTTTAATTAACGTCGGCACCCGTTGCCGATGCTTTGACGTAACTGGAACCTATTACCTGCTCACCGTTGGCAACTCAGGTACGCGTATATGGAACGCAGGTATGCGAGTTACGTATAATACCGGCGTGTACCAACCTTTCAGTAATCCCCGTAGCGATACTAAACCGTGGACGTTGTAAAAGCCCGGGTCCTCTCATAGGCGGAGGACGTTTTCATTGTAAAAATCGAGGGATCCGGTTAAAAATATTCAAAGGTGGGAGCGATGGCCGGAGAGGGGTTTATAACTCACGTCAGGCAGGTAATTAGCCGCTTTTGCCCAGCTGTAATGGACCCGCTAAGGCACTAAGCGAGACCCTTAACTTATTTAAATGAACTGGTAACCCATGTCCATGTCCAACGTGAGCTCAGACACGAGGCAATATAGAAAAACCATTTATAAGGGCACTATTCCGGATGCCTAAGATTCTTCTTTTCGTTTTGCTACACTTTCGACTTCGCAGCCATCAGGGTATCTATTTTTTCGTGTTGACAGGCATATGCAAGAACACCGCGTACACACGCGGTCGAGCCCTCGAGACCGTGTTCGTTCAGTTGGTTTTGCAACGGACCCGCGGCAGCTCGCTTAGGTAATTCTACTTACATTAAAGCCGGGGCTTAATGATCTCGGACACGGTGAAATCTTAATGAACGCATTATCATATTATACCCGGCACCTACGCCCCATGATCTGTCCCGTCTTTTTTACGAATCCCTGCGACCGATCGACTGTGAAATTATTGGAGACATCGGGTTGATTGTCGTTCCATGCGAGCTTTAACGATCCGGGCACTGTAAAATCGTAATAAACACGTTAATTATGTTGTCCGTAAATCATCCGAGGTTCGCGGAAGCTTCGACCGACTTGTTTGTAAGGTAATCGGGATTTTAATAGATCGAAGAATTATCGTGACTGCTCCTCGCCGTCAGTTCCGGTGATCTGCTTGCTAATTTTCTGAGAGCGCTGGTCACGCGATTTCCTAGCTGGAAATGATTTCTTTTATCCCTTTCTTTGTTTCACAATGGTTACTCGAATTTAAAGTTAGAAATACCGAACCAGTCGAAATGTATAAATTCGTTCGAAACTTTCCGATGAGAATATTTTTATAATTTTAATAATCGTGGGAGAAGAAACTAGGACTCTGTCGTTACGAATGGTCCGATAGTTTTGGCGTTAAGTTCGTCATCCGATTTGAAAAATCAACACTGACCTTAAAATATCGGAGAATATAATCATGAGGCAAAAATCAGTCAAAATTACTGGTTCTTGATTTTTTCGTTTACAATTACCGAAGTTGTGAAAACATTTTCACGAGACAGTTTCGAATGAATTTCTTCAGTGAAGCAGTCGTTACAATAGAATTTATGCGAGATCTGAATGGATGCAATTTTGTCATTATTGTAAAGCAATTTATATTGGTCGGATTTATTACTCGGTGGTTCTAGTGTTCCTGATCTTTTCGTTTATAATTACTGAAGTTGTGAAAACATTTTCACGAGACGGTTTCGAATGAATTTCTTCGTTGAAACAGACATTACGATAGAAATTATGCGAAATCTGAATGGATGCAATTTAGTCATTATTGTAAAGCAATTTATATTGGTCGGATCTATTACTCGGTGATTCTAGTATTCCTGATCTTTTCGTTTACAATTATTGAAATTTGAAAAATATATTCATCAGCAAGTTTCGAATGAATTTATTCATTCAAGCAGATGTTACGATGAAAATGGCAAGATGTGTTAATAAATGCAGTTTTGTTGTTACGCAATTCGATAATTCCATTGTTAAGTGTAAAAAATAAAGTCAACTATCTGTAATATGTTGACTTTCAAATGACCTTCGGAAAAGTTGTCCTTCAAATGCACATCGATGGAATCTTGCAAGGAAAACATTAACATTAACGTAAATATTAATTAATTAGTTTGGAACTAGAAGGACTTCCATTGGTATTCCATGTTTATTAAATAATCACTGAAGTGTGATTCTTTGTACTGCATACGAGTCATTGTTGGAACATTTTGAAAAGAACATAAGCTGTAGGACAATCAAATGATGCGCAGCATAAATTGGAATTGTTGTAAAATGTTAAAAATTTTTTTACAGTTATTCAGTTTGAGAGATACAAAGCTGCAGAAGATAAGATATTTTTTTGTGTGATAAGATGTTTATTTGTGCGAGTTTCTGTCTTCGAACACAGAATACGCGTTGATTTGTTTTCCATGAAATTTAGGGACGCGTCCAAAGGGCGAATATTGATTTTATGTTCGGCTGTAAAAGTGTGATTTGAATTTTGATTGCGGACTGGGAGAGATCGCGTAACAGGATAGTGCACGCTTTGCCAGACGCACAAGAGCCCTTCAATCGACGCTTGTTCGACTGGAAAATTGAAGGAATACACTTTTAAAGTGCTGAACTTGAAGACCTTGTGACCGATTGGAAACTTTGATCCAAAACTAGAAACGATTAGATGTCTTTAGATCGACGTAAATATTTCCCTATTAATAATAAACGATAAATATATTCAGCAGGCGAAGACGCCACTTTTAAATTCTCTAAAATTATCGTTTACAACGAGACGCATAGCAAAAACACAATAACTTAAAATAAAATAAAACACAATATCTTAAAACTTAAAAAGACAATAACTTTTTTACTATTAGGCCATCTGACACGAATTTCTATGGAAAGTTAAAACAATTAGTTTACTACGTGACGAAACAAAATTTCGAAAAAATAATTTCGATCGGAGTTCCAGAGAAAATTCTAAAACTGCTTTTTTACAATTTTTTTATGTGAATCTCTATTGAGCAAAGTATGTTTTAAATATCTGTGTCAATTATGCGTATTTTAAACGTTTTATCACAGTCAACCGACGTTGCAACGAGCCAGAAAGTTTAAAGACATTTAAAATTGCAGTTTTTCATCATTTTCAGCCTCTAACTGTAATAAATCTAAAGATCGTTACATCGTTGATTGTTTATCGTTCTTTTCCACGTTAACTGAACAAGATATGAAACATTTATATCATTGACACACAGATTCGTAATTTTAGGCTTTCAGTATTTACTCTGCAATTATTCTAACTTCTATAAAAAAAGTTCAAGTCGCGTGGTACGATATAAAAAAAATTATTGTTTTCGCAAAAGAGTCCGAATAATAATAGCAGCAACCGAAACGAATGTTTTAGCACTTTTTCGATGTTTCTCAAAGGATCGCTGCAGCTTCCTCGAACGTCGGTCGGAATATTATTATGCACAATCCTTGCACGCATTTTTTCATCGCGCTAATTATGGTAACGTTAAACGTTCCCGATTGCTCCTTTATTTTGCCCGTGTCTCATTTGCTATTCAAGGTATTTCATTGGGCGCATTCTAAATAGGAAAATAAAAGGAACGCGACCGTCACGAGACACGGCCATTTTTCTAGGCGAATCATCTCGGTTTGATTACGATCTTCAGCGAAGGCATAATTTGATAATGATACGAGAGCATAGATTTTATCGCGGGACCATGCTAATTTCGCTTTTGTCGTAACCGTTGATGCCTATAATCTGCGGTGACTTAAAAATATAGATTAAAGTATCATCGTAGATCTCTTTCATTTCGGCAAGCGGCGTCCTAGTTCTCTTTTGTCAACTGGCGCGCTCGCTTTGCGATCCGCGCGGGATTTCGAACTTTCTTGCCGTCTCGTCGGTAATTATCATCTAATTACGTGGCTAGTGTCTCATTCGCGGAACGGTATCGCCTTAATTCCTCGAAAATTCCCGGCGAAAAGGACAACAGGCAAATTCTACAACGCCGGTATAAAACGCGAGCCTAATTAGCCTTCGAGGGGTTTTAATTTATTTACTCGTTATTAATTCGCTAATTTATTTGGCCGCGTTGCTCTCGATGCTCCTCGCTGCAACGAGATTTAAATCGAGCGCGAGTACCATAAAGATTGATGGGATAATAATGACGCGCAAGTAGGTTGGTAGAGTAAGCTTCTCTTCGAACCGTCTCCTTATTCGTTAACTACTTAGCATGATACTTAAAACGCGTTTCCAACGCATCCGGACCGCGTCCCGTCGCAGAACCATCGCCTGCGAATACGCGATCGCCGTGCATAAAACCGTCGCGACTCGATTTATTTTTCACCGTCGTTTCGTCAATGAGTCGAGGAACGTTCGCAATCTATTTCCCCGTAACGCAATTCCAATCGCAAAATATAAATCTCGACGTATGTTTTCTTCAATTTTCGAGTTTCTATGTATTCGCGACATTGTTCTGGTCGTGACACTGTTAACACTCGAAATGAAAAAAAAAAAGATGAAAGAACTGTGTAACTGCACGTTGCTGAACATACAAACGATGTTGGTCGACATCGATTATCGGATATTGTATTCTGTCAACAAAAAAAAAGAAAATAAAACATATTTGCGAGGCTAAAACAAAATCATGAATTCACTCTATTTTTAAAGAGCGCGCTATGGCTTTTGAATAAGCGGGAAGTGTGGGATTGCAGCGAACACGAAAGGTGTAATTAATAGATTGTGGAATTTTTACATTTATTACAGAAATGGGGAAGTGTAATAAAAAACGGCGAGGGTGTCGATATCGAATATTCGTGAGATCAACGAAAGAGGCTAGCCTTTGCGAGGCTAAAACAAAATCATGAATTCAATCTGTTTTTGAAGAGTAGCTTGTGAATATGAGTACAGAGTGGGACTGAATCAAGCACGAAAGGTGTAATTAATAAATTGTGGAATTTTTGCATTTATTACAGAAACGGGAAAGTGAAATAAAGAATGACGAAGGTATCGATATTAAATACTCGCGAGGTCAATGAAAGAGGCTAGCCTTTGCGAGGCGAAAACAAAATCATGAATTCACTCTATTTTTGAAGAGTAGCTTGTGAATATGAGTACAGGATGGGACTGAATCGAGCACAAAAAGTGTAATAAATAGATCGCGGAATTTATGCATTTATTACAGGCATGAGAAAATGAAATAAAGAACAGCGAAGGTGTCGATATCGAATACTCGTGAGATCAACGAAAGAAGTGATAAATGTCTACTTAACTTCCGTTTTAAGACGCAGTACAAGTCGCTCAAATTTCCGCCAGTTCAACAACTAGTATCATGAAACAGCTAAAACAAGAGATTCATCGATTACCAATAAAACGGAGCAAATGACGCGAAAAAAATTTGCGAAGCATAGCTGGTATATTAAAAATCATAAGAAGTAGAACCACATCCTCGTTACTACCTAGACCTGTCAACCGGTCCAGCTTCGATCCTCGACGCGGCCATTCTCGTACAGTTTCGTATTCGGAGTCATGCGCCAGGTCCGAAATCTTCCGAAACACCTGGCCGCGTAATATCGTTAAACAAACTCGTAACACGGGCGAACTAGCTGTTAATGCGATCATCCTCCGTTCGATCAGCACACACCCATCTAATGATGCCTTCAAACAGAGGTCACACCCGGGCTCCCCCGGATCGGCTGGCGAGCCTTTTCTTTTTTCCCTGGCGTACACCATTGGGCCCACTTCCTCCAGCCACTTCCTCCTGTCTCTTCTCCCTTTCGTCTCCTTTTGGCTCTCTTAATATCTCGTGGCTCCAATTAGTTCTGAACCGTCGGACCGTCCGATTGTCCGTCCCGTCTATCCCCGTGTCTGTCCATCCATTCCTTCTCGGTCCTGTCCGTCCGTCCGTCCGTGTCCGTCGGGTCCGTGTTGGTTGCCGTTCGCGTTCCTGCGGTACCTCTCGTTCGTTGCCTCGGCTCGTTCGTATCCCTCAGCTTCATTAAGAAACGGTAATGCGTTTTGTTTCTCTTCTACGCTCTCCTCTCTCCCGAAGGGGAACGAGCTAGGGACTCTTTTAATAATCCCGCAGCACGTTCAGAGATTTATTATTTTCGGGCTACGTTGCTGGATAAGTCCATATGGCTGATCCTCTGCGCCCCCTACCTCACTCCCTCCCTCCCTCCTACCCCAGCTGGCTTCACCCTTTTTCACGGTCTGTCTTTCTCTTTCTTTCAACGAACACCGGATCCTACCTTTGTCTCTCCTGGCCCGTCCGACATCGGCGACTCTTTCTCCTTTTGCTTTTACTCCATTTCTTCTCCACCTAGCCTGTCCGCGAACTTCTGTACAGGGTGACCTAATAAACCGCGGAACCGACCACCGCGCCCGGCAACCTTCGACATTGTTTGCCCGCTCCAGGCCTTGAAAAACCCGATTTCAACGTCGGTTTTTGTCGGAATTGCGAGGACGCGGTATTCCACGTTCTTCGTTTGTCACGTCGAAATCGCCGGTTTTCATGGCTCCTCGTGTGGTAGTCAGTCTATCTGCGAGTTGTTGTTGCATTTCAGCGTCATCTTCGTCCAACGATGCTTGCAATTTACTGTTTTCAAACTTTCTCGGTGGTCTTCCACGTTCTCCGTTTCTTGCGTCGAAATCGCCTCTTTTCATGGCTTTTTATGTCGATCCGCCAGTTATTGTTGTGTTTCAGCAACATAATCATCCAACGATGGTCGCAATTCACTGTTTTCAAATTTTTTAGTGGACTTTCCGCGTTCTTCGTTTGTCACGTCGAAATCGCCTCTTTTCATGACTTTTTGTGTCGATCTGCCAGTTGTTGCGTTTCAGCGTCATCCTCATCCAACGATGCTCGCAATTTGCTGTCTTCAAATTTTCTCGGTGGTCTTCCAAGTTCTTTGTTTCTCTCGTCGAAATCGCCCCTTTTGAATTTTTTAAACGGCTCGAAGCACCGTGATTTACTAAGAGCATGCTCGCCGTAAGCTTCGACGAGCATCCGATGCGATTTCCGTAGCAGTTTTCTTGAAACAGTAACAGAAAATCAATGCCGTCCGCAAATCTTAGTTTCCGAGCACAAAATTCGACATTTTCAACGCTATTAACCCTTTCGTTTCGAGTACCGACTATAGTTGACAGCCGTACGACGATCTGTGTGTACGGGTGATGACTATAATTGACATCTTTGCGATTATCTGCGTCGACTATCGTCCATTGCAATATATGCTTGCATTAAAAAGTCTGTCGAATCGATTCCTACAACTGCACTTTTCTAGCTTCGATAATTGCAAGATAAACAATTCTATCCAGTCTCTATTTTAATTGGCGAAGTGTATTCGTGGCGAGGTTTGCAAACTATATACGCTTAATTAAAATTGGCTTCGATTCGCGAAAGCGTTCGTCGTGGTAAATAGCCGTGACAACTTCTAGGTGAGGTAGGACCTTAATTAGGAATAAGGTTCTAATGACGCTTTTGGCGTAGATAACGCATTTACGTTTTTACTCGTTGCGTCTGCTCAAGAAGGAATCCGAATATTCTAATAATCCAAGTTCGACTAGCCGAATAGCTGCGATAAGCAGATTTCATTTTGCTTTACGGGTGCGTTCCGCTGGAAACCGTTTCAGATTCCAGTACGATTAACAAATTCCCCAGGAACGGATAAAATCCGCGTTCGAATCGCGATTCCAGAGGTACACGATGCGACGCGGTTCGACGGTTTAAACGAAGACATCTAGACGGTTAGGGTATCGGAGTCCGGCTGAAGGATTCTTCAGCGTACCAGCGTATTTCACGAGGAGGGGAAGTTCAACTGCCATAAATTACAGCTAGTTTGGCGCCAACATTATTTACGATTGCTTCCACGGAGCAAGTGAAGCGCCTAGCCTAACTATTCTCGTGCCGTAATAGCTCTATAAAAGACGTAAAAATACGCTTACGTGTTTCCGCACACCGACGCGCCTTCTATATTTGAATTATCCGCTCGAACGTTAAATAATCGCAGGAACTTCGAAAACCCATCCTGGCGAGTATATTTCATGGAAACACGTAACGCGTTTCCGAAGGGCGGAATTCTGGAATGGATATATATTAGAGTGGAAGTCACGGACGAACCTACTTCGCAGTGTTTTCGCGTCGAATAATAGTTGTTGCTTCGAGCTGATCGTGATTGCTGATAAAAGGAAACGGAAATAGAAATTGCGTTCCGTGCTCGTGTCGACCAGGGCGGCTCGATCCAGTCAGAAGATGCTTCTCTCGGTCGGTTATAATTCTTAGAGGACGTATAAGCTATAAGCATATTCCGGTCCTTTGATTTAACGAGGTGTGGTGTCGGTTATACTATAAACGGTACATCGGAGCGCCTATAAACTAAACCGGCGAGTCGGTAAATTAGGAACTGAGACCTCTCGCAGGAAGCCCCTAAAAATACAATTAACGAGTCGTTTAGCGGATATACCTGGCGCAGCTCGCTGTTCCCGATGATGGGTCAGCAACCGTGCAAAATGATACCAACTGATTTTTCCGTTCTTATTTTCGATCGTTTAATTCGCAAGCCGCATTCTTCGAGGGACTCGCGCGGCTTTCTGAAATGTTCCATTCTGTAGACGCGTCCCTTAACATTCACGTTGTTTGAAGAATCCTTCGAAAAACATAGTATTTTAAAAACCCTTTCCGATAAGTAGAATATTTTAACTTGAGAAGTGTACGGATAATTTTAAACAGTATAGATTGATTTAAAAATTGCAGGTTTGAGATCGAACCAGGTATTTTAATTGTAGAAGCGCACGAATGTTTTTAAAGAGAATTTTTCAATTTTAAAAATGTACGTACGATTTCGATTGAAATATTCTAATTTTAAAAGCGTACGAATGATTTCCAATGAAATGTTTTAATTTTAAAAGCGCCCGAATGATTTTGGTTGAAATATTCTAATTTTAAAAACGTACGTCTGACTTCGATTAAAGAAAATATTTTAATTTAAAAAATGTACGTATGATTTAGATTGAAATATTCTAATTTTGCAAGCGTACGAATGATTTTAAAGAAAATAATTTAATTTGAAAAGCGCACGAATGATTTTAACGAAAATATTTCAATTGTAAAAATGTACGTATGATTTAAATTGAAATATTTTAATTTTGGAAGCGCACAAATGATTTTAAAGAAAATGTTTAATTTTAAAAGCGCACGAATGATTTTAAAGAAAATATTTGAATTTAAAAAATGTACGCACAATTTCGATGGAAATATTCTAATTTTGGAAGCGGACGAATGATTTCAAATGAAATATTTTAATTTTTGAAGCGCACGTATAATTTCGATCGAAATATTTCAATTTTAGAAGCGGACGAATGATTTCAAATGAAATATTTTAATTTTAAAAGCGCACGAATGATTTCGAATGAAATATTTTAATTTTAGAAGCGTACGAATGATTTCGAACAAAACATTTCAATTTTAGGAGCAGGCGTATAATATCGAGTAAAACAGAGTATGCGTATTATTTGTGAAACAATATTTTACCGAGTTCCGGATTAAAGAGGCCGCGTGAATTAAAGTCGGGAGGCAAGGAAATTTGGACATTTTTTCTGCGGGACAGCGTCGTCGCCGGCGATGAATTACGGCTTCGCGTAGTTTAATATTATGCCCGTAGTGCGGGCAGCGAATATAATCTACGATAAATCACCAAGAGAATCCGTTGCTTAATGAGTTTTTAGTGGCGGGTTTCACCGTCCGTGATTCATTTTGTTTTTTAATCAATTCATTAACGCTGGTCTCGGATAACCTTTCCACTCGGCTCGCTACCGCTCTCGAATCCGTTCCAATATTCGGCCGACTTACATTTTCATCAGCTCCGTCATCGTCTGATGCAAATCATCTCGACGCTTTCAATTAATTTCGATGCCTCTAATAACGAACGTCCGGCAAATATCGTTCGCCGAATGGAATGCAATAACGACATTAAATTAGAACAGCCAATCGTTTCTCGTCTCCTCTAACGTCTCTCTCTCTCTCTCTCTCTCTCTCTCTCTCTCTCTCTCTCTCTCTCTCTCTCGAGTAGAGAATTTATTGTTTATTCGCTTATCGTGGACGCGTGCAAGAAACGGTCAACGGAAAAGTAACATCGATTAAACTGAACAGAATTAATCGGGAATTAAACGACGGTAATCGGACCCTGTAATGTTTCTTTTAATTTATTTCGATACTGGACATTTTCCTCGTGTCGCTTAATGGATTCGATTTCAACGTTGCATTGCCGAACGTGTGTTTTCGACGTACCGATTGTTTGTTTTTACGAAGCAATAATGAAGAACTAATTACGCGGAGTTTAAAGTTTCAATGCTGTCGGGCTGGAGGTTGTCCCGAAATCGAAACCTTTTTTGCGAACCGAAAGAATTTTATTCGTGAATCGCAATAAACGAGAAATGCACGGGAACGAAGGATAGAAGGGATTATGCGTTCGATTCTTCGTTAATTACTTGCTTGTACAGTTTCCACGGATTCGTAACGCGTGCGAAATGTTACAGAGTAAGATGGCGGTGGATAGAAATTGCTAAAAATCTTACATAAATTATTTTTAAAACTGAAATTCTAGAACACACTAACAAAGATTGATTGCTAACCTCGGGACACCCTGTATAACCAACGTGGTATTTATTAATGGAATCCACTGAACTTTTATTATATATATTATTATATATATAACTGTTATTTTATTCCACTGTTAATTTTGTTAAACTTAATTTTAGAGGAATTCTTTATAGAGATTGCAGATTCTGTAAATTTATAACAAAAACCAGTAAATGGAACGCAAAAAGCATTATTATCCACAATTTAACAACATCATTATTTATCAAGAAATTAATGCTGGAGTAGCTTTTGGATTTTGCAATTTATACATTTTTCATATTTTTCATAATAATAGTAAATCCAATGATATACATTGCTTCGTGATAATAAGACATCATCTATGGTATTCAAACTTCGTTGAATTTTTATTGTAACATGTGGTTCATTAAAGAAGTACATCAGAAAATTACTAATGAAAATATTTTTGTAACTTCAGTAATTGCGAATGAAATAAGTAGGGGCCAGTCATCTTGACTGGTTTGGTAGTTCTACTGTTAACTAACTATTTTTCGATGTAAATGAATGAATTATGGTTCACAGAGAATATAAAACCGCATCAGTTCACATTCGAATCTCCTAAAGTCCTCCATTCATAACGCAGACATATTCGCCACATTATATTTCCCTAGATACAACATTGCACCTGTAAAAATAATTTTGTTGTACAACGCACAATTTCAAAATCATCCGGAGCAATCAATCAAGTACCTCGCTCCATATGTATATATATACTTATTTATTTATATATTTATATATATATTTGTCTTGACTATGTGTGTGTATACAAGGTGTCCCAAAAGTATCGTAATAGCGAGAAATGAGGGGTTCCTGAGGTTATTTGAAGTAACTTTTTCCTTTGCGAAAATTCAATCTGCGATTTCGTTTACGGGTTATTAACGAAAAATCACTGACCAATAAGAGAAAAGCGCGCGAACTAACACGAGCTCGAACCTTCCGGCGGCTTGGCGCGCGACCAGAAGTGAAAAACGTTGTTTATTCTTATTTCAGAATGTCTAAAGAACAATTACTAATTTTTCAGAGCTGAAATAGTAAACAATTTAGCCGTGTCAGCCTTTTTAATTTTCTCACGCGTAGCACATGAAATTTTTATACGATACGTACTGTGAAGATAAATAATAAGTAACCCAGTCGAAATACGTAAATGACATTTTAATTTAAATAATTCTGTGTCTGAACAGAATTCAATGAACGATTCGCAAAACTAATTTAATAATAAATAGTCGCGTTAAAGAACATGGAGGATATGTGTGTTTAAGAATTGTTAAAGAGTGTCATTAACAGTAAACTCACCCATTCAGTTGTAAATCCACTGCATGGTTGGAAATGTTGACAGCAGGACAGTACGTGGGCCCCTTTCAGTGTATGCTGAACCGATCAGCTGATTCCTATTCGATGGCGACGAACGCAGATGGCGGACGGAGGCAGCCTATTCCAATGTTCACATTCATTACATTTTCACTAAACACTGATAAAATAACTTATTTAATAATATTTAAGACTGATGGAAGTTTGTCACACATCCCGCTGCGTGTGCCGGCAACTATGCGCAGATGAATGCGCGCGAGTGAGAGTGTGCGCATGCGCGTTATGTCGCTCTCCACGAGAACAATCGTGTGGTCCCCGTGCGTTACCGTGTGTCGTGGAACATGTATTACTTATGTATTATTAAAGTATTATTAAACCGTTGTATATATATGAGGGCTTTCAATCGACCGGCCTCCAAAATCTAGACTTTGTCATATTTATGACCCATCCTTGAGACCCGGTGGCATGTGGCACGCACTCGGAACGAAGCCCAGTCGAGAACAATGTATCGCGTCCGAATGAAAACATTTGAAACTCTCCAGGATGAAAACAAAATTTTCACGACCTTGTCGTCACGTTCCTCGTGAGGAAACACGACCATCGCGTTAGTCTTCCACAGTATCTTCCGAGGGAAAGGACGTCGCGAACGCGTTATTGCATTATAATATCTTGTTAAATGTTCTTGTGCGGTGTGAACAACGGATTCGAGAAAATGTGTGAAACGTGTGTTTCAGGCAATGCGTTAGGTATTTCTTTTCAAAATCGGCTTCTTTTCAGGGCCATAAATTTAAACGAGGAAACATCCTCTTTGTTAGATTATTGGATATATATATCCGGGGACCACACGATGGTTCTCGTGGAGAGCGACATAACGCGCATGCGCGCTCTTCTGCGCATACTCGCCGGCGCACGCTACGGGATGTGTGACAAACTTCCATCAGTCTTAAATATTATTAAATAAGTTATGGTAACAGTGTTTAGTGAAAGTGCAAAGAATGTGAACATTGGGATAGCTTGCCTTCGTCCGCTACCTGCGTTCGTCGCCATTGAATAGGAATCAGCTGATTGGTTCAACACACACTGCAAGGGGCCAACGTACTGTCCTGCTGTCAACATTTACAACCATGCAGTGGATTTACAACTGAATGGGTGAGTTTACTGTTAATAACACTCTTTAATAATTCTTAAACACACATATCCTGCATGTTCTTTAACGCGATTATTTATTATTAAATTAGTTTTGCGAATCGTTCGTTAAATTCTGTTCGTACACAGAATTATTTAAATTAAAATATTGTTTACGTATTTCGACGGGGTTACTTATTGTTTATCTTCACAGTACGTATCGTATAAAAATTTCATGTGGTACGCGTGAGATGTCATGCACACCAGAAAATTAAAACTGCTGACACGGCTAAATTGTTTACTATTTCAGGTCTGAAAAATTAGTAATTATTCTTTAGACATTCTGAAATAAGAATGAACAGCGGTTTTCTTAAAATTATTATCGTCGCGTAGTAAAAAGAAATTCGGAGAGTTCGCGTTCTCTGTCTTGTTCTTTTACTTCTGATCGCACGCCTGGCCGGCGGACGGTTCGAGCGCGTGTTAGTTCGCGCGCTTTTCTCTCATTGGCCAGTGATTTTTCGTTAATAACTCGTAAACGAAATCGCAGATTGAATGTTCGCAAAGGAAAAAGTTACTTCTAATTACCTCAGGAACCCCTCATTTCCCGCTATCACGATACTTTTGAGACACCCTGTATAATAACATAAATGGCTAAAAATCCGAATAAACGCATTTTTGTTATTTTCACAAACTAAGACAGTCCTATCGAGTGTTCCGCAAACCTGGTGTAAAAGAATGATCAGGAACCTTGGGTTTACACACAATTTATAAATTATCCGGAGCAATCAAGTAAGATACTTAGCTCCGTACATAATAACAAAAATGGCTAAAAATTAGGACAAACGCATTCTCGTTATTTTCACAAATGAAAACAGTCCTACCGGGTGTTCCGCAAACCTGTCGTAAAAGAATGATCAGGGACCTTGCGTTTGCAATGAATCGGCACAGAAGTTATTAATTTTCTGGCGACCCCCGTAAGAGTCGAAACTCCGTGGGTCTAACGCTAACTGTGGAAATTTCTAACGAGGCGACCAGGAACGACCAGTTTCGCGGCGTGTTATACATAAATAGAAATACGAGGAAGTACGAGACGAGAGGCACGAGGGTGGTGATGAGGAGAAAGGGAAGCTGAGGAAGGTGTCGGTGCTGAAGCCCTGCGGGATACGACCCCCGTGGTGAACACACGACTCCCGAAAGAGCCTCCGTTTGGGAATCGCGCCTGCTCGTCCAACGAAGTCAACCTGTCGACCGTTTCTTCTGCAGTCGGTGGCCGAAATTGATGAAGAATGCCCCTCGGAACGAGATTATAGATTACGTCCATTATTGGCCACCGATGTGTGTATATATATACATCACTTCCGGTCGAGTGGGGGGACCCGTGTCCCGCTCGCGGAGGAACATTCGCTCGTACTCGTTGACACTTTTTTTTTTAATCAACACGTTTTTGGGAAACACGGTAATTGCTTTTTTCAATTAACGTCCGATCGAATTTTTGGTTAAACAAATTTCTCTGGAGAGAGAGAGCACCGCGTGCCGCACTTTTGATTTGACAGTAAATCTTGAAATTTACAATGGCCCGCATAATATTCGGACACCATGATACTCGAGAAATTTTTACCGTATATTTTCGCTGTTAATGGACTTAAAGAATTGGTCGTTTTGTAATAATAGAAAACACTTGTTTATTTAATTTATACACGTTTCGCGTTGATCGATGCTGAACAGAATAATGCTCAATTTTGACGTCGCAAATTATATACAGTGGCGCACGAAAGTATTCGGACACTCTTTAAATCTAAATAACTTTTTTAAGATTGGACCAAACGTCTTGACTTTTCTTGAGCAATTAGTTGCATTGATTTAATAAATGATATGTGAAATGAATTTTGTAAATATTGCAATTGGTATGAATTACGTGACCAATAGAAAAGGAACTTCTTAAATATTTTTTGTTCGAGCCACGTATTAAAAATATTCAAAATGCATCTGGTAAATCTATATGATAGTTATACATATGCAGAAACATTCATTGAAATCGATCGACATACACACGAGCTACGTGCTATCGAAAATTATGAAAATCGCAATTTTTCAAGATTCTCAGTCAATTTCTGTTTAAACTTCATAAATTCTTACATTTTTCTACGCGTGTCGTTCTTTCTCGCGTCAATCGATTTCAATGAAATTTTCAGCATGCGTTTTAAATTTTCATTACGAGTTAAAATAAAAATGTTTAAAAAGAAGTCTTTTTTATTTTTTTCCGTAATTTCTCTCAATTAGAATCGTTTCGAAATTATTCTTGCGTACCATTTAGTAAATCGATGCTTCTAGTTTGCTACAGGAAAGTTTGAATGAATCTTCAGTTGGTTGAATCTCTAAAAAGTTATTTAGGTTTGAACAGTGTCCGAATACTTTCGCGAGCCACTGCACGGTGATCACAGTTTTTATTTTCGTGGCTGCCGTTGAATAAGTAGAATCCCTGTAAACGATTCCGGCGAAACAACGGAACAACAACGGATTCGGTTTATTAGTCGACACGGCGCTGCCGTTGTCGATATTTGTCTGATCTGTTTGCCCGGATTGTGTTTACCGGTTCAGATTGATGCAGATCCTGTTTTCAACTTGTTCTGTTGATACCTCTAACCTTCGGAGTGGCCCCCGCGGTGTCCCTAGGCTGACAGTCGGCTAATGCGAAAATAACAGTTTGAAATGTTTTTACTTTTCGCCGGAACTTGCAAATCCTGCGGTGTGTACTGTTTACGTAACGAAAGTTCAAGTTTCGATGAAAAAGTTAGCAGCCACTGTTATACTGTTTATGGTATTTTTTTTAAGTACGTGCGACATTCGAGAGACTGCTCCTGTGCGAGAATTTGTTTATACTGTTGGTCAGCGGACATCCTTTCTGGGAAAACCTGCGATACTGTATGTAAAACGTTTTTGAAATGTGTGTCAACAGGTTTTTAGATATTTTAACAAATACCAGGGAAAATAGGAAACTATTTAGGATAGATTTTGGAAAGATGCGAGTAAGTGCATTTTATTAACGTTTTAAACAATTATACTGCGTATGCATAATGTTTCCTGAAAGCTGTATTTACAGTCTTGAAGTACGCATTTACTTGATATTCTTTAACATAGTTTAACAATAATATCAGTTAAGGGTAAGAAACTTATTTCTAACTATGCTTAACACTGCTTCTTAGCACTCCGATGGCTCCTTTAAGGCAACGCTAAAAATTGCCATACTATTAGGTTGTTTGGAAAATAAATTCGATTTTTCTTTATGAAAATGACAGACGATTTTCTTACAGTAAATAAATATTTTATTGAAAATAAAAACGAAATTACTTTCCAAACAACCTAATATTATTTCAAACAACTATTACATTGCCATATTTGCATTTAAGAAATCGATAAAAATTGAAATGTACGTACGAATAATACTAAAAAATATTCACTATTCATCATTCACGATAGGAAATGAATAGTTACCTATTTTAGGTAAAAGAGAATGTTTCGATTTTGGAATTAAAATTGCTCGAAGTGCAAAGCGTTAAGATTGCATAAATGCATGTGTGGAGAATCGTCCAACAAATTTATTTCCATGGACATATATTAGGTTGGGGAAAAAGAAATCCATGATTTTAAAGTCTTGAAATAAACGTAAAAATAATGAATTTATTTTTCCCCAAACTAATGAATTGTCTTTTCTTTTCTGTAACATTTTTAGGAATGAAGACTTTAGAATAACTTTAAATTTTCATTTTCCATTATGTTTAGGTTTATTGCAAGACTTAAACATAATGGATTTCTTATTTCCCAACCTAATATATTATAATAAAATATGACTATAAACTTGAATATACGCATTCTCGTTACTTTTCAAAAATACGATTTTACGAAAATTTTAAACAGTTACGTTTCTTTTTGCAATTTCACATTTTATTGCAAATCGCTGTAGGCCTTTGGCACGTGTTACAGATTCGTTGTAACATTTGACAGGGAACGGAGAACGCGACGATAGATTGATAATAGATATTTTAGCTTAATTTGGAGT
>CM052090.1:7001679-7020278 GCA_028453745.1 Agapostemon virescens | reverse complement strand
AATATAACGTTATTATGAAGACATAATGGGGTACCGTGGCACGCAGGTGTGTCTTCGGGGTTCGGGCTTTATATTGAATGCACGATAAACATTCAATTCAGCAAGGGTTGAGAAACCTTTTATTATGGCCGAGAGAGAGACAATGGTATTGATATTCATTTAGAGGCGCGTTTCTCTTGGAAAATAGCTCGCGGCTCGATGGAAGCAACGTTTACCGGCCCGTATTGTTCGCAATGAAATTTCTTCGTTCGCCGTCGCGAACCCGCTGGAAACCGAACTATTAAGATCGCAGATAACGCGAATTGATTGCAATAAATCAGACGGATCGGTAATTATTGTCTATTTTGAATAATCGCAATTATCGGCATGACTGATTTATGTTTACATTAACACGTGTGAACTGGTTAAACCGCGTCGACCGTGTACATTCTATAAGTACCTTACACCTGGATTCCGATTAATGTTTGTCGACCGGCACAGCATATTCGAAGCCGAGCGTGCACGCTAAATCATTGAACGGTCGATTGGGTATCTAGCCTCAATTAAAACGCGATCAATAAGTTGATCATTTTTCAAACGTTTGGCAGTCTAATTTCAACTTTTACATTACGAACGGAATTGATCGTTCTATGGAAATGGTCGATGCACCGTTCAGGTGCAAAACTGATCTTCGATCAACTTTACGCGTGCGCGTAATTTACTCAGATTTACAACAGGTTCTTACATATTGTAAGAGTGAAAATAGTGAAAATAGGAAACCATTTTGGATAGATTTTGGAAAGTTGTGAGTAAGTGCATTTTATTAACATTTTAAACAATTATATTCCTTATGTATAATGTTTTTTGAAAGCAGCTGTATTTACAGTCTTGAAGTACGCCTTTGCTTCATATTTCGTTAAAATAGTTTAACAAAAATACCAGTTAAGGGTAAGAAACTTTTTGGGTTGGAAGCTAAGTGATCTGATTTTGATTTTAAGTAAGTAGGAAAATTCAAACTTTTTATTTGGAAATATAATTAAATTCTTTATTGAATTTTGTCTGAATATTGTCCGTTCTTGTCGATGACATTTTACCATTTTTCTGCTAGCAGAAAACTGAATTGAATGAGATTTTATGTCATCAGGGTCTTTCAAAATTTTAACATTTAAAGAGTTCTGCATGGAACGAAATAAATGGAAATCTGAAAACTCAAGATCAGGGCTATATGGTGGATACAATAACACATCCTAACCTAGCTCCAATAATTTTTGGCAGATAATGAAATATGTGCGGAACTCTGCTATTATCGTGTTGGAAAACAACACCCTTACGATTTGCCAATTCTGGCCGCTTTTCTTGCATCAGTTAGGCGAGTCGTTGAACGTAGACGTTTGAATTACATTTTTGGTTTTTTCCGTAAATGAAAACAGTTTTGCTTTTCTTTCTAACTTTTTATACGCTTGCGCCCAGTTCCTGCCTTTCCGGAAACGATCCGATAAAACGTATTTGAAATACGCATTTCGTTTCTCTCATTCTTAAATTGGAATAAAAACGAAACTACCTACCAAACGATACAATTCCTCGCTAATAATTGAAGAATGAAGTCGAAACAACAAGAAAACAATAAAAACACACTTTAACGAACGTGCTAAAACTGTCTATCGACAAAATCCGCAATCATTCGGTTGCCAACCGAATACTTCGCTAAAATTACAATATAAACGGTAACTGAATATTACGCAGGACGAGTATACTCGTCACGACGTACTCGTCGAACACAGCGAACCGGTTAACCGATTTGCATCATTCGGAAAAGTGGAAAATTGATCGATGCGACTAAAATGTATTTTTATTGTATAAAAATAGTTTCGGCGCGCATATGTCCGCGTTTCGACGACAGTGACCGGTAAAATTCGGTGCATATATATGTTTACGATGCAAATGAGTTAACGCGATTTTACTGCGCGTACATTGTTGTACATTGTTGTACATTGTTGTACATTGTACATTGTTCCTACACCTGGGGGCGCGATGAAAGCGAGAAATCGGCGAGCTCGCAGGTCGAAAGACGGATCTATTAGGGGCTCGAGCCGTTGGGCCCACGGTACGGGGTTAGGCCTGTAATTAACCGGTAGCTGTTTTACTCGCGAGAGAGCGTACCTACTTCTGCCGGTTTAACGGTCTACTTTTATTGGTCGCTTATTGGTTATTTTTGGGCCGGCTTGGCCCGAGGCGGTCGCCGCCTCCGGCCAGCATGCTATGTAACCGGAAGTCGGAAGTCGAGGCGATCGGCCACGGGGAATGGAAACCATCGTTCCGCTGACACTCGATGCCACGAGCGAGCTTCGTTTTCGTCGAATACCATGCTTCGCCACGATTATCTTCCCTCTCCAGGGAATTTTAAGGATCGTTCACTGTAGCGACCGAAATCCTTTTGAATATTGCACTTGGTGCCGACTGAATTCGGAGGACCACACGCCGTTGTGGAGCTGAATGAGTTTAACACGTGAGAATCGATCAACTCGTAGGTTTTCGATGGAAGTTTATTATGCGTTTTTGAAATTTGCAAGTTTCACCATGAGCTGTTTCATCGAGTCTGATTTTTATGGATACATTGGCTGCTTATATACCACTTTCGGTGAGCAAATATTGGCCAATGGCGATGCTTCATTTTTGTCCTTTGTCTGGAGCTTAAGGGTAGTGGGAGCGCGGGTTTTCGTGTCGAATATTTTTTGACTTCCTTGCTTCATTTTCTGCATTCGGAACCGCATTTTCGAGCTCTTGAACCAACCCGAAGACTCCGCAAAATCGTTCTTCGGTCTTAAATACAATGTTCTATTTAACCCTTTGTGGCATGGAATTTTAGAAAATAAAATTTACACATAGTTATTGCAAAATTTCCATGTGTGTCAAAAAATATCCCATCGTGTATATTTACTCATTGAAAAGCTGGAACGCTTTTAGTACCACTGTGGCTCAAAGGGTTAAATAAAAATTCTTACTCGAAGTCGACAGTCAGTCATCGTCCGTTTCTAGATCGTGTTGCAGCTATTGAAATTATAAATGCAGAATTTCGGTAGAAAAGAGAGCCGATCGATGGAAGCACTAACCTGCCATTTTGTTTTGGGGGTCCTGATCTCGCGTAAATGCGGTTTCGTGAAGAATAATTGCATCGATGTCTTTAACAGATAATATGCAATTGAACAGAGATATATATGGTGGTACTTTGAATATCGTATCGACACTACAAACGTTTATTATTTTCTTGATAGATGAATCATTTTTACAACAAAATTCGGTATTTTTCAAACGGGTCACGTCAGTCCCCCCTCTTCCCGACTGATCTGAGCGAATACAATCGGCTTTTATACGGTGTTTACGTTTCATTAAACTACGCAAATCCGCTGTAAATGCGTTGCGAGGTAGCCGGTGTGCTTCATTTGTTCCGCCGGTGAGCAATTGTTGCTCATTACGGGATACCTCGGTTCCAATGAGCCGCCATTTTGCCGGAGCGGAATATTTTTCGGAGTGAATGCACGTAGGAATATTTGGTTGATCTGTTAGGCGATCCAGAAACATTTCGTTTCATTTCTTGATGTTCTAGCGAACACGGAAAGTTAAACATTGGATTTTCTACTTGTGAAAATCGCAAATTTATGACGAATTGTAGTGTCGCCTCAGGGGAGCCATTGCGGAGATGCAAGGGTTAACATCTCCTATTTCTTCAATAAATTTTCAACAAAAAGGTCAAACATTTTATGTCATAGATCGTTGAAATAAAAATATCCCATTTTACATTTTAAATATTTGCTTCGTAGACATTTTACTTTCATATTTTTATTCGAAGTAACATTTCATTTAAATTGTCGAACAGCGACTATTCAAAATGGCGTTCCAAGTGTCTTTCTTTTAAAAATTAGCATTGAAGTTCAAGTCGCGAGCGGTCAAGTCCGCCGAACGGCGAAGTGATTTTTCGCATGAAATTTTCCGGGATGCTAACGTCGTTCGTAATTCTGGTTATCGGTTTTCGTGCATATGCGATCGGCCGTGGTATTATTTTCTTGGTCCCGGTATGAGCCGATAAGCGATCAATACCGGCGCAACGAAGCTTTCGCTAATAAAATGCATTATCTATGCTGAACGGAATCACCTAACGCAAATTGGATCACCGCTTCGTTCCAGTGTTAGTCTACCTACTCGAGGCGGTGTACTTTCCGAAGAGGGTCAGCAGTAACAAAAGTGTAGCTTACAGTATCATGATTTTAGCTTCGCACGTGTCGAACGAGGCCTGTTTTGTTTGCTAAGCGAAGTGTACTAGAGCACCCGTTGTTTATTAGACGGCGCCATTAAGCGCACTTTTCGAGTTCGAGTGGCCCGGCCACCACGTGTGCCCGTCGATTTTTCAACCAGAAGTATCGCCCGCTGTCAGCGAGCCCGGCCTTTTGATTAATTAATCGGCCGTAACGATGAAAAAGCCGCGCCCTCGCCTCTCGTTAGAATCCGTAACCGCCTCATTGTTTCGTTCCTCGATTCCGACGAATTTTGCTTTCAAACGATCTCGACATTGTGTTCAAACTTTCAAATTCCCTCGCAAGTTATTCAACCGTTATTATAAAGCTAAACCGGCGAACATTATAACTCCATAAAAAGGACGCAATCGAATTTATTCAGATTTTTATTTTTACTACGACACGAGTTTCATCGAAGAAATATAATTATTTCCAATTACGACATTGTTACAATTTTGAGGCGAGAGCTGCCGATGATCGTTCGTAAATCTCACAAAATCAAAGTAATTTAATCGTGATTATCTATGCTGTAACTGTAATGGAGAAGTGTGGTTTATACAATACTTCTGTAACTCTGGCTTCTCTTCAAATCACGTATAAATATTTTACTAAAGATTTTCATGGAGGGGAGTAGTTGCTTAGTCTAATTTGACTATTTCTGTAATTTTATCGTGATTATCTATGCTGTAACTGTAATGGACAAGTGTGGTTTATACTTCTGTAAATCTGGCTTCCCTTCAAATCACGAATAAATATTTTACTAAAGATTTCCATGGAGGGGAGCAGTTGATGAGTCTAATTTGACAATATTTCTTAATGTAATCGTAATTGTCTATTCTGTAAATGTAACAGAGAAGTGTGGATTATGCTTCTATATGGAGAAGATTGTAACGGAGAATTATGGATTCTCGTTTGTAATCCAAAATTAGTTCGAAATCTTTTACGGAAAATTAGTAGGTATGGTGTGTAATGAAGTTGTAAACGATTGGTCCGTTTGGCGGAGAATGGTTTTGACTATAAAAGTATAGTTTCTCGGTCGGAGCGATCGAGCAACTCTGATATTTTCCTCCAGGGAAAGACAGCCCTTAACGCATCGGAGAACTTTAGTATGATCGAAGTTCGCGCGGTTGAGCGGTTTTGTAACTATTATCTGCTGCGAGGGTTGCTGCTCTGCGGTTTAAGATTATACGTAATTAACGCTATAACGACCGCCTTGGTCAAATTGGATTATTTTTTTCCAGCAACGTTTCAATCAAGCCCGTCAACGTCCCCTTAAGCTATATCGAAAGGTTCGACCCTGCAATTACTTTGCTAATTAAATCACGATCGCTTCCACCGCAGATGTTCCTTCGACCGACGACACGCGATGAAGAATTGGCTCGAATAGTTTAAAAAGACACTGATTTAAAACCGAACCAACAAATTGGCCTTCGAAAGGGCGCCGTTGATCTTCCTCGACGTACGTATAATTAAGCACTGCTCTTGTCGTACTTTACCGTACCATTTGTTTAACAATCTTCTAGTTAACGTCTTTCTATCGACATGCGTTATTTTTCTAAGCTCCTTTACTTACATTTACGTTACTTTTCGTAAGGTAACGTTTACGAATTTTCGACACTTCGTTATTAACGCTTCGACAATTATCGACTCGGTTTTTCGATGTGTCTTTCATCTTAACATTACTGGGATTGCAGAGTAAATAAATTCAGTTACATTCGGTGTCGCTTTGTATTCATTGTTAGAGTACAGAACCATATTCAATCGATTGTGGAATGCCTTCTATTCGATCATAGTTAAGTACATACACATACAATACATACAATTTTACTTCGCTTATGGTAAAAATGAATGGACGTACCTAAAAAGGTAAAGACATTAGAAACATTTAATAATGCTGTTGCATCGCTCGTAGCCTACTTGTAATTTGTTCATAGAGAAAATAGAAAATCACGATCATCACTGAATCAATGGGACTAAAACGTTTTTATGTTGCCAATTTGTCGTACAATCTACTTTTCTTTACTGTCATATGCATGTACCCGCTCAAATAAGCAATTCACCAAACTCAGCAATATTATATCGCGTAGATAAACGATTTTAGATTTATAAGGACAAAAAACGACAAACCACCCTTTACAACTCCTTCTAATGTTAATAGCATATCAGTCCTCGTTCCACTGCCGTTTTTAAAAAATATGGGATTCTCTGCCAGATCCCATAAAATTGTTTATCCAGCCTCTCTCTCTCTCTCTCTCTCTCTCTGAACATTGCACATCTCGTACCAACGCTGTCTCGTCGTAATATCTCACCAAACAACAGTATTAAACTTCATAAAAAACGATTTTAAATTTACAAGGACAAAAAACGACAGAACTATCCTTTACAACTTCTTTCTAACAAAATATCATATCGATCCTCGTCCCACCGACGTTTTTAAAAAATATGGGATTCTCTGCCACACCCCATGAAATTGTTCATCCACCTTCTCTTGTTCGTTCTCTCTCGTTCTCTCTCCGAACATCGCGTATCTCGTACGAACGGTCTCTCGTCGTGATACCCCATCGAACGAGCGGGTACGCGCACCAGTCTGTTGTTCCTCCGAAGAAACCCAAAACTGATGGTTAATTATATTCGTCCCGCAAACTGAACTTGGACTGGAGAGCACGAAGGGTCCTTTTTTAGTTTGCGGCACGCGCCGGCACGTGGCCCGCGTCGATCCTCGCCAATCCTCGCCGCACCCTGAAGAGGAAACGAGCAACCGGCGCGGCTCGGTTTCGCGCTGCAGCTTGAATTAGTGTTACAGATACCGTGAATGCCTCTCGTCCGACTGAAAAGACGCATGCAGAGTGTTTCGGGAACACCGGTAGTCCATTATCAAGCCGCGAGTGTGAGAGATCGGGAACAATGACACCGTGTCGCGCGTCCGGTGATTTCATTCCCGTGCGAACTCATCGAAAAAAAAAGAAAAAAACGCTTCGAAAAACGTTCGCGCGGACAAATTGGAATCAGATTCGGAGCACGTTTTCCGGGCGTTGTCGACGATTGAGAGAATTGAACGATTAGAATCCGCGCAGAAATCTCCTTGCTGTATCTCGAGATTTTTAACCGTAAATCCGCCAACGTTTGAAATTTTAATAGTTTCTGATTTTTCTTGTCTTCCATTTGTTGCTTGCTTCGGTAAAATTGCAATGCGAGCTGAATTGGTTTGGTTTGTTGCCAATTTTATCGTGGGAATGTTTCGTTAACCGCTTCTGTGGGAATGATTAGGCGGTAAACGATTATTGTAGTATTTCGATTCCGTTGCTGTCGATGTTTAACCATCACAAAATACAGTAGCGTATCGTTGACATATATGATATGTGTGACTATTGTTTATTGTCTTTTAGCCTAAAAATATTCCATTTCGGTGCTGTCGATGTTTAGCTAAACTATAGAACGGCATTGTTGATGAAAATTTTCTCTTTCCTTTTTATAAAAATTAGGAGCCAAAAGGAAGTCTAATAATTGCAACTGTAATATTTCAATAGAAATTTTTACTTTATATTTTGAAGTCGTATTTATCAACCTGGGTAGCCAAAATCTAGCTGAATTCGCGCAGGTTTGTCATATTTCTAAACAACTATTCGTAGGAAAAATCTAGGCGCCGTTGAAAATTGTCAAACTGTTGTGTAAAACAATTTTTAAATCGCTGCATTTGTACCCAAGATATTGACAAAAATTTAGTTGCTACCAGGACGAAATAAACGAGGTACAGTGAAAATATTGTCACACTGTCGTTTAAAACAATTTTTAAATCGCTGTATTTGGATCTAAAATATTCCAAAAAATTTACTTGCTGTCAAGACGAAATAAACGGGGTTCAGCGAAAATATCGTAAGAAAGAAGGAATGCTTTGGTGTTCGTAATTAAAAGAAATATTTATCGCATGTTCGTAATATTGAATAGTCAGAAAAGTATTGAGAGCTTTTCATCCCTAGATGTTGTTCAGATTTGATCAATCTAATCAGAACGTGTCATACTGACGCGCATTTGAAAGGTGACATTTCAGTCTAAAATTTTCATGCAGACAGTTTCGTATTTCGTCGATCGCGTCAAAAGTAATATCAGTGTGAAAATGAGTGAAATTTCTGAAAAACTTCGCCATATTTTGCAATTTTACTACGAAAACGGTGAAAACGCTGCGCAAGCCTAAAAAAAAATTTGTGGTGTTTACGGTGAAGATTTTTTATCAAATGCAACAACATGTAGATGAATTGCTCGCTTCCGGTTTGGAAATTTCAACAGTTTGGAAAAAGTCGATGAAAGAATGCAAATGGTTGAGCAAGATCGGCGTATAAGCAGTCATGAGATAGCTAGGGAATTAAACATTCACCGATCAACCGTTTTGAACCATTCGCAGAAGGCTGAATACAAAAGGAAGCACGATGTTTGTGCGCCTCATGATTTAACAGAGAAAAATTTGATGAATCGAGTTTCCATCTGCGAAGCATTGTTCAAACGTAGTGAAATCGAACCATTTTCGAGAATGGCTGGGAAGTTTCGATGCATTCACAGCGTAGCCCAGATCTCGCACCATCAGATTATCGTTTGTTTCGATCTCTACAAAACTACCTTGATGGCAAAAAGTTGGATTCGAAAAAGGACTGTGAAAATTGCTTGGTCGAGTGTTTAGCCGATAAGCCACAGATATTCCATTCCGATGGGATTATGACTGTACCTCAAAAATGGCAAAAGGTCATAGATGATAATGGCCAATAAATACTCGAATAAAATTCATTTTGAATAACGGGACCGTTTAATCAAAAAATCGACAAACATCTCTGAATACTTTTCCGACTATCCGATATGTTTCGCAGGTAAACGATTTCGGTTGGCGACGATGAACGATAATGGCAAATGTACAACTACCGGAAGTTTCACGGTGGGATTTCTTAAATTTCTTCGCATGTTCGAAACGCATCGGTCTGATTGCCACGTTGTAGAAGCATTGACGCGTAGCGACCCTTGCGAGTTGCCGGCAAGGAAATACCAAGGTCCTGTAATGACTCTCACCTTCAACTTGCAAAGAGCAAGCGAAAGAGACAGTCGCAAGGTGACGCAAACCAGTTGCCGGCGCGACCGACGACTAAGTGTCTTCATAATTATCAAAAGGTGCATCAAGGTCGCTAATCGAACGTTGATACTCGCCGGTGCCACCTTGAACACCATTTTCCACCCCATAATTAAAGAGAGCTGTACGTTCATTCCGCTTTTAATTCGACCTGCTTGAACACTTCGAATTGTCAGTCGATACGATCGACTCGACAAGCACAATAACTTTCACGGTGCCCTCTCAAATGGTCCGGCGTTATCCTTACCGACGGAACGTTTATGCAAATTCGCGTTTTCATAAATGATGTCCAAAGTGATATCGAGCAGAATATTTCTTGCAGCAACGTTGATACAAAAATTACTTTAGACATAAAGTTAAAAAAGACTTCTTCTTTGGCGATCATCAACGTCGTAACACTGTTTCTTTATCTTGCCGTAATCAAAATCGAACGAACTCCGTATAAGGCTGTTCTTGTAATTAACGTGAAGCGATGTGCATCGATTACGTTCGATACCCTAATGAAGATCGAACAAACTCTGTGTAAGTCTATCCTGCTCATTAACGTAAAGCAATGGACTCCCTTTTAACGCGATCAAAGAATTGTTTAACACTGGAACTACCAGACAGGTCAAAATGACTTGTTACTAATTTGAGCGTTCCTTTCTTATTGCAATTGTCAAAATGTTTCTATAAAAACTGTTTATACGAATTTTATTAAGGTAAAAATTGTAGAAAATCTTCATAAATGCAATCTTATTATTTCTAGTGTTAAAAAGACTGTATACGTGTACTTTCTGTGACAGTAGACGTACAGTCCATTTACGCAATTTTCCTTTCGTTTCACTGTGCATTCACTGTCCCATAAATTATATATATTCAACTTTTTAAAACAGTTGTTTTAAAAATTTTGTCTCCGGAGTTTATAATACTCAGTGTATTCCGTAAAGTTCAAAGAAATCTAAAATGGAACATTCCTGAAACGATTTTAAACAACATTTTCCTTTCCCAATTTGCGATTCGACGCTCCATTCTCGAATTATTAACGAAAAACAAGGACCAATTCGAGCATGGCGAAGGCTGAGAAACCTTGAGGAAAATGGCGTCAAATTTCCACGCCCTAGACCTCGCCGCGCTCTGATTGGTCCTTGTTTTTTGTTAATAACTCTGGAACGGAGCGTCGAATCGCGAACTGGCACAGGAAAATGTTGCTTAGAATCACCTCGGCAATCTTCCATTTCAATTTTCTCTATACCTACGAGTACTCGCAGGTATACCTTACAATACCCTTAATTACAAATGTGCTTGACAGAGAAGATATCCGCTATTTCGAGGTTGTAGAGTTTTCTAAGAGTACAGAGATACTCGTCACGTTTTGCCAGCAATAAAAAATTACAGCGCCGTATCAGCGAGTTGGTTTCAACGACGCCTACCGCACCGGAAGCCGAAGCGTTTCGACGGGTGCACGCTCTGGGCTGCAAGATGTTTTCGAACGGCTACGATTCCGTTAATCGGCAGTGTCCAAATTCGATCGTTACACAGCAGGAAGTACGAATCTTTGAGTCCGTTCTCTAACCACTGACATTCGACGTAGCGAACGGCTTGTTCGATCGCGTACGGTGCACTTCAAGTCAGCGAAATCGATCAACGAAAAGTAACTAATTGTCCCTTGCGCGTAAGCTAACAACCACCTCTTTCTGATTCGAGAAATTACGTGGGCACACATGCGAGTCCACGGTCGTTTTCAATGTGATACAATGATGCTCGCCATTAACCGCCTCTTTCCGGGCAGAAATTATACATCCATCGGCGATGCTCTCAATTCCTATGGCATTACCAATCGTGTCATTATACATCGGCCCGTTTAGTTTCCCGGGGGCGACGAAATTCGGCATTCACCTCGACGAAAATGATTCCGGTTCTGCCATCGGTACTGATAAAAACTAGAGATACCCGTTTCATGTGTATTTTCAATAATTAATATATCGGTGCTGGAGTCCGCGGTACTATTCGATACACGGATATACGAGTACTGAAATATATTGGCCGACGCGTATCAAAATATACGAATAACGCGCCGTGTATACCTGTGAACTTCGATATATAGGCACGCGTAGATCATTCGTGTGTTTGGGTACTCGTGTACTGGATATTTGTGATGGACATTCGTGTATTCGAGTGCACGGGTGCGGAGATTGTACATCGGAATACGCAAGGGTTAACGCTAGGTTTACGGGGTGTGTCGAAATGGCGCATTTCACTAATTTTTATTTGGTTATTGGGAGTAAAAGTGTATCCGTGAAGAACCAGTTCTTTGGGTTAGGTATCGTACAGAAAATCGCTGCAAAATTTGAATGAATACATTCTTGTGTATTTTACAAAATAGTTTAAAGCAGTCGCTTTTAGTGGTTCGTAATACCGCATTTCACTAATTTTCATTTATGAATATCGATATCGTAAATGTGTATGCATGAGGAACGAGTTAACAGATTTTTTTTCTTTGCGCGTATATTATACAAAAATCGCTAAAAATTTGAATAGTCACATTCTTCTAATTTTTATAAAGTAACGTCAAGCAGTCGCTTTTAGTGGTCCGCAATGGCGCATTCTTCTAATTTCCATTTATGATTATCGATATCGTAAATGTGTATCCATGAGGAACGAGTTAACAAATTTTTTTCTTTGGATGTATATTATAGAAAAATCGCCAAAAATTTGAATAGACACATTCTTTTAATTTTCATAAAGTAATTTAACACAGTCGCTTTTAGTGGCGCAATGACGCATTTCACTCATTTTTCTTTATGATTGTCGACATTGTAAAAGTGTATCCATGAGGAACGAGTTAACAGATTTATTTCATTGGATGTACATCATATAAAGAATCGCTAAAAATTTGAATAGACACATTCATTTAATTTTCATAAAGTATTTTAAAACAGTCGCTTTTAGTGGTCCGTAATGGCGCATTTCACTAATTTTCAGTTATGCTTATTGAAATCGTATAAGTGTATCCACGAGGAACGTCGAGGAACATCATACGAAAAATCGCTGAAAATTCGAATAGACACATTCTTGTTATTTTTACAAGGTAACGTAAAACAGTCGCTTTTAGTACTCCGTACTGGCGCATTTCAATCATTTTTCTTTGTGATTATCGATATTCTTTGGATGTACATCATACAAAAAAAACGCTAAAAATCAGAACAGACATATTCTCGTTATTTCTATAAAATATTGTAAAATAATCGCATTTAGTGACCGGTAAACCTCGCGTCAACGTCTCGTAAATGTCTAGATTTTCTTAGTACCATTATTTGTGTAAATTACACACACGAATGGAACGAAAACATTGTAATTACGAATAATTGCGAGATTGTAATTGCGAACGCTTGAAAAACAGAACTGGAACTACTACATTCTAATTCTACTCGATCGGATCCGAAGATCGAAGGCGAACGATTCGTTCGTGGCGTCGGAACACCGAAACCGGCTAAGTAGAGACCCGCGGAACTATGCGAAACGCTTGTCCCGCAGCGAAATGCAGTCCGGTAAACGGCGCGTGGGATTTGGGACAGCTGCGCGTGTGCTTCGGACAATTAATATGAATTATGGTAAACACCAGCGGACCGACTGAAAGGGATCATCCGTGGGAGTCGCGTATTTGAAGGCAAGCCGAGCATAGAGCCCCGAACACGCCCCGGGGCGCGAATATTTCATTGCACATTTTTGCTCAACATCGTCTCGCGGCTCGCAGGTGCTTCGCCCGAAACCGGAGAAATCGATTGGACTTTCTTCCCCTGTGATTCAGTAGACAGTATTTTATCGATAAGCATCAAACGGTTCGACGCGCGATACTCTTTCACGCTAATTTTTCCCAGAAAATACTAACCTCTCGCACACGAAGCTGTTTCAATCCCGGAAACTAGGCATTTCTTCCGACATAGATTACGCTCGTCGTCCATCATTGTTTGTTGGAAAAGGTAATCAATAATAGTATGGCAATTATTAATTAATCAGTGATAAGGGTTCAATAAAATTATCTTGTTTTGTACGTCATTCATTAAAACAATTTTGCAGCACTAAGTTTGTATCTAAGAAATTTATAGGAATTTAACTGTTGGAAGAACTGGTAATAGTTACAATACTCTTGGTTACTTTTATACAGAGTTTCTTAACTATTATGCGCCACGCTATTTATTAAAACAATTTTGCATGCCTACGTTTGACCCTAAGAAGTTAATAAAAATTTATCTTTAATAAGAACTAGTAACAGTTTAAAAAAACTCTGTATAAAAACAAGGAAGAGTTGTTTTAAACCTTTTTAACTGTTTAACTGTGAATTTCGTTTAACTGTTGTAAGAATTAGCAAGAGTAGAAAATATTCTTATTTCCTTTTATACAGAGTTTTTTAATTTATCACTAATTCTCACAACAGTTAAATATTTATCAACTTTTCACGTGCAAAGACAGGGATGTAAAAATTGTTTTAATAAATCGTGTGGCGTACAAAACAACCCTTAGCACTTCAATGGCGTCTCCGAGGTGACACTGATGATCGCCATACTATTATTTCAAACAACTTTTACATCTCTATGTTTGCATTTGAGAAATCAGTGAAAATTGAAGTGTTACACATACGAGTAATACTCATCAATTTTATATACACGAAGGGAAATTAATCATGTACAAAGAAGTTATACTAAGTCAGAAAATTCCTCGATTTTAGAATTAAAATTGCTTGGAGTGCAAAGGGTTACGAAACAAGGAAAAGAATCACTTTGAAACATTCAGAGTTATTTGTTTCATATTCAGGGGACGTGTAACAAAATATTTCGTCGGCAGGTATATGTGGCAGAAGTCGATGTACAGGGTGTTCTATTTAAATCGACTCGATATCTCGTCTCTCAATCGCAAAAAATAATCTCAGAGTACAAAATTCATCGTTTCTTCGATAATTTCAACGGACCGAAAATGCTTATAAATTTCGTCATTTAGTAACTAGTCTACGTAATTTTCTGAATCACTCTTCGATAAACGATTACGGTTTCGAATATAAATATTCATTCGATGCCGGTTTGCTATCATTAAATTTTGTCGAGGCTATGAAAATGTCGTAACCTTCGGGAAATGTGGTAATTGATAGGTATACCTATCTCAGAAGTGTAATAAATGCGATTTAAATGGAAAAAGCGATGATCATTAGTAATTTGAAAAGGAATCCTGTTGCACAGCGATAATGTTAAATTACACGCGTAGAGGATACGTTTAAGAAAAACTAATAGCCGCGATTGAGAATGTACGACATTCGTCGCATTCACGTGATCGTTCAGCTACGGATTAAGTGCCATTTGTTTTAGTCATTTCAACGTTTCTGTGTCGATAAAACTATGATGACGCGAGATGCTTGGAATCCGTATTGAATCGGTTCTGAACCGAGACAATCGTGGATAATCGTAAACAATTAAATACGGAATGCGTTTAAATTTAAATTAAATTAATTAGAGGACATCGGAAATAACTAGAGAAAATACTTTTCGATTTAATCGATACGTCACAGTTAATAATTTACATTGTCGCTGCATTTTTCAAAAATTAATTCGAACGAGGCGCGAGATTGATCGCGGCAAATTGTATTTTCAACTTTCATTTCTTTCATGCAAATAAATTTGATCGTGCCACGAACTAGAATTACACCGTTCCCATGGGAAATTTTTGTTCATAGTCTCTCGGTGACACAGTTTCAGGCAGATTTGCAATTATTATCAGTGAAAGCATTCGAAGTTCTAATGAATTTGAAAGGAACTAGGTCTGGCAATTTGTCAACACAGTGCAAAATCCGTGACTTGTAATTATGGCTATTACAGAATAAGCGTACGCACACCGAGATATTTACATTTTCCCTGCGGCATAAATGTTCCCTCGTGCATTTGCGCATGTAACCTGCCTGCAGGTGCCTTCCGCGCGCCCTGTAAATGTCAACTGGATCATACCCGCGTGTACGCAACATCTAGACACCCGGGAATGAATAATTTAATTTTTCAAACTAAATTGAATATTCTTTTTTACTTTCTATTATTTCGCCGACTTATTCTCGAAGCTAATCGCGGCAGCGTCAAGTCTTCCGCGCTTTTCTCGTGAAATTGCCTCGCGCGGCTTATTAGCCATCGCAATTTCGTTTTAATTGGGTAATTGTAACTCCTACTCGGGTTACGCGTAATTGCGGAAATCGCGTGCGGAGTTTTCACCGGTGCGCCCGTACACAGACAAATATGGAAACAAATTTACCGTTTTATGTAACCGTAAATAAAAACGGAAATCGGATTCATTGCAAATGAAATATTCCGAAAATATAACGCAACCTGTAGATAACGAATTAGCCATAAAATGTCAGATACAGCATACCCTCGTTATTCTTTATTATAGTAAATACTATTTTTGAGGTAGAATTAATCAAAATCAAGCTCGTCGCGAATCGCGACTAAAGCAGTCCGGAAATCGTTGCTGAAAATCGAAAATGGTGGAGTCCAAATTTTGGGAGTATAAACACGAATTTGCAATAAATATTGTGAAATGTAACGATGGTTACGATGGTTTTCGAGTTAAAACAGCTTCGAGTGCAAAGGGTTAAATCTACGCACCTAAAGTCATAAATGCCATGGTTTCGTTGCATTCATACACTAACAATTTGAAAGAAGCGAATTAAAATAAAGAATTCGTTGACCGCTATCGTTACCGACTGTCCCACCCTGTGGAGTCCACAACCCCGTTCGCCGGACAGTGTAGCGTCGATTCGAGAGAAAGGGGTAATTGGCGAAATACGGCGGATGTGCATGATTTCTCGTTCAACGGAAATGCTGCGGCTGAGAAGTCGTCCGTAGCGAAAGGGTTGAACCTGAGCACCTAAAATCAGAGATACCATGCTTCCGTTGCATTTTAACACTAACGATTTGAAAGAAGCGAATTAAAATAAAGAATTCGTTGACCGCTATGGTTACCGACTGTCCCACCCTGTGGAGTCCACAACCCCGTTCGCCGGACAGTGTAGCGTCGATTCGAGAGAAAGGGGTAATTCGCGAGAAGCGGCGGGTCTGCGTGATTGCTCGTCCAGCCGATTGCTCTAGAAATCGGTCGATCGGTTCGGTTTGCATGCGGCACGAACGTTCCCGGTTCGCCGATCTTCGCGGATCACCGGCGATACGGCGCAGGTGCCACCGTGGTCGATGTGAAAGTTCGATCGCTTCGAGGAAGTCATCGTGACGATCGTCGATCAGATACCGGACAATGTTGCCCGGCTCCGATTATCGGCCGCGTTATCGATTTACCGCGAGCCTGCGTCGAAACGTTACGATTTCCTGGCCAACAAAGGGGAGAACGGACCGTTTACTCGGACAACCGTCCTTAGATTCGCCGTGCAGATACCGCGTTCCGCGCTCGTTATTATTATTTGGCAATAACTTTCGAACAGCCGCGGGACGCGGGCCCCGGCGCGCCGAAGATGCAGCCTCGAGTAAATATAATAATCGAGGCGAGCCGGATAAATATATTGATCGTCGTTATCGAGGAACTACGAGCCCGGGTCCATCGGTCTCTGACATTTCGTCGTAAGAATTACGCGTCCCTTTATGAAAGAAGATTAAGGGGATTTTCAATCCGTGCGGTCTAATAGTTGTACCGATCGCGGAACGGTTAATCTGCGACACGCGAATCGTGATTACACATTGTAGATCGAAATCTATGATTTATTTTCGACGGGGCAGACGCTGTCGTCGCCGATATTCGAGCTTCCGTTTCGAGCTCGCGTGAATGAAACCAGTAGTATTACGTGGACGGTTTATCGATGTACAGAAGGCTCGGTTAAAAACTTGTACGATCTTATCTTGTCTTATCTCAGCAGTTTGTTGCTTTCTAGGCAAATGGACCGTATCTTTGGCAATTTTAGAAATTGAAAATAGACGTGCTTTCAGAGGGATGGTATTACAAGACTATGCTTTGATTTTTCTTTTGCGGAACGGCGACTGTGGCGTTTTCCTGATTTTTCTGATTTAATCTACGATGTACATGGAAGAATCTCCGTTATCCAAATGAATCGCTCCCGCATTCGTTACCTGAAGCACTATTCCACAATTTAACATTTTCAACTGTTAGAAACAACGGAGACAACAGTCTCGACTTTACGCCGCAGCTTGGGTCCTATCCTTGGAAAAATCCACCCTTTAAGAAGAGCACCCTGAATTTAGGCTAGCATTTCAGGGGACTGCAGGAAGGTCCCTTTTATCAACCCCATTTTCCCATATTCGCGACTTTCACCAAACCGAAAATTTCAAAGTCGTGCCACTGCCACAGTTCGCTTCCAATGGACCCAGGAATTGAAATACACCCTTACTATGGGTCCAGTTACTTGTAGCCAGACTTAGAAAAGAATCTGGGAAACTAAGTTTTTCGACCGATGTCTTATCCCCCTCAGAAAGTAGCAGATTGGGGGTTGTCGGGTTTCACCGATCTGCACATTTTCCGTAATTTCAATCCGATCGACCTGAAAATTGCCATAAACCCTGACCGCGAGTCTAGAAACGTGTATGCAAAATTACAAAGCAATCGGAGACCAGAAATTTTTTCCCCATTTTTTCGCGATTTTAGACAGGTCATGAGTCGTCCCTTCAGCGTTTTGCAATATTTGGCAATCTTTGAAGGAGTCTCCTGGCTAAACGATTAGAGCTATCGACATGAACCCAACGGCAAAATCTTCCTTAAACCTTCCCCTTCAAAAAGAGCACCCCAAAATTAGCCTAGCATTTCAGGGGACTGCAGGAAGGTCCCTTTTATCAACCCCATTTTCCCATATTCGCGACTTTCACCAGACCGAAAATTTCAAAGTCGTGCCACTGCCACAATTCGCTTCCAATGGACCCGGGAATTGCTATACACCCTTACTATGGGTCCAGTTACTTGTAGCCAGACTTAGAAAAGAATCTGGGAAACTAAGTTTTTCGACCGATGTCTTATCCCCCTCAGAAAGTAGCAGATTGGGGGTTGTCGGGTTTCACCGATCTGCACATTTTCCGTAATTTCAATCCGATCGACCTAAAAATTGGCATACACTCTGTCTATTGGTCTAGAAACGTCTATGCAAAATTACAAAGCAATCGGAGACCAGAAATTTTTTCCCCATTTTTTCGCGATTTTAGACAGGTCATGAGTCGTCCCTTCAGCGTTTTGCAATATTTCGCAATCTTTGAAGG
>CM052090.1:6983924-6997065 GCA_028453745.1 Agapostemon virescens | reverse complement strand
GTATTTATTTAGATCTTTTTAGCAAGTTTGTTAGACTGCAGATTCTACGCATTTACGATAAAAAGTGAGTTAAACAAGCGAAACAGGAAGCAGTAGGATTAAAGTAATTTAAAAATGACTGTGTCTGTATATAGCATTTTGAACTGATTAAAATTAATGAAAGGAAGGCAGGCATTTTTATCCGGCTCTTTTCCATCGCAATGTAATCAGGTTTAAATCTCGAAAGAATTGAATTTCTTGAATAATTTCCTACGAACGTATGTTTGTAATCTCCGAATGGAGTGGATTAAAAAATGTTGTAAATTCAGTACGAATGGTAAAACCCGTCTGCTATAATTTTAGCGTTTCGATAAATTTAAGGACCTTCGTTTAATTCGAATGAGGACGAGAGATTATTTGTTGGTCGGTAGCTACCCAGCGTGATTGTTGGCTCTAAAAATACAGTGTCGGAACGTGTACATTTATTATCGTACTTCATTGCAGTAAAGACAATTTCGAAGATTACGATGTGTAACGAGGCAACTCAAATATTAGAGTTATCAGGCTGCTCAAACAATTCTCCTCTCGTTCGTCACATCCTTCCAGTGCTTCGTTTCTCCCGGTTTCCTTAATACGGCACACTAACTCCGCGCGAGGCAACGCTTTCGCAATTCTTCCGTCGTGTATACCGACAGACTTAATACTAATCGGAGCTTATGCAATTAATTTCTTTTCCCCTGAGACGAGGAAATAACCAGCTCGGTTACCGTTCCGTGGACGATTAAAATGTATATGATAAATTGTGCCGACCCTTTCCCACTCGGTGCTGTTTTCACTCAAAAAATAAACGAACATGTTATTTTCCGTTCGGTGTGTTTGAAATTCAGCATATTTATTCGTGCAGTATTAAATTTTTTAACGACCCATCGAATAGAAACGAATTTAGGACGAATATAAAATATGTTCGCTCGAAGTCGATGTCTCTGTAATTAAAATTCTAATTACGTAACCGAATGAAATGGAAATCGTCAGGCCTAATTGCTCTGTAAGTTCAAATACGAACGAGTACACATATTGGATTTTGTATTTGTAGATTCAAAATCTCGTCGCGAGCAAATATATTTCGGACACCGAAATTCATTTTCAATTTTTATCAATTCCGGTAATAAAAACGACAAAAGACGAGCAATATAGTTTATTTGCGAAATAGTCAATCTCCAGATCATTTCCAAAAGTAGTTGCATAACGAGAGACTACAAAAGGTCGAGGAAAATAAACAAAATGCTCGTTTAACTTAGAAAAATTCGATGCAACCGAAAAAAACCATCGCATCAGAGAAAAAGCTTTGAACAAACAAATATTAAACATAAAAAAGTCGAGGAAGGTAAAAAATTTTAAAACGAAGAATGAATATCAGGTATTCTTGCTCTTGCTAATCTAAATATAATTAAAGCTGCAATCTAGACTGTGCAGATGCAATTTTAATTAAAAATCATACTAAATTATACGCATACGAGTAAACTTGCCGAACATTAAAATAGACTAGTGTATATTGTCTTATAAAATCAAATAAAAAGATCCATTAAATAGATTCCAACGAAGTCAATTTTATAACTTCGATAATAAAAAGAAA
Organism: Agapostemon virescens; assembly: GCA_028453745.1. Classification (NCBI taxonomy): domain Eukaryota; kingdom Metazoa; phylum Arthropoda; class Insecta; order Hymenoptera; family Halictidae; genus Agapostemon; species Agapostemon virescens. The sequence continues at coordinate 6,995,453 of CM052090.1, read as the reverse complement.
ACATCTGGAAAGGGTTGTTTGTTCAGTTATGGTCGGTTAATACGTTCCGTCTGTGGTACATTTATTTCCTGCGCTGGAAAGATATATTTTATAATAAGTTTATAACTAAATCCCGCAGAACGCACATCGAAAGAATGAAACACCCCGTTTCAGGAATGATTTCCTCCGCTTTCGTGCGTATAATATATTACTCGACTACCCCCTCGTACGCGTACAGAGTTTCGACTATTTTTCACTAGTTTTCACAACGGTTAAATTTAGCTGGAATTTCTTAAACGGAAAAACAGCACGATGCGAAAGCCGTTTCGAACAATAGTATGGGAAGCGTTTAGCGTCTCCTCGGAGGCGTCATTCGAGTGCTAAAGGGTTATGCTTCGAATCGCGTCGAAAGTGATTCGAATTGGTACCGCGGCACACGATGCAAATTCGAAGCTATTCGAAGCGCCCTTTCGCATCCCATCACCGGTGTCCAGAGATATACTTTCGGCATGACCGAAAAAGTTACTTCGTTTACGCCAGCTTCAGCTTGTGAATCAGATACAGGTATCTGCAGCATAATATATCACACAAGAACGTTTGGCGTTGGCCCTCGGGACATGCGGGTGTATAATCTTTGGCCGGTCGAGCGGAGCTAAGAGTTTGGGCCCAATTACAGGGCCAGTACCACCGAACGAACGAACAGAACGGATGGACGGACCGACGGACGGACGGACGGACGGACGGGCGAACGAAAGAAGGAAGGAACGACGCACGCCTCCACCTTCGAGAGATTTTCGAGCATCGCGATCATCGCGGCACCGTGTGCGTGCTCTTGTGTGCCGTGTGTCTGTACGTTTTCGTGATCCTGCAGAGCCAAGGACGTACAGGAATTTGTAAAGACTTGCTACGCCGGAAGGGGATAAATGATAATGGCCTCGAACGAAACTCGAGGATTCTGCTAATCTCTCTCTCCTCCTCTCTCCCGACCGCTTCTTCTTGCTCCGCCGACGCTCACGGTGTCTCCCGATGCATACGGTTAAAAGGTCACCTGTCGAAGAAGCACCCGATCTTCGCAGGAAAATTTTATCGAGGGTTTTCTCATTTTTAACAGGTCCGATTTCTGGCAATTCGTGTTCCTTTAACACTTTACCGAGCGGCGATTCTTTTGAAATTTTTTACCGACGCTCACGGTGTCTCCCTATGCATACGTTAAAAGGTCACCTGTCGAAGAAGCACCCAACACTCGATGGGAAATTTTATCGAAGTTTTTCTTATTTTTAACAGGTCCGATTTTTGGCAGTTCGTGTTTCTTTAACACTTTACCGACTGGCGATTGTTTCAGAATTTTTTGAGGTCTACAGTCCATGATTGAAAACTTTTTAACACGTTGAGTGCGAAGCCATTTTGCTTAGCTTTCGCGTCACATTTTATTTACCCTTAAACGGAAATAATGCAACTGTGCATAAGCGAAAGACTCGCTTAGGCCATTTGCGCTTTTCTGTTTGAATCGAATCTATTGAAATAGTGCGAATATTTCTTAATATTATATGAATTATCTATAACATATTAATTTGTAAATTTGATACCGTCAGTCCCCAGGGACTGACATAGCATTCAACGTGTTAACCGATCTTTCAACGGTGACAGGAATTTTTATTGAGAATCTGCGAGGCATCTTTAGTAACTTTATCTAATAATTTCGTTACAAACTACAATGTAAAAGTAGTTTTTTAAGCTCCGTTTTGTTATGTGCAATTATTGAAAGTCTTATTAGTAGGACTATAAAGTCGGTAGGTCGATAAAGTGTTATCCCTTTGCACTCGATACACTAAAATCTGCCATATTATTATTTAAACAACTCTTACATCGCTACATTTGCAGTTGAGAAATCGATAAAAATGTTAAAGTCCTAAGTACGAGTCATAGTAATTAATTTCGAAAGCAAAAGAACTATCTACAGTGTTTCAAAACCCTCTGGTACGCAAACGGTTAAAATTGCTTGGAGAGCAAAGGGTTAAGACCTCCGGTGATCGACGCCATTGATTTGTTTAGAAACGATTGTCCTTATTTTAACGAGACCGAATGTCAATTTAAACGTTTCGGAATAAACGAAATTATAGAGGAAGCTGCAACCTTCGTTATCAAGTATCTAATAACAATTATTTGTAGCTCTGATCGTTTAGGCGAGTGAAATAGACAAGACTCGCGTGGAACATGTAACATTCGCGTGGTAGTCAACGTGTCAACACTCTCGAAAGTCGTAATGACTCTTGAGTCTCGAAAGTCTTGATCGTCTTGACTGTCTCGAATCGTATGCTACGGACATCGACACGCGAGACACGATCTAATCTACGGATTTAGACCATGTACAGGGTGTACCGAAAATGCAAGGAGAGATTCCTGGGGGTATCCTAAGAAACTTTTTCCTTCACGGAAATCTCATACACGGCTTCGTTTTCGAGTTATCGATAAAAGTACATGGACCAATCGGAACGTCCAAGGCACTCGCGAAGCGTCCAATCGCGAATTAGCATTTTCAAGGAATTCGAATATTTTTGGGACAATAAATGTATGTTTATACACCCGGTATAAGTACAGGACGTGCATAGGATGATACGAGATCAAGATGGCAGCGAAAAGTGGCCATAATTGAGGTCGCGAGATAATTCAAAATGGCGGATAGCAGTATTTGGAATAATAAGAGTAAAATAAAATGAAGTATACACTACGTATACACTACAAACATTCTTCTTCGACTTTCGTTTTTCTAAAATAGTTCAGTAACAACTTCAACTTGCGTACAGATAAAATAGCGAATAATTACAATACTAGGGAAACAGCATTATTTATTAAAATGATAATATACGAAAATTGTAGTTGCCTCTATAATAATAATATAATACATTAGTCGCCAACTTTTTGCATAAAATCATTGATGAAACAAAGCGGAACTGAATCTGGTAAAGTTCAACAAGAGCAGTATATAAATACTTCCTTGCTAGTTATTTTACACAATCATGCTGCATATTTAGTTTATTACCGCTCATGCGAGGGAAAACAAGACAAAGCCAACAATCAACAATCGTGGCGATCTCAAAAGCAGCGCTGTATACAAAATAATTTGATTCTCCGCTTGTATTCTGCATGCGCGATTACCTGTCATGCGGTACCGGAGTATTATTAAATTGCAAAGTGCACGCATTATAACTTGCACAAGTAGATATGTAAAATCAATTAAAATCAATAATTTGATTAAAGCTTCGAGCAGACCGGTATCGTGTTATTTAAACCTTCCACGGGCAGAGAAAGACGACGATTTCCACTGCCCTTGACAATCTCGAAACCCTCCCGATCGGTCGCGATCGCATTAAACTGTCATCCTTCTCTTTAAGGTACCCATCAATGTTTCCCTGTAATTTCTACGAAGAATTAAAAACTGTTGCTAGAGGACGATGTTTCGCTTTCTAAAGGACAAACGCGCCCAAAGACCGTGTGCGCAAGAAACAGCAAAAACTTTTCGCGAACCAGCCGGAACGTGTTATTACCCGTGACGAGCAAAACGGCCGCAAAAGGAGCAGGTCGTTGTTCGACCGCAGTTTTAGCAAATTAGTCGGTAAAACTTTGAATATGTATAAAAGTCTGCAATCGAACCGTAATGATATTCCCTCGCCCCGAAACCGAATTCTCCCGGCATCCCGTTCATTAGTTTCGCAATTCCGTTCACGGAATTTCGCCTCGATAACAATAAAGACACGCGAGGGAAGTTGCGGCAACAATTACACCGATCGTATCGGTCGCACAGGGGCCGCCTTTTGCGAAGCTTTTGCGATCCGCGCAAATTCGAAAGGGACTCGTGACACCGTCACCTGCGTGCCACCCAATTACGCCAAGGTTCCCTTTGTTGTACTCCGCAGAAGCTGTAAAATTCTTTGTGCGTGCTGTCGGCCCGCAGAATTGCACCACTCGAAGCCATGAACCCGCGTGCGGAACAACATTCGCGCGAGAAAAGGTCGGCTGACCCAGTGCCCCGCAATGGGATGTTAATCGTCCGATTAAATTCACCGGGTTCGAGCCATTTGCTGATTCGCTCGATCGATAGTCCTTCCAGCGACGCTTCGCCGGAAGTGCAACGCCATTGCATCCACGCAATTACATGCGTTACGCTGCATCCACTTTCCGACGAAGACTGTCAGCTCTGTAAACGTGAAACCGGAATTTCTTGTTCCGCCATTTGGTACAGATTTTCAACTCACAACCATATGAGTTTCGTACAACGGCATAGGTTTTAATAGCGTCTGGAAGACTTCGAGTTGGTTGGATGCTGCAGACGTCTTATTAAATACAATCAGTTCTTGAGCACCTACAATGATTAAAACAAGCATTATACATAATTGTCTCCCTACATTCGCAAATCATGGATCAATTTACTTGAACAAGTTCCTGAAGAGCAACGACAATCTCTTCACCGTTCCACGAGTTGGTTGGATGCTGCAGATGTCTTATTGAATACAATCAGTTCTTGAGCACCTACAATGATTAAAACAAGCATTATTCATGTCTTCCTACATTCGCAAATCATGGATCAATTTATTTGAAGAAGCTCCTGAAAAATACCGTCGATCTCTTCGTCGTTCTTCGAGCTGGTTGGCTGCCAAAGACGTCTTATTACCCTGGTCTTATATACCCTGGTGGAATAAGAAGCCTCGAAACAAAATCGTCAGAATTTGTTGTCTGTCCGTTGTCCATTTTCTTGTTCCGATATCCGGTACAGATTTTCAACTCGCAACTATACGAGTTTCGTATTACAGCATAGTTTTTAATGACGTCTGGAAGACCATTGCTAGCATCGTTGGATAAGGATGACGATTAAATGCAAATATAATTGGCGGATCGATCAATAACTTGAGAGAGTCAGTTTAGTCTCGAATGACCTTGGATTATGTTGTCAAGGTTACTCCGAACAACTTCTTCCTGCAGGCGTAGTAGGCACTCGCTTAAAATTTTTTGAGGATCAGAATTGTTTTTCCGTTATCATTTAAAGACCCTGCTGCAAAATCGTATCGAATGCTTGTCGAAGTTTACGGTGAGCCCTTAGTAAATCACGGTGCTTCGAGCGTTTAAAAAACTCAAAAGTGGCAATTTTGACGTGAGAAACGAGAAACGTGGAAGACCACCGAAAAAGTTTAAAGACAGCGAATTGCAAGCATCGTTGGATAAGGACGACGATTAAATGCAAGTATAACTCGCGAATCAGTAACTTGAGAGTGTCGGCTTAGACTCGAATGAGCTTGAAATATGTTGTCAACTTCCTGTACGCGTAGTAGGCAGTCACTGGAATTTTTTGAAAATATTCGCAAGAAGGTTGAGAAATCAAGACACTACACGTACCTTTTATCCCGTTCGTCAACGAACAGTTTTATTAGGTTTTTGCTAGTTTCACGGAACTTTGGACATGCCTAGTTAACGACCATGGTACCCAAGGACACGCTTACGCTTCGTACCCATTTTTTGCGCAGAGTAAAGAATCGCGTAAGATGCAAATTCTCGACGGAAGAAGTTTCGCGTGCGAAAACGTCGGCGATGACCCAGCAATGGGATGTTAATCATCCGATTAAATTCAGTGGCTCGAGGCTGCCGATCGGCGATTCTCTCAGCTGTTAGTTACGTCTTCGTGACACTCGAGCTGAACAAAAAAAAAGGAATAACGAGTTCGCAATGATGCAATTACGCGTATTAGCCGGTTAGCGAAGTCCTCCTCCGCGTCTCGCTATCCGACACAGATCTGCCGGTATTTTAACAACGTTGTCAGCACGCCAAGAAAGGGAATAAAAAGGGAGGAGCGTTTCGAAGGAAAAGTAGCCGTGCTCCCACGTGCGTCTCGTCGAAAGGTGCGCGTGCAAGTTGCACACTAACCCTTTGTCGTTTATTGGTTATATTTTACTCGGCCCTTCGTGCGCCGAACGGTCGCGCGTTCTTATCCGCGGCGCCGACTGATTGGCGAACACGTTGCGCACGGTTGTATTTTATAGCAGTAACGATCGCGATACGATATATTTGTTAGCCGGTGCAAGCTGCGCTTTGTTCGAACTTGAACGAGACGAGCAGAAGTCCAACCTTCGTACCGTCGTCTCCTGAACTTCTTTCTCGTCGAGGCGCTTCGCGAATCCGGAAATTTTATCGGGACATCTGCCTTGCACCTTGTGTCCTCTCCGCGTCCGTCGACATCTCAGTCATCTGCGATAGGAACAATGCATGTAATAAAATACAAATCTATGCGGGAGAAATTAAATTCTTCTTAGTCGTATTCGAGAATTGCTGCAAATGTTTCTTGCTCTGTCTCTTAAGATAGGTAGCTACAAATAACGGATATAATGAGATACAGTAAATCCGAAGAAAGATAGTCTTCTTGGTTAGTTTCTAGGATAGGTGGATTCAAATAACGGATACTAATAGACTACAATAACGGATAATAATATACAGTGAATCTGTGCGTTAAGAAAATGGATTCGTAAACTACCCTAAGGGGCGGAACTAGTTCCCCGCTCGTATCACACGTAACAACAATAATTCGCGCATTCAATTTTCCGATATAAATAAAATAAAATTTTTCAATTGAAAAATGATTTAAGAAAAGCTTTAATCCATAATTCGAATTCTACGGTAGACCCGATTCCAAATAAAGTTTATCAATGTAAAAATGACGTCGAAAAGGCTTCGATACACGATTCGGCCTATAGTTCGACTGCCCTTCGGAGGTTCTATGCTCGCACACGTTAGGTTACTCCATATATCGCGTAAATCGCAGAACCTCGCCGGACGGTCTAGCAAGGTAAGCGATTCCGAGTCGAATGCCAAGGAATCCGTAGAGGGACGCGGTAACTCGAGGCGAAATCGATTCGATAGAGGCCGGGGATTACGCGGATCGTGAATACATCAGGCTGCTGGAAGGTATTAAAAACCGCCAGTTGGACCTTTCATTACGGTCGGGCTCCGAATGCCAGGGTAGTGCCTATGGAGAAGGTTGGCAGGCCGCGGCTACGTGTCCCTGCGTGCACCGGGAACAGCAACGCGAACGGCAACAGCAACAGCAACATCAGCATCAGCATCAGAAGAGCCGGGCACCGACATCAGCAGCACCAGCACACGCGCACATCAGGCTTCCTCGGCGAAAAAATCGCGCGAAGAAGCTTTTGCCTCGCGCACTCGTTGATGTGGCCACGCCCGTGGCGGATTCCTCATACGTAACTCGTGCAGTGGCTCGACCTACCAGACCTCTTTCTCCTTCTCCTACGCCTTCGCCGTCTAAGATTACGGGCACGGTGCTTTTATTGCAATTGAATCCCCCAACCCCCGGCAGCTTTGCCGGCTCCGTCTCCCTTTATCTCGCTTCCAGCTCTTCGAGTGTTCGCTCGTTTTTTCCTCTCCTCCTCCTCTTCCTCCTCCTCCTCCTCCTTGCTCGATCTCCCACATCCTTTTCGCGTGCTCCATTCGTTGCTACATCATCCTCGCCTTTATCCGCACCTCTCCGATTCCTCTGTTTCCTCCCCATCTTTCTTCCCCTCTCTTCTTCATCTTGTTCTTCTTCTTGGTCTTCTTCTTCATCTTCCTCCTCTCGGTAATCTTCTTACGCCGCGTCTACTACTACTACAACTACTACTATTACTACTACTACTACTACTGTTTTCCTTTTTGCTCTCTTTTATACATAGACCTCCCGTTACCCTCTCCATCCAGTTCTCCACTTCTGCGCCTCGGAACGTTCAACGTCGCTCGTTCTGCCCTCCGACTGCTCGTCTTGTCCTCTTTCTCTCTTTCTCTCTCTTGTTCTTACTCTCTCTCTCTCTTTCTCTCTCGCTTCTCTCTGCTTTCCCGCTTCCTCCCCTGCCTCCTTTCGCATTGCCCTTGTCTCCGACGCCTCGTATGAAATATTTTCCTGCAGCGACCCTTTTTGCTCCCTTTGCCCCCGCAACCGCTGCCGCGCCGGTTGACTATGCGCCTTTATATTACAAGTTTCGCTGTTAACCATCGTCCCCTCCCTCCCCCGCCCCGAAGACCCCCCGCGTCCCCCTTTTCCCTCTTGTTCCATCTCGTTCCGTCGTGCCCGCCTTTCTACCCCGGCCTTTTTTCCCTGTTTTATCGCTCGGTGCCCCGGCGTACGAGCGTTGCAGCTCATTAAAGCGATGCCTTCTTGATCCCCTAATTACAAGATGGCGGACGCGGCTACATGGCGTCTGAAGAACCTTGCGCCGCGAACGGCGTCTCTGCCTCCCTTCGTACATCCACGAGATGCTCGCCCTTCCGTAGAATGCAAGGGAGATCGCAACTGTTTCTGTTAACCGCCGCGTCTCGCCGGGAAAAACGGGGAACGAGATGCCTTGTAAATGGCGGCGCTAAAGATCTTGGGGTAGACGATAGAGTCGCAGGGAACATTTTCCACCTTACGCGATAATTTTGATGAGAATTTTTAAGCGAATCCGGTGAAGCGATCACGATCGTTGTCTTAATTTCTGATTTCTGCCGAATTTAGAGGATTTAGAATTTACAGGGTTTTGCGATGGTCGAATACAAAAATTTTAAGCAAACTGGATGTTTGAAGTCGTTTAAAATTGTTTGTAATAATATGAGCCTGATGGCTTTCTACTGTATCCAGCACGGATTGGGTTCGAATTTACGTGTTTCCTGCCTTGGAGGATCTTGCGATGGTCGAATACAAAAATTTTAAGGAACTGGGTGTTTAAAGTCATTTAACACTACAACTACCGAACAATAAACCTAACGAGACACATTGCTTTCTAATAATAACGAGACTGCATCTATTAAAACTTCATACAGTTCTTATTGTAAGGTATATATCATTAATGAAGTACATCCGAAAATTTCTGATGAAAACATTTTGATATCTTCAATAATTGCGAAAGAAGAAACTAGGGAGCAGTCGGACCAGGTACCGGTAGGGAACAGTGTTAAAACTACTTGTAAGAATATGAGTCTGATGGCTTTCTACTGAATCCAGGACGAATTGGATTCGAATTGACGCGTTTCCTGCCTCGCAGGATTTTCAGGTGATCGAATACAAAAATGTGAGGCAAATTGGATGTTTGAAGTAATTTAAAATTGTTTGTAAAAGTATGAGCCTGTTGGCTTTCTACTGAATCCAGCACGAATTGGTTTCGATTTGACGCATTTCCTGCCTTGTAGGATTTTGCGATGGTCGAATACAAAAACTTGAACCAAAGTAGATACTTCAAGTAATCCGACAATGGATTTAATATAGGGACAATAATGACCAAAGCTGCGAAAAGCATTATTTTATCGATAAGCGTAATGGTCGTGTAATAAAGTATTCTTTTCGTTTTTTCGTTGAAGGACTCCCTGAAGTAATTATTTCCCCAACATGAAGGTTTTCCCTTCTCCAATTGATCTGCCAGATGCGAATTTTATTACTTGGCTGATGAACGTTTAGAATTTTAATTATCGAAAATTATAATACAATATAATGGAAAACAGTCTTCTACTAAAGACTGATAAATTAATTAAAAATAGTGTGCCTGACTCACTTTTGTACATTATATAATTTTTATTGGAACATAGACTACTGCATCACAGATTTTGATTAACTTACAATTTATGTGTTTGATCTTAAAGAGTCTCGTCTTGATAAGTTCATTTAACGTTTTGCTGCACGGTAATTATGCTGCCGCGAATAAAGGAGCCGAGCGTAGTTGCGCATAAATTCATTGGTTATTTGCGAACAGATAAATCGCGTTGTAACACGTCGTATCATAATTGAGCAAGAAACCACGGGAAGTACCGATCCGAGCAATACAGTTTAAATGTTACCATTCTGTTCCTGACATTTGAACTTTTGTGAACTGTCGAGTGAAAGTATGCGGTCGGTCAAGTATTCTAAGAACTCTGGCTATCTCGTCTCAGCGAAACTGGAATAAACTTGAAGCGTCCGCTAATTTCTCACGATTTCATTAGAAACCAGGAAACTAACTCGATACTTGCTGAAAATCTCTTTCTAAAACGACAGCCCCGTTCTCGATTACCTTCGAACGATCGCTCGACATCCCTAACGTACTCTATCGACTTGAACTTCGTCCTAACTATATCAAAAATACGACAATCTCCGTTTCTCGCTGCTACTTACAGAAATTACATCCGCGAAATCGCTTCGAGTTATTTTACTTTCATAACGGAATTTCGAATTGAGTCGAATAATCGATTAATACAAAAATTTACATATTACGCGAATTTTACACGTAACTATTTAAATTTATGTTGACCTACTGTGCGTCGGTTTCAGGTAAATTTTCTACATTGCAAGTCGAGCATGTTTACCAACGTTTACGGTGGATAATATTTCGACAAAGTTGAAAATACAGTGTGCAGCTTTTATGCGGGAACAGCCGAACACGCATTCGAATGAATAGTGATGAGACGGGAATGTTCTAATAAGTATGTATATGCGTGTATGCATATGTATGAACGCATATCCGGCAGATTTTCTAGCAAATGAGAGGAGGGAAAATGTACTGTGGAAGCATGCTCAAGACGCGTGCGGTAATAATAGAAAAGTAACATATTTCCCAAATTCAAGATTAATTTTGTCCATCGGTCGTTCCATCCAGGGTTAAAACAAATCAGCTATCAGTAAATTATTTATTAATTACACGCGAATTTATAATCAATTTTCCCGAATTCGTTAGAATAATTTAAATAAGCATACTACACAAATGCGATTTTACATAAACAAATCATGGATCGATTTATTTAAACAAATTCCTGAAGAATACCGCCGATCTCTTCGTCGTTCTTCGAGTTGGTTGGATGCTGCAGACATCTTATTGAATACAATCAATTCTCGAAGGTCTACAATGATTAAAACAAGCATTATATACAAATGTACCCTACATTCACAAATCATGAATCAATTTACTTGAACAAGTTTCTGAAGAGCAACGACAATCTCTTCACCGTTCCTCGAGTTGGTTGGATGCTGCGGACGTTTTAGCGAATACAATTAGTTTTTGAGCACCTACAATGATTAAAACAAGCACTATACGTAATTGTCTCCCTACATTCGCAAATTATGGATCAATTTACTTGAGCAAATTCCTGAAGAATACCGTCGGTCTCTTCGTTGTTCTTCGACTTGGTTGGATGCTGCCGACGTTTTATTGATTACAATCAGTTCTTGAATACCTACAATGATTAAAGCAAGCATTGTACATAATTGTCTCCCTACATTCGCAAATCATGGATCAATTTACTGGAACAAGTTCTTGAAGAGCAACGACAATCTCTTCACCGTTCCTCGACCTGGTTGGACGTTGCAGATGTCTTATTGAATACAATCAGTTCTTGAGCACCTACAATGATTAAAACAAGCATTGTACATAATTCATAGCATTATACATGTCTTCCTACATTCGCAAATCATGGATCAACTTACTTGAACAAGTTCTTGAAGAGCAACGACAATCTCTTCACCGTTCCTCGACCTGGTTGGACGTTGCAGATGTCTTATTGAATACAATCAGTTCT
>CM052090.1:6956108-6969225 GCA_028453745.1 Agapostemon virescens | reverse complement strand
GCAAAATTAATACAACTTCGATAGAATATTTCAAACGCTAATAATTTGTTACATTTTATATTTTTCATATCTAACATGGCACTGCTTCGTATTCGAATTTTGATTCGAAACAGTGGGAAGCGAAAGATAAATCTAGTTTTTTCTTGTCGAATTACCGCAACGTTAATAAGCATAATTAGCGACGGGCAGGTGGTCTTACGCCTTTAGCGATTTATGTATTCACACAATGTTTGCATACGTTTTGCACGTGAGCCTACTTTGTCGGTAAATTTCTTGCCGCCGTTACGCTTCCGCCATTTTTCTCTACATCATTTTATCTGATTTTAGAATCGTGGAACGTATTCCATCGGTTTGTTTGCAAATTATATTTGTAGAAATTGTTCTTCGCAAACGGTGTACACGTACGCTGGAACGAAGGAAGTCGCTTAACGAGTACCCAAAGGCGCGAATGCGAATACGCTTCTTTCTTTCTTTTATTTAAATGCTCGGGAAAATTCTGCTTTATCGAATCATATTCTATATCCCTTATCTAATAGCTGTGCTCGCAGCATGCGTTATTTGCATTCGTGATTGCTGATTTCCTGGAGGAACTTTATCAAGAGTTAGATGTTCTTCGTACGATAAGAGATTTCTAGGAGAATCGTTATCAGATTTTGCGTACCGAGAAGGATTCAGTATCTGAAACTTCGAAAACACGTCGGTTACGTACGTACCTACGTGTATCATTTATCGAAGCATTCGTATTCTTTATAAAATATCCTAGTCATTTACAAAGAAGTTAGAAGTAACAAGAAAAATTTTCGTAAATTCTTTCGAAATTGTCCTTTTTCCTGCAACAAATTTAATGTATGCTGCAAAAGGCTCTAACATTAACAAATAAGTAATTTTCAAATTTCAATTTGCTTACGTACAAGATTTCCATCGTCAGAAAATTGTTGTAAAATTTTTCCAGTAACATGTGATTGATTAACCTGCTTTATCTGTCACTCGATTAATTCTCTTCGAATCCTTTTCAAACAAGGAACAATAAAATACAATTTCACCGACAAATAAAAATGATCTGTCCATATTTTTGTGATCAAAGTAACGCAACCCTTTAACCAGTTATCTGCGTTGACCTCTTTTCAAAGGGCGCACCTACAGTTCTAGCCAGAGCATACGGAGATGGATGAATCCATCGGAAATTATTTATACTTTTGACTTGTTCGTTTTATTTTGTCTTGACCTCCACATCAAAATTTACGAATACATATTAGTTTTCGCTAAAATCACAATTCAAATAGTTAATGGTAACTAAACTTTGCTAAACTAAAATTGAGGAAATACATGTTTAATAAATTCAGTTTGAAATCTTGATTACAAGTTTGACTCGTTATTGTAGGGCAAGGGGTTAAGCGTCCAAAGCAACGTAAAATCCACAATGTTCCGTTCGATGCGTTTAACAAATCACATTACGGCGAAATCGTTGCAATAAAACTAAAACTACAAATATAGGGACGAGCGAACAATGTCCGAACGAATTAAGTGGACGACCTGTAAAAATGAAATAATAACCCGTTAGAAAAGCAGGGAGAGGTTCCGGTCGGCCCAGGGACCGCGTTGCAGGGCCCGTGCGTACAATGAAAAAGATTCTACTCGAAGTGTATAATTCTGAACGTCGGGAACGTATAAAATTTGGTGAAATTCGTGGCCGATTTAGACGCGTAAAGTCCGGCCACGGCCGGGGATTCTCTTTGGTCTGCAATTTCCAGGGCAAAAACGCTTTCGTTCCATCCCCCTCCCCTCGAGTATACATCTCATCGTGGCCGTTTTCGCGTCCGATCTCTTTTTCCTTTTTTCTCTATCTCTTTCTAGGCTCTTTGTCTTTTCCCCGTTCGTATCTATTCGGTCTCGTTCGTTCTCTCGTCTGGGGCCTCCGCCTCCGCTTCCCCTTTTTGTCTTTTCCCCAGTTCTCGTTCGTTTCTTCGATACGAGAAGCCCCGGAACGCCAACGCCGAAACCGCAAATCTATAATTTCGTGGCCCGCGATGCGTATAATCATCGAATACCAGAAACTGTGCTATTCATTATTTCATTCGGCGCATTTGCTACCAGCGCGGCGTTTCTGCGATCCCGCGCGCGCAATAAAAGTTCCCGGTGATTATGCTAATCCAGCAAATGATACAGTCCTTACCCCCCTTTTTTGGACGGGGGCAGAATTCGTCGGAGGAGAGCGCACGGGACCCCTGCATACGTACGCGAACGCGGGGCCCGAGATCGGGCCCCCCTCCCTCCCACGGACGCCACCTTTTTCTCGCAGACGTTCGCGCGGTCGCCGTGCGTAATTTCGTAATTCTAATCCGATTGCTTTACATCCACCGTGATATCATCGCGGTGCTCCCTCGCGTTCCCAGGGTTATACCTGCTCCGAGGCTCGGCGATTATGTCCTTTTCGTTAATGCCCCAGTCCCAGACGGTTCCCTCCTGGTCCCTCGAACTCGGCCCTTCTCTCGTCCGGCTGCTTAACGCTCGATCTACGGCTCGATGCATTCACTATGTTATCTGAAACTAATTCATTGATAGGTAGAAAATTAGTAACGATTGATTCCGATTCGAATATTCATATTACAGAAAAGTATCAATTACTAGTATATGTACATTATATATATATTATATATACATTCTTGTATATTCTTGTATATTCTGTTATATTATGGTATATCATATATCAATATATGCTTGTTTATTCTGGTGTACTCTTGTACATTCTAATACATTCTAGAAAATTCTAGTATATTTTGTTACATTTGAGTGTATTCGTATATATTTTGATATATTGTGATATGTCATGCTATAGTCTTGACCATTCTAGTATATTATTTTATATTCTTTTATATTCTGTTATATTATTGTATATCATGCTATGGTTTTCACCATTCTAGTATATTCTTGTATATTCTGGTACATTCTAGTATATTCGTCCATATTCTGATATACTATTGTATATCATGCTAAAGTTTTGTTTATTCTAGCATATTCTTGCATATTCTGGTACATTCTAGTATATTCGTCCATATCCTGGTATATTATCGTATATCATGCTAAAGTTTTGTCTATTCTAGCATATTCTTGCATATTCTGGTACATTATGGTTTACCAAGCTATAGTTTTGTCCATTCTAGTACATTCTTGTAAATTCTGGTATATTCTGGTATATTCTATTACCTTCTAGTTACATCTGTTATATTCTGGTACATTCTAGTATATTTTTAATTACAAATCATAGTTTGAAGGATATTCAGTATAATGTGCATTTCATCGACAGGAACGAAAAATCGCATGTGTGGAATAAATTTTGTTCCATTGACGCCTCGTTTCGTAGAAAAGCATTTAAAATTGGTGGAATAGTATTTCAACATTTTTAAAATGTTTTTCCTGTTTCGCAGTCGATTTACTTCTTTTTCAATCGAAATATAAATTGTTTGGCTTACGACAAGGTAATAATGATCGTTGTTTCATTGATAAAAGTGATAAATGTTATTAAAGGGAATTGTTGGTTACTTTATAATGAAGCCCCACCACACACTACAATTTGGTTAACGTGCACGATAATAAATCGATGTTCAATGCCATGAATTTAATAATAATCATTCTTAAACGATGCAATGCTGCCGGTCACCGGTGACCACCATAGCAGTCAACGTATTAACCATCGCAAGATGGGTGCTACTGACGATTGTTTATTTTTTATCAATTTTCTTTACTTATTCGTTTACGATTAACACGTTTGTAGAACGCGATGTATGGAAATAGCCAAGGATTTGAACCGGCTGGTAGAAAGTTTAGATGGAACATTTTCTGTTCTGGGTCAGAACGGACCCGTGCCCCCTCGACTCGAGAGTTAAGTTCTGTACTGGGCGCGTTTCTTCGGAAAGATCGGGACTAATGACCGGGGCCAATTAAAATTGCCCTTTCTCCGCAATTATCTCGCTCTCTCGTGGCTGTTCGATCGATCAGCTCTCGCGTGTAACAATCCCAAGGTCGATTACGGGAAAGTGTTGAAACAGACGGGGAATTCTTTGTCGGTGCACGTACAAGGAAGTGCCTTCTTGGTCGTTCGGACACAGGTAAGCCACCCACGCGTCCGGTTGGCTGAGTTACGGCCGAATGTGCGCGCACCTGATCCACGATAATCGCCTCTAATCTTCCACTTTGCCCTTTTGTTAGGTATTACCTCTTCTTCGTCCTCGTCTTCTTCTTCTTCTTCCTCCACCTCCTCCTCCTCCTCCGCCTCGGTTTTGAGTGGTGTATAAATCATTCAAAAGGCCCGGTCGCTCGAGCGAAAAGCGCGGAATGTTTTGCGCAGGGAAGAGAGACGTCTGAAACGAGGGCGAGACAGGTTGTTCATCGACAAGTATTTGCAATTTAAGGGATTCTTTCTTACCGATTCGTAATTCGTGGGTTTGACGCACTTTTCGTAGAACTGGAGCGATTCGAAATGATAGAAAAATTTAACGAATATACGGAGTGTAACGGAAAGAAATGTGGAATGGGAGATTTTTAAGGCGATTTCGAGCAACATTTGCCTTTGCCAGTTTGCGATTCGACGATCCGATTTCGAGTTATTAATGAGAAATGCGGACCAATGGGAGCACGGCGAGAACTGATCAGATTGGCGCTATTTCGTAGAAGGCGGAGCATTGGTGTGACCTTGACCTCGCCGGTTTTCGTTAATAACTCGAAAACGAAGCGTCAAATTGAGAATTGGCACTGGAAAATGTTGCCCCGAATCGCCTAGGGAATCTCTCGTTTCAGATTTGTTTAAGGGGCACCCTGTATATTCATGAAAGAGAAAATTAAGGTCGCTAGAATGTTACTGTTTCTCGCAATCGATGCTGTGGACTTTTATTTCTTATAGAATGTATAAGATAGAGTGTATACAAAATTACAAAAGAATCGGAGATCCAAAAATTTTTCCCCAATTTTTCGCGATTTTTAAAAGGGGGGACGTATCCCCTCAATATTTGCCAATCTTTGAGGGCGTGCCCTGACCAAACTATCAGCTCTATCGATATGATTCAAACGTTACAATCTTCCCCAAACCTTCCTCTATAAGCATACGCGTCCCAAAGTGGCTAACTTTTCAGGGGAATCCAGGGGGCTAAATTTTATTAACCCCATTTTGCCCATTTTCGCGATTTTCTGAATCCCGAAAATTTTCAAAGCCGCACCACGGCCGCAATTCAATTCCGATCGACTTGAAATTTGGTATGCATACTTCCTACGCGTCCAGTTCGGTGTAGCTAGAGTTGCACAAGAATCGGAGAAACTAAGTTTTTCGACCGAAATTTTTCCCTTTCAGAAAGTGATGGTTTTTGGATTTTCTTGTTATTGCTATTGCTATTCATTCGATTTATCGTTTGAAAATTCAGTAATTGCCCTACTCCGGCACCTCTGTCGGTGTGTTAAACCGCGCAAAATGAAAGCAGAAGGACATAATAACAGCCATTAATGTTTAATGTACATTAACTATCGTTCTCTACAATTTAGAGATTGCTATGAAAGTTGCGATTAGGTTTTTCTACAGAAGCATAAAAGGAAATTCGAAACGGAAAATGGAGATGCTTATCACGACTATTAAATTACGGTAGATTTATGAACATCCTTCACGAATATTTTCGACCTATTTCGTTGTGAACATTTTATTTATAGGCCGTAGATTATGGGCCGTTCTATCACGTCGTCGTCTCGTACGGGTAGTACGTTTTTCACGTAGCTAATAAAAAGTTACTGACCCGAAGAACTATACTTATACCATTCCTGCACCGATATAATCTAAGGTATATGTAATTTTCCTTTATATGAATTTTAATTGCGTAAATATTGTAATCATATGTATAGACGTATTAACTTATGCAGAGAACAGTCACCTTTTCATTACGCGTTTGCCGTCGTCACAAAGTTAATGATAGCTGTCAGTGAACCGCCGTGTGAAATAGGAAGGCAGACCAGGAGAAAGTGGACACTGCTTAATGACATTTTCAGAATGCACGTACGCAATTAACGCAAACCTACGAAATATATTTTCAAATTTACACAGATCCCCATAAACGAAGCATCTTCAGCCTGTTGTGCTATCATTTCTTTTACGATCACAGCGATTAGAGCCTCTTTAACGGTTCACGGTCTCTCAGAAGAGGAGGAAAGTAAGTTTATATTTATTAACACGTTCCGTGGCAAGCTATACATGCTCGACTTTTCATACGGGCTATTTAGTATATAACCAAACATTATTATAAATATATTTGCTTCGTTCTATACTAGATTTTCTATGTCTTATTCTTTAGATCTGTTTAGAATGTCAAAACAACGGATTCCGATTTCATATTTACAGGCCTGTTACAAGCGTCTCAGGCGAAAAATATAAAATTCAGAAAATTCCTATGCTCGAAGTTTCGTTAACTGGCTACTGATATTCGTCTTTCCTCTCGTACACTTACGAGTATATCATTGCTACGCGAAAGACGAAAAATTCAGAAAATCTCTATGCTTCCCACTTTCTTCTTCCGATGCC
The DNA here is from genome assembly GCA_028453745.1 of Agapostemon virescens. Classification (NCBI taxonomy): domain Eukaryota; kingdom Metazoa; phylum Arthropoda; class Insecta; order Hymenoptera; family Halictidae; genus Agapostemon; species Agapostemon virescens. Next base: position 6,962,672 of record CM052090.1, on the reverse strand, counting down.
CTAAGCACGCGTCTTCTTCTTCTTCTTGTCTTGCTTATTAGTTGCTGCAGCATTGGAAACAGTGCACGCTCGCGTCCTATCACAAACTATGCTGTTAACTACGCTATTGAAAACTATGCTGTTCTATGAAATTTGTGTGATTGCAAATTGAAAATCTTTATCGGATGTAAAAACAACAAATTCCGGTTTCATATTTACAGACTTGGTACAAGCGAAGAGAAACGCGAACGATCGGTGTGATTCGCGGACGAATACGATTACGCGAAACCACGAGAACGAGGATTCGCGAATGACGGAAAAATGTCGGCGAATCGAATCGCGGAGGGATAGTTTCGGGGCGAGGTCGCTTAGAAAAGACGTGGCTCGCTCGTACGGAACTATACTTAAGCGAGTTCCGCTAAAGATATTCATTAGCGAGCGACGCGGATCCCGCCGAAAACTTGGTGGTCATCACGATCATCGGGCATCATCATCATCATTACGCCGGGGAACCGTATCTAAAAATCAAGATGCTTATCTCGGTCGGCGGGGTTCGGAATTTGCTGCGTTAAAATTCCTTCTGATTTTCTCGAAACGAAGCAAAACCAAGCTGATTTGAATATACCGCCGCCAGTTTAACTGCTGCTACGTGTATGCGCGGATCCGTACAAATTGCCGGATCCTGCACCAACACCAGACACAGGCCGAAGCACGAGCACCGGCAGGCCCCAGGGATATGCATAAGGAATGCGCGTTCTGGGCTTTCTTGCCCGAGAGTAGCGGCAAAGGACGAGGAGCAGATAGATGGACGGGATGGACGAGCCGACGGAGGAACGAATGAACAGAATGCGCGTGCGTGGGCGGAACTACGGCTTATACACGTGTTTCCACGTAGATCCCCAAGGTTGGAGAACGAACACCAACCCGTTCGGGATAACACGGCGAAACGAGGATGAAGAGCGTCCACTGTTTCCAATGCTGCAGCAACTAATAAGCAAGAACAAAATAAAAAAAAAGAAGGAGAAGACGCGTGCTTAGGGCATCGGGAGAAGAAGGTGGGAAGCATAGGAATTTTCTGAATTTTACGTCTTTCGAAAGGAAACGAGAGAAAAGACGAACATCCGGTAGCCAATTACCGAAATTTCGAGCATAGGAACTTTTTGTGTTTTCTGTCCGAGAATGATTTGAGAAACGATTCTTGCGATGTGCATCTATATTTTCATCGGTTTTATTATTTTTAAATGTAGGTGGAAGTGGATAAATTGTCTCGTTTCTTTTTGCAGGTGTACGGGGTGTTCCGAAAATGCAAGCTTTAAGTGCTTTGCAAAAATTTTTCCTTCGCGAAAATGCGATACACAGTTTCGTTTCGGAGCTATTAACGGAAAACTCTGAGCGGTCCCTGTTCTTTGTTAATAAATCGAAAACGAAGCGTTTAATTGCGAATTGGCAACGGTAAAAGTCGAGCATTTCTGGAACACCCTATAGGATAAAAGCGAATCGATGTCTTCGATGTTAAACTCGCATCGACGCTTCTGCTCTTAATCGTTCAAATAAATTTAGACGAAACGTGTTAACGTTCGTAAACTATTTTTACCGCATTATGTTTCACCTGATGGTTTTTCAGTCTTTGTGGAACAGGATCGACAGAAATTGTTGAAGAATCAGAAACTAGAAGTAGTTTAGCTTGCGTCGAACGCGAGATTATCTAGAGAACAAAATTGTGGGGTTTACAAAAACAAAATTTACCTAGAATACGATCGTCGGTGAGAACGATGGGTCGAATGTAAAAATGCCTAAGGCATACGATCTCCGCGACGTAACCCCATTCTTTGATACTTACCAACGTTCTAAACTTCTAATCGACAAATTGCGGCGATAACTGTATTACTATAATTATCGATATACACGAGCGTCGAGCAATTAGGTGGACAAAACGATAACGCCCTGCAAACAACGAACTATATACAACGTAACATCAATGCCAATGTTTTCCATACGCTTTCAATCCCTCCAATAAGCTACAATAAAAAGAACAACGTTATCAACAATAAGACCTCCTCGTTTCTCGTCTTGCCCTCTTAACACCTTGGTCTACGATTTATTTTACGATAATAGTGACTAGACTTTCTTCGTCCTCCGCAGAACGACAAAAAGAAAAGACAAATTTGTTACTTCGTGGCTGGCTATTCTCCAATGGCCGTCTATGATCAACGATTAAATAAAATGTTATTTCCGTTTAAAGAAAATTAAGGAAATACACGTTTAGTAGATTCAGCTCGAAATCTTGATCACGAGTCTGACTCGTCGTTGTAGGGTAAAGGGTTAAGGGAATACATGTTCGGAAGATTCAGCTCTAAATCTTGATCACGAGTCAGACTCGTTGTGGCAAGGAGTTAAAAAATTCGAAAAGCGTAACATTGCGAATCGCAGCGGTATAAACAAATCCGCGAGACACGTCGGAATTTCCAATTTCATGAGCACGCACCGCATCGATGTTCCGCGGTGTACACGGTCGGTTCTTCTTTTGTAATCGAAGAGTGCTGCGAACGGTGAGCATGCATCCCTTATGCGTTGCCACGGGAGATCAAATCGAGTTTCTGGTTCCCAGGAAAATACGGAAAAGCAATCCCCTCGGTTGAAAGTAAAATCCTGGGGTAGGTACGTATTACAAGCCGTCGTCTCTTATGTAAATCGAATTTCAGTAGGAATGTCTGCGGCACGTACCGGGGCTGCGGCGATCCATTGAGTCTAGTAGATAGTCGATTTTCTGTGTCGGATTCCCTCGGGCTGAGAGCTTGTCGGTCTCTCTGCCTGTCTGTCTACTTGCGTTCATGTCACACGAACCGAACGGGGATACCCACCGCTTGATAATAATTGTTTGTTGCGATCGGACCGTCATTCCATGTGCGCGCGCGACTTCGGCCTTTCATCCTGCAACTTTTCCGAGGCTCGCGTCGCTCCACGATTCCGCGTTCGCCATCATCTGTCCGCGCCGCTTTTTATATTTTTCCACCGTTCCGTCAGCGAGCCGAGCGCAATTGATCATTCGTAATCGAGCAACCGAAACCTTTGTTCCACCCCCTAACTCTAACCCTCTGCCGCCCCTTCGATAACGTCACCTTTTTCGACAGTTCGATCGAGCGCTGCTACGGCTTTTGTCGAAAGTGTCCGGACAACAAGATTTTTACGCAGCCATGTTTGCAGTTTTCTCCACACGCTTTTGACAATTTGCTTTGCGCGCCGAAGATTTTGTTTATTGATCCAGCGAAAACATTTCTGCACGCGCCTAACTGCCGCGTTACCCCGCGCCACTCCTCTGAAATCGCCATCTTGATTTTCATTGATTTCTGACTCGCTATTCGGGGGATTTTATGCACGGTTTACGGTGCGATTGGTCGATGTTACTCGACGTTCTTTATGGGAATAAGTATTTCCGCGGTTTCGATAAATTACGTTCGTTTACAGTGAAAATATCAACTATAGTCGTCCTCCATAAAGTGCCGCGTATTGTGCATTCGAAGAGCGTATGCAGTTGCGGCACGTGAAGTATGTCTCTCTGAACGTGCAGTTTCAGTCTTTTATTTCGCAACATTTATTTCCCACGAAACGAATGTTTTTTTTCTTTGAAAATACCGGAGTACCGCGGCGGAGAACGCGCCCGTAGCGAAAGGGTTAATTTCGCGTCCGATCTGAGACCAAGTCGGATACAAATTGATAAATTGCATGCAATTTTTGAATTTTGAAAAGAATTCGAGTTACCGTTTTATAATTTTGATTTTAGCGCTAATTATTCAACAAATTTATTTCTATGGATTCGCGTTATTTTTACGAAGCAGCGTAAAATAGTTTAAGACTACAACGACCTTGATTCCGTACGCTTTTCCATAAAACGCGACGTAAAAGACCTAATGACCGATAAATTTTCTGGCTTTCGAACGAACGGCAGCCATTTATCGAGCTGAACGATCGCAGACGCAATTAAACTTCGCGTTAGCTCGAAAAATTGCGCGCATCGATCGTGCTTGCGTATTTAATTATTGTTAGCGCGTCGTTACGGTGATTGCGCGAATGAAATAGTTTAAGATAAAGTCATCAAGACCGGAAGGCGCGGCGAACGTTTAAGTTACGAGTTGTGGCAGTTCTCGTATGCGTATCTGTTTCGTCGCGAGACAGCCGGGAGGAAAAACGATGAGCTTGTTTAACCAAGTAATTTATAGTAAGTTCGCAGCGACACCTTCGGATGGTAATTCTTAACTAGACAATCGGCAGCCCCTATTCATTGCACCTGGGTACGATACGCCGGGCAAAACGGAACGCGCGCGCCGCTCGAGCGAGTTATAAGTTTCCCTTGAGTAACCGTCCCGCGTTAACAGCACACTATATTATAATAACAAATTGGATTCCTATATCATAGCGTGTGGTCAACCCGACCGCCGATTATTTCCGAGGTTGTTCTGCGCGGACACGGATTCATTACGATTTTATCGTGCGCATGATATACGACCGCTCGATATGCTTAACAATTTACTAGCGCTACGCGAATATGTTCAGAAACCACGCGAAAGGTAATTATCACTCGCGCCAGATGGACGAGTTACACGGTCCGATCTCCTTTTTTCCGGTTTCTTTTTTTAAATTTTATTTTCCGTTCTCCCTCTCGAACTTCCCCCCTTCTGTCTCTCTCTCTCTCTGTCTGTCTCTCTGTCTTTCTCTCTGTCCTCCCTTTTGCCTCCGCTCACCCTCCGGTCGGTTTCTCGTTCTATCCACGAACCGTCGAACGTATATCTCGTTTTCCACCCACGCGACCGGCCCTCGTTACGGGACACTTATCTCTAGCGAAAGATTTCTATCTGTTTTTCGTCGTCATTATGCGCATCCGGAGAACGCGACAATGCCCGTTATGAATATCAAGTGTTCATTCAACGGAACCCCGGGATCGCGTGTCGTTGAATTGTATATTTGCCCCCGATCGACTCGTTGACTTGATAATTTCATACGGTGCGCGGCGCCCGGTGATTTAATGATCTCTAACGGCTCGCTAACCCGTGACTATACGAGATTGCTGATGATATTCCTCGGTCCTCCTCCTCCCCCCCTCCCTCTACCTCTAATTACAAAGCAACGCGGTGAAATGGCGCACCCGTGAAGTTGCAAAACTGTCAATTACCCGCCCGGGCACCTTGACATCTTTTACGAAAGATGTATCGCGGCCCGACCGAAACCTATTTGCACGCCAACACGAGGAAAGTGGTTGTTCGACCGCCATAAGTTCTAGGAGGACGCAGCACTTGTCCCTATTGGCGAATTCATCAGTATATCAATGTGCTTTCGTATTTGACACTTAAGCGAATTATTCTTGTCAGATTTCTTGTGTTACCATTATTGAAATGATAAAATTGCAAAGAGAAGTATGCAACACTCTTTTCTATTAGTGAATCCATCCCTATATTATAGACTTTTGTATTTAACACTTAACGAATTTATTCTTGTCAGATTTCTTGTGTTACCATTATTGAAATGATAAAATTGCAAAGAGAAGTATGCAACACTCTTCTCTATTAGTGAATCCATCCCTATATTATAGGCTTTTGTATTTAATACTTAACGAATTTATTCTTGTCAGTTTTGTTTTGTGTTACCGTTATTGAAATGATAAAATTGCAAAGAGAAGTAGGCAACACTCTTCTCTATTAGTGAATCCATCCCTATATTAATATGCTTTTGTATTTAACACTTAACGAATTTATTCTTGTCAGTTTTGTTTTGTGTTACCGTTATTGAAATGATAAAATTGTAAAGAGAAGTATGCAACACTCTTCTCTATTAGTGAATCCATCCCTATATTATAGGCTTCTGTATTTAACATTTAACCAAATTATTCTTGTCAGATCTTTTGCGTTACCATTATTCAAATGATAAAATTGCGAATTTGAGAAGTATGCAATACTTTTCCCTATTAGCAAACCTATCGATATATTATAGACTTTCGTATTTAACACTTAACCAAATTATCCTTGTTAGATTTCTTGTGTTACCATTATTGAAATAATAAAATTTCGAATTTGAGGAGTATGCAACACTTTTTTTTATTAGTGAATCCATCCCTATATTAATATGCTTTTGTATTTAACACTTAACGAATTTATTCTTGTCAGTTTTGTTTTGTGTTACCGTTATTGAAATGATAAAATTGTAAAAAGAAGTATGCAACACTCTTCACTATTAGTGAATCCATCCCTATATTAATACGCTTTTGTATTTAACACTTAACCAAATTATTCTTGTCAGATCTTTTGCGTTACCATTATTCAAATGATAAAATTGCGAATTTGAGAAGTATGCAATACTTTTCCCTATTAGCAAACCTATCGATATATTATAGACTTTCGTATTTAACACTTAACCAAATTATCCTTGTTAGATTTCTTGTGTTACCATTATTGAAATAATAAAATTTCGACTTTGAGGAGTATGCAACACTTTTCTCTATTAATGAACCCACCCCTATATTAATGTACTGTCGTATTTAACATTAACTTACTGCAGTAGATCAAATGACTCTTGTCAGATATGTTATGTTATAAT
>CM052090.1:6917763-6935706 GCA_028453745.1 Agapostemon virescens | reverse complement strand
AATCCGCCATTTTGACGGGCCTCGTAAACCTAGTGTTAAATAAATTTCTATGCTTTCCCTGAATTTTCGTGGTCACCGAGTGCACGATTAGTGTCAAACGCGAATCATCGAAGTCGGTGATCTAGGAGTCGTGGTTTCTCGCGATTTTGCGCGTTTCTCGAGCCACCCTGTATATCGCGCTCATCAGCGAGACTCTTCAGCACTGCCTCAGCCCAGCCCTCGACCGAAGAGAGGACACTCGACGGTAACACGCAGGATCTACCCTAAAATCAGCGGTTATCCGGGAACTCGCGTGTACAGGATCGGCAGGAAAGCACGGCGCGCGGGGGAGGTGCCGCCGCGGATCTAATTTAAAATTATAATTCGCCGTTTATCTCGGCAACCTATTTCCCCGAACTCACGGAACGCTCACGATCTATGGAGGGCTCTCGTCCTCGCTGCTCGGGACACGGTCGAGAGAGAAAAAAGGAAACGGTTTCTAGCAAAAGGTAGACGCGTCTCGGGACTACGAATCGATCGAGAGGAGGAGCGGAAAACCTCACGGCGCTGCGAACAATCTGAAAAGCATGTAAAGCCGCGATAAACGAGAACCAATCCGTAGAACAGTCTTCGGGGAAAGGCGAAGCGAAACAGGTGGAAACGAAGAGACCAGACAGAACTGGCAGGATATTGGATTTGGGCTGTTAAATGATACCTACGAATAAACTTTCAGAATTGCATTACCGATTTCTTCGTACTCTTTTATTTTATACCGCACAGATGAAGTACAATTAACCTAAGCATTTCTGCTGACCATTTCGTATGATTCATCTATTATTCAGGCTTGCAGTAGTTACATTTTTACGAATTTCTCAGATACAAGCTGAGGGATGTAAAAATTGTTTTGAACGGTAAAGTGACCATTTTTATTCGCGCTTCAGAGTCGCCATTCGAGTGCAAAGGGTTAAATGGATTCGTACCATAATTTGTAACAATTTTTATATCCAGAGATTTAATATCGACTGTAGGCAGTTAAATAATACTTACAAAGAAGTTTTCAAAGTTTCATTAGATTTTCTTGTTTCTCTATTATTTTACACCGAACGGATGATGTACGACTAAATAGATTCGCACAATAATTCAAAACAGTTTTCATATTCGGAGGTTTGATAGTGGATTTAGACAGTTAAATAGTGTTCACAAATAAACTGTCAGAGTTTAATTACATTTTCTTCTTCCTCTTTTACTTTATACAGTATAGATCATATACAGTTAAATAGATTCACACTATGATTTAAAACAGTTTTCATAGTCAGAAATTTGATATTAGATTTAGCCAGTTAAATAATATTCACAATTAAACTGCTAGAATTTAATTACAATTTCTTCTTCCTCTTTTATTTTACATCGAACAGACAATATATAATTAAATAGATTCACACTATAATTCAAAACAGTTTTCATATTCAGAAATTTGATATTAGATGTAGGCAGTTAAATAATACCTGCAAATAAACTTACAGAATTGCATTACAATTTCTTGTTCCTCGTTTATTTTACACCGAACAGATGACATATAATTAAATAGATTTACATTATAATTTAAAACAGCTTTCATATTCAAAGACTCGAGGCTTCCACGGTCCGGTGTCATCAGTCCTTGCTACCGAGGTTTTCGAATGTAAATCGTGTCCTCGTAGAATCATTTCCCCAACATTTTACTAACATTACATCTGACTCTCTCAGGGAGTCGAAAGACACACCGATTATCAACCCCTTGACGAATTTAGCTACAATTCCGACGAAACATTAGGAAAATTCGACTCGACAGCAAATTCCCATATTATTAACACGTTCTATGCCACGGTGGTCACCAATGACCGGCATCGTTGCGTCGTGTAAAAACGATTATCATTAAATTAACAACATTAAACATCAATTTATCATTGTAGAAATTAATCAGATTATAGTATGAAGTATGAGCTTCGTTACACATTATCTAATAATTCTCTTTAATAACACTGATCACTTCTACGAACGAATCAAAAGAAGCTTCTCCAAAGTACACAAAATTCCCTCGGCATTCGACGCATTATTCCTATTCCTCGAATCTCTAAAAATTATCTCGCCCAAGAAAAAACAATCCGATATAAACAAAAATAAATATTCTAGCGTAAAATAAATATCTTAATTCCAAATCTAAAATAACTTCACCAATCCAAGTGTAGAATCTCCGACAATAAAATCAGGTTTCGCAGCCTACCGTGCGTCGTAAAACAGTAAGGTTGCAAGGATCTCGAAGGAACTGCGAGGCGATACAGGTGGTAGCAAGGAGGAGGCGAGAGCGACGAAGGGGAAGAGAACAAATTATCGAGACACAGGGCCGGTGGTGTGTCGCGATGCTGTACGCGAACCATACTCTCAGAGAAATACGTGTCCCGTTGATATCAGCAGTGGCGACGACGACGACTACGACGACGACTACGACGTCTACGACGACGACTACGACGACGCGGCGGTGTGACGCGGCGGTGTGACGCGGCATGGAGCTCGTCTGCACGCGAGAATTTCAATAACCCGCGGGACACAAAGCGGGATGTGTGTAGTCACATCTGGCCTGCTCTCATGCGGCGGCAGTTCCAGGTTTACGTTGGTCCGTCGTCGGTGCGGGAACGGAAAATCACGATTGCTGGGAAGCGGCTGCTCCTCTCAGCCGCGGATAGGCAACGGCGAGAGGAGAACAGACAACGGCGGATAGTCGTCGGCGAGAGAAGGATAACCACGGGGAGCGATAGGCGGCAGGGGTTGGAGCCGATGGAGACGGCGGGTTGGATGGGGAACGTAGTCGCGGATGTACAAGAGGGAGCAAGAACGCCGGTCGGTGGAGGAGGAGGACGAGGACGACGAGGACGAGGACGAAGAGAAAGCGGCGCGGAGAGGTCGGCTGAAATCCCGGAGAAAGAGAGAGACAGGTTGCGAGCTAGGGGAGGGAAAGAGTGCGGATAATGATCCAGCTGGCACTACCAGCAACCACCCTCCATCGAGAGTGTGTCTGATGGGGAACAGAGACAGAGAGAACAGGCACGGGGAAAGGATTCCATTCGGGCAAGCAACGGCCAGGGGGAGACGGGAACGGGGAACCGCGTACGCGTAGGTGGATGCAACGGCACAGAGAAAGGGTGAAAGAGCGGTGTACCGCATGCATATTGAAGCTTCATTTCATGATCACCGCAGACCGAACCTCCCCGCTTAGACGCGAAATCGCGTACGGCGAGCTGGGAACCGCGAAGAGTCCTGTCCGATGTTATATGTTGTGTGTTTTCATGTTGTGCGTCGTCGAATGAATGCCAGTTTTCAATGGAAAATATTCTGTCGAAAGGAATTCCAGTTTGTCGACCGTTAAACGGTTAAACGGTTACGGCGATCTGCTTAACCCCATGTGTCTATGATTTATTTTATGTGACTGGAGTCTCTTTGGCCTACGCGGGAAGACAAAGGGTAAAGGCAAATTTGTAATTACCGCGTGGAGTTAGGTTATTCTATTAAGTAAATTGTTATTTACGTTTAACACATTAACTGCCCAACTGACGACCCCAAAAATTCCATAAAATCAATTTATTTAATGAAGCAGCGATTGAAAACTTTAAATGTATGGCGTTAGTTATTTATCAACCTTCTTCTTGTATTCTTCAGATATTAACTAAATTGAACGCAACGAATATATTAAAGTACAAATTTATTTCTAAACATGGACAAATAATTAAATGGACAAATAAAGTGTTAAAGAAAATTCTGGAAATACATGTTTAGAAGATTCGGTTCGAAATCTTGATCGCAAATCTGATTTCTTGTTGTAGGCCAAGGGGTTAAGGGTAGAACTGCCGAGAAGTAACCGGACTGATGTATATTGTCTGGTGATAATGACAAGATAGTATCTGTTCAGGCCTTGTTCCATTTTTATTACGTTTGCTTCAATGGAGACATTAGTTCGAAACTTTTAGAATTTCTGGAATTGGGAAAGAAACAATTAGTAATCAGCCATTTTGACTGGTTCTGTAGTTCTAGGGTTAAATTGTTGGGTATGGATGAATAGTGCGCGGGGATGTTTTTCTATACAGTAGAGAACATTATACATAAGTAAATTGTGAGTTTTATTCAACTTTGACTTTAATAATTTATTTTAGTAATTGATAATGTAATCGAGTGTGCTCGAGCCATCATGGTGGCGCATCTACCCGTGAGATTAACGAATGAACACCCCTTGTCGATTAACGTTCCCCGTATTAGAGTAGAGTCGCGTTAAATGCCACCACCTCGGGTCAGAAACTTTGCACGGTGAAGTCGCTTTAATTGCTCGAATAACGGAAAGATAATTGCCTCGACTCTGGGTCTGTACGCGATGCAACATTTCGGATCCGTGTGGCATTTATTGCGACTTCACTGTGTATATGAAATTTATGGTACCCTCTTCACATTCAGGTTTACATAGTAGTTGTACTTTATAATTATACAAATCTTGTAAATAATAATTTTATATAATTGTAACAGTGGTCCCAGCTAACCGATGAAAGGATAAACCAGTAGTTTGAACATCACGTTGTTTCTAAAAATATTGTCTTGTGCCATTCGCATATTTTTCACTAAACGTTACATTGCAGTTTAAAGGAAGACTATGTTATTAATAAAGTTAACTTATTAAAACAGCTTTTTCAGTATAATTTCGTTCGCGGGATTAAATAACAGATTTGCAAATGATCGTGTTAACCAACGAATTCATTTACTATGCTCATTCAAAAAAAAAAAAAAGAATTATTCACACATTATCTGGTAAATTAATCCTTCATTAAGACATTTCGCAGAAACTCAAGCCGCATTATTCAATTTGGAAAAAGCGATTCGTTCTTGAAGGCTGTGCGAACACTTTTTGCTCGAGAAACTGGCCGGATTTCGATCGGTTTAATTCTTTAATGAATATGCTTGATAGAATACTTCACGAGCGATTAAGTCACAATTAATAAAGATATGAATTTAAACAAGCCACGGCCCCCCTGCCGCGAAATTACGAATTCGCGTTTCAAAGCGACCGAAACCTAATAGGTCGTATAAAATCGCATTATTGTTTCCTGACGTACGATAGGAAATTTAATGCGAATCGGACAGAGCGTATTCGGCAACGTGATATATTCGCGTGGTATTTCATGGTCACCGTAGATCGTGGCTCTCATTTGCACAAGAGCACTCCTGGCGAAACGGGAACATTCGATCGCGCCGTGCTCGGTGTGTACTTACGCACGTGTACAACTACCCGTGCATATTTGCATAAACGCATTGCTCGGCCGATGCGCATACACTTTCAGGAAAAGTATATCGTGCATTAAACCGCCGTAAAGTGTTGTCGTCTGTTATTCGCGCGTGGATGATTACCGTTAATGCATATCCCCGCGCTGCGTCGTTAGAAAATATTAAGCCATCTCACGTAAAATACCTTTTGTTTGCATTTAACCTTTAAAAAATTCCATTGTTGCTCCTTTTTATTCAAGAATGTCACGCTAGTCTGTCGTGCCTTGTACTTCCATCGTTCTCCTGTACATAATGTACATATTCTTGTGTATATTCTGGTACATTCTAGTACATTTTTATATACTCTGATATATTATGGTGTATTCTAGTACATTTTAGTGAATTCCAGTATATTCTGGTACATTCTAGAATATTCTTGTATATTCTGGTATATTATGGCATATTGTACTGTAGTTTTGTCCATTCTAGTATATTCTTGTATATTATGGTATATTCTAGTACGTTCTAGAGAATTATGGTATATCATGCTATAGTTTTGTCCATTCTAGTATATTCTTGTATATTCTGGTACATTATGATATATTCTAGTATATTATGATATATTCTAGTATATTCTTGTATATTCTGGTATATTCTGGTATATCATACTGTAGTTTTGTCCATTCTAATATATTCTTGTATATTCTGGTATATTATTATATATTCTGGTACGTTCTAGTGAATTATGGTATATCATGCTATAGTTTTGTTCATTCTAGTATATTCTTGTATATTCTGGTATATTCTCGTACATTTTAATATATTCTTGTATATTCTGGTATATTCTCGTACATTCTAGTATATTCTTGTATATTCCTGGGAACAACGACTAAGTTGTTACGATTATGATGAATATAATGAATAATTATATTGATAATTAACAGTAACAAATTTCATATGCACTAAAGGAAATGAAGAAAATTGCTTGGAGTGCAAAGGGTTAAAGCAGATTCTTACCAGTTGACACGACTGATTATCCATAAAGCAGTCTTTCTGTTGACTATTTACGTATAGATAATATTTATTTAGAAATTAACGGTTTGTAGTTTCTTTTATTAAAACATTCGAAGTTTTATTCGATGCTCATTCAAGTTTAAAAGTTTGCAAGTTTTACTGAGTTCGCAGCTGCGTACTTAGTGTCTATATTTACTTGTGCAAGTAGTTTGCAATCCTCGAGGAAGGCGCACAAATATTTACGGATGTCGATATATGACTATGCAATGAACTTTTCTACTTAGACATAATCTAACGCACGATGATTAGTTAAGTTTTTGAAAGGTGTTGCTTACTGCGACGAATTCGTACGTTGAATTTATTTATATGTTGTCGGCACAAGAAATTTCATCCCAGTTGCAGAAAAATACGACGTTAACTTCAGAATTCTTCAGGCTTTCAGCGGCTTCTTCAGACGTCGCAAAAAGATGTCTATGTTAATTCCGCATAGTTACGCAAAGTTCAAACAGCGGCGGGAAATTAGAAAACAAACAGACGTACGATTTGGTTCGCATTAACGGAAGTATAGGCAACAATATTTGGCCCTTTCGAAATGTTCATTTGATCAGCGATTATGCGAGACCTGTACAATTTCAATCAGCTTCGTGTAATCATGTTCACAGTTTCGTCGATATAGCAACGCAACATTGTGGACATTCTGCATTAGAAAGGGCGGCTTGTTTAACTGTCATTTACCGTTCATCGTTGGTTCGTTGGTTCGTTGAGAGGCTTTTACAGTTACAACGAAGAATTATAAAGTTGTCGGACATCCTAATCTTGCGTTAACGAAGCAATAGAAATTAATCGATTTCACTTTTTGGACGGGTCCAACGGTCTACACGACAAATTTGGATAGCCATTATGCGAGGTCGGTATAATTTCAATCAACTTCGTGTAATCGCGTTCACAGTTTCGTCCATGTAGCAACATAACGTTGTGGACATTATGCATTAGAGAGGGTGGCTTGTTTAACTGTCATTTAGCGATCATCATTGGATTAATGAACGGCGCTTATAGTGCCGACGAGATATTATAAAGTTGTCAGACGTTCGAATCTTCCTGCGTTAATAAAATACCGGAAAATAATCAATTTCACTTTTTGACCTGTCCAACGGTCTACACGACAGATATGGATACCCATTATGCGATGTCGGTACAATTTCAATCAGCTTCGTGTAATCGCAGTCAAAGTTTCGTCGATGTAGCAACACAATATTGCGGATGTTGTGCATTAGGAAGGGAGGCTCGTTTAATTGTCATTTACCGTTTATCGTAGGATCGATAAACGGCGCTTACATGCCACGATATTCTACCTCTGTTTAATAGTCCGATATCGTATACGATAGTGTCACTTTATGCGAATCGCTGACGAAAAGGAAAGCATAACGACTATGAAACATTTCCGGCCGTCAAAAAGACGGTGAAATTCCTCGGTGGCCGGAAATGTTGATCGGAAAAATTCGCGAGAAGCATCGTTCGAAAGAGTGACGACACAGGCCTGTCGGCGGGCGACTATTTAACAGAAAAATATCAATTTCATTAACTGCCGGTACATACTCGCGTGTCAACTGCTTCAATTATGCAAATCCTAATGAACTCGTCCGAAGACTCATTATCGGTTGCGTGACACCATTAATTCCGCGGCGTCGTTTGTCGCTTGAAATTTCGAGGCTCGAACGAGATACACTCTAGGCCTGTCACTTTAATGACGTTGCAATAATGCAATCAGGCAGATGCACCGTGTGCACACAGAGCCACGGGCACCGTTGCACGCGTCGCGCAATTACAGGTCCCCGGATTAATCCTGCACGCTGAACGCCGCGGTCAGAGGTTCCTCACGATAAAAGAACGCCAGGCACCCTGTACGGCCATAATTCATCCGGCTCGCGTGTTGCATAATAATTCGATTGTTCGAGGACAATCGTTTTCCCTTTACCGGCGATTCGCCAGCTGAAGCACCGAGCTTTGTTCAACAACCGATGCATTGCCAAGCTCGACGCTCGGAATAAATAAATAACCATCCCTCGTTCGCTCCTTAGATATCGTTGCGCGATACGTCCCTGGATTATTATCCTGAAACGTAATTCCGACTGTGCTCTGCACTTTCAATCGACGCATGTTTTATTCGTAATCGCGATTTGTAAGCACTTCGCGAAATGAGTTTCTGCTTCTACAATTTAATACTAAACCTAGCGTAAGGCGTCAAATGACGCTTTCCAGATTTTCTGTTTACAATTACTGACGTTATAAAATTGTCTGCGCTTTCAATCGACGCATGTTTTATTCGTAAACGCGATTTGTAAGTACTTCGCGACATAAGTTTCTACTTTTGCAGTTTAACAGTTGAAACCTACCGTAAGGGGCCAAATGGCCCTTTCCAGATTTTCTATTTTACAATTATTGACGTTATAAAATTGTCTGCACTTCCAGTCGACGGGTCATATTTTATTTGTAATCGCGATTTGTAAGTATTTCACGAAATAAGTTTCTATTTTCACAGTTTAACACTAAACTTACCATAAGGCGTCAAATGACCCTTTCCAAGTTTTCTATTTTACAATTACTGACGTTATAAAATTGTCTGCACATTCAACCGATGCGTCGTTTTATTCCTAATTGCGATTTGTAAGTACTTCGCGAAATAGGTTTCTGCTTTTACAGTTTAACACTAAACCTACCATAAGGCGTCAAATAACCCGTTCCGGGTTTTCTATTTTACAATTACTGACGCTATAAAATTATCTGCACTTTCAATCAACGCATCGTTTATTCGTAATTGCGATTTGTAAGTACTTCACGAAATAAATTCTTACTTTTACAACGTTATAAAATTGTCTTCGCAGAAATCCATGGATTTTTCTATTCCAACATACATTGTAATAAAGTTTGCACAAATTCCAAAAAAATTAATTCTTGTCACTTTTATAGGGCAATACACATTAGCCAAGTTTACTACTCGGTGGATTTAGCGTTAATCGAACGCTGGTCTGATCAAACTTGTTAAATGTCGGTCGCAATTCTTCATCCGCGTTTTGAAAACGTATTTTATAACATTTGATGAGCGACGTTAAATTTTACGTTGCCTAGAGACGGCTCGTGTGTGCATTTTTACATCGAGGAACGTGCGCGGGTTGAAACCTGTTCCAAGTAATCGATACGATCTTGGTACACCGGTATTATATAAATTACTCTTTAGCAACATTTATTTTTAATCGTTACCGTGCTGCCTGTGCATGTGCGACGTCCTCCATTTTATAAAATATATATACAGTTCGTTTAAAAAATTCTATCTGAAATAGAATCAATTAATTGTCCATAATTTGGCAAAATACGTTCCCGTGCATGTTATAACTATTCTCAACTCACACGAAATTGGTGAGTTTCGTTTCAGTTGTTGAAAGTATATTTTCTATCAATAACTGTAATAAATTGAGAATAAATTCTACCAGTACACTTTCAGTTCCGTTTTCCACGCTTTCTTTTTCCCCATAAATGCGTAAAATCCGGTGTGCAAGAAATTATAAAACGTACATTTTAAACCGACAAGGTGACGCTTCTTAAAAACCACAGTCGCAAAGTTTTACAAAAATGTCGCTCCAAGAAAACTTTGTAATAATAATTGAATATTTGCACATCGAAAATACAAGTATCGACCGCAACTTACCAAAAGCCCTGAAAAACATACCGACTTGGACAGAAACAATTGAAAAACATTCTAAATCAAGATAATCGAGTAGCTGCGACCGCTAAAAGCCGTTTAGCACCGCACAGACTAAAACCCGTGCAGTCTCGATGAAATAATTCCCGCGTGGACGCGAGCCATTCGAAAACACTATACTTTCCGAACCTGCGTATAATTACCGCAATCGTCTGGCGGCTGAACCGTGCCATTAAAACGCAAACGTTTAATTTCGCTGGAGAAGCTTGTCCCGTCTGCGATCTCGGGGACCGGAAGGGGTTAGCTTCCTGGACGGTTCCTCGGCGAAGTCACCCCCGGGTGCAGGGGGTCGGGCCGTCCGAAAACAATCTTGTTCACCGGTTAGTCCCCGATAAACGGCTCCGTCGCCCGGTATCAGATTAAGATTCACTTTAGGCGGTTCCAGTTCATCCTTAGAGGTTGCACCTTCCGCCTCGGCGGATAATTCAATTCCTTCCGCGCTGGCAACTCTCCTTCGCTCCGCGATCCATCGAGCCGAACACGGCCATCCACCGCGCCGGTAAGCTCTAGCTAGATTATACTAGCGAGCATATAGAGAGCTACGCGATTCCTTTCCCTAAGGTGCATCGATTTCCTCCAACTCAACGGAGAAAGAGGAACCCGGAGAGAGAGAGAGGAAGAGAAAGAGAGACAGAGAGAGAGGGGGTGAAAGAGAGGGTCTAGCGCCACGGCAGCCGCCCATATTCGCATATACCTCAGACAAAGAGACCTAGATAGACGGAAGCCTACCCCGTACGAATAGCAAGGAAGGAATGGAACGCCGGCGGCCATTTTGTAAGCTCTTCCCGGAGGAATCAATGTGACGTCGCCTGAGGGGCGCTTGCGCTGCGGGCAACCCTCCGTTCCGTCCCTCCAATCCTTCCTCCTCCGATCAATTCCAACTTCGGTGCCTCTCTCTTTCATCCCTCTCCTCTCTCCCTCTATCTCTCTCCCTCTTTCCCCTCCCTTCACCGACTGCACAGTCTCTCCCTTTTTCCCTGTCTAGGCTTCTCGCTTTTCCTCCTTCTTCCCTCCATCATCCCTCCTGCCGCTCGGAATCCTGTCGCCTCTGTCCCCGCGACAAGGGATGTACGGTTCGCTGTCTTTCTCCGGCTACCAACCACCGTCGCAACCCTCCAACCTACCCGGCCGTGTACATTTCGCGCGGCGGCCACCCCCTCGTCTATTACAGCTCGCGTGAAAAAGTATTAAACGATGCAATCGGAGATTTATGGCGCGGACCGGCCGCGGAAAAATTCGCGAGAGGAACGGCTCCGCTGGGCTGACCCGCAAGAAACGACTCCATTCGACACGGAACAACGGCCCGGCCGCGTAAAAATCAACTTTTACGATTATGGGAAACGAGTTTCACGATGTTTCGACTATCGCAGACGTGTAAACCATTTAACGCTTAACCCACCGAGCATAAAGCGGCTAATGCGCGTTACCCGTTCACTGTTATACGATTCAATCTTGTTTCCTATCGTGGCGTCTTCCGTCGATGCTCGATGGACGACGTTTCGAGAGGGTTACAGACAGTCTGGGAACAATTGATCAACCCCTTGCCCTGCCAGTTTACTTTGCAACGGGAGTTATTGTAATATCTTGATCGCTGAAAATGTAAGAGGAAATATGAATGTCGAATATCTTGCACAGTTTGTCCGCGTCCATTTCGATGATTCTGAGGATTTTGCGATTCGTTAACTCTTTGCTATACTATTTTATTTCTAACTGCAATTATGATGAAGTCTTCTTTTGTAGAAATAAAAGAGACAATTTGTATTGTTTATGCTTAAATATTGAGCACAAGCGAACGACATTTGATTTAGTCTTGAGAGAAAGCGTAATTTTTATACTTGTTGGACTTTGTTTAGAACAACGGAGCACTCAACTGTACTAATGTGCACTGATTTATAATAATGACAAGATTGTAATTATTCATAGTTCGTATAACTTTTACATCGGCATATGGTTTAACGAGAAAGTTTGTGCGAAATGTTTTCGTGGGTGCACTCTTATAGTTTCTATAACTGTCAAATAAGAAGTCAGTAACGAGTCATTTGGACGTTCTGATGTGCACTGCTTTATAATAATGACAAAATTGTAATTATTCAAAGTTCGTATAACATTTACATTGGTATATGGTTTAACGAGAAAGTTTGTGCAAAAAGTTTTCGTGGGTGCACTTTTATAGTTTCAATAACTGTCAAATAAGAAGTCAGTAACGATCCATTTTGACGGTCGGGTGGTAACAATTTACCGGTCGGCGATTGTTTCAGAATTTTTTAAGATCTTTCAACGCTGACGAGAATTTTTATTGAGAACCTCGAGGCATCTTCGGTAACATTATCTAATCATTTCGTTACAACCTAAAATGTGAAAGTAGTTTTTTAAGCAACGATCTATTAAATGCAATTATTAACAGTCCTATTAAGAGGCTTGCGATTGGTAAAGTGTTAAAATCTTCAACGCGAGTTTGATATGTTTGATACGTCATAATACGTCAAGGGGTTAAAACGCGTTCGAATAAGAAGATAAAGAATAGACTCTGTATTGTGGAAATCAGAGACTCAACTTTATTTCCATTTATTTTGAGAGTAGAGGGATGATTCTTGAAAAAGTCGTTTTCGAGGGTGCCGGAGAGTTGCCGTTTCGATTTTTGAAATTTCTAAGACAGAGACGCGGATTTGCAGAATACACGGTTTGTTTATTTGTTTGCGCACCGTAATAGAAGCGTTGCGGAACGCTTCCCTTTGCACGTAACTTGCGCATTGTTATATGGATGTGCTGTATAGCCAGTTCTAGTTACATTTACATTGTAACGCTGTAAAGGGAAACGAGAGTCGAGTATTTCTCAAAGCTGATTTTCAACCCTCCGCCGAGCTCGCTGTATTACGAGTTTGCGTGTCGAAGCTGTTTCGATATTTTGACTGCGGGATTTGACTTGCCTCTGTGGCAATGATTCGTTTTCGGTTTTCACTGCCGAAAGAAAACGTAGTCTTCGTCTATGCTCAAAGACGCGTACATCTACTCGAAAATGGAGAATATATTCAGACGCTTTAATAACGCTATTATCGATTTTTCTTTTATGCAGAATTGTTGCAATATTTTGATCCCTCTTGGGTGACGTTGCCAATTAATACTCGCCCTGTATAATATAAAAACAGTTTTATTAAATAATTTCTCTTTAACGCATTTTTGCAGTTTGTATACATTTTTATTTCAGGTTTTAGATGATTTCTTTTAACGGCTTCGGTGGATATGAATTTTTTAGCTTTGGTGATCATTCTATTTGTCTTTAACCCTTTGCATTACTATTTTCATTACAACTAAAATTATTGTAGCATCTTCATTCCTAGCACTGTTACAGAAAAGAAAGTACAATTTACATATTTTATTAAATATTAATCACAAATGAACAACATTTGATTTCGTCTAAAAAGATAGGTATAATATTTCTATTTGTTGGACTTAAAATTTTCAACACGAGTGTGTTTCGTCATAATACAGCAAAGGGTTAATATAATTTCGCAATTTTAATGGATTTTAATTTCAAACTTTAAATGATCTTTTTGATGGCTTCGGTAGAAATAAATTTTCTGGCTTTGTCGATCATTGGTTATTCTATTTCCCTTTAACCCCTTCCCATTGTATTTTCATTGTAGCTAAAATTATTATAACATCTTTATCCCTAACACTGTTACAGAACAGAAAAAACAGTTTTCATATTTTATACTGCTACATCTACTTCGATGCTTAAATAATGATTACAAGTGAACAACGTTTGATTTCGTCTAACAAGAAAGGTATAATATTTCTATTCGTTAGACTTTACTTAAAATCTTCAACACTAGGCTGTCTCGTCATAATACATCAAAGGCGTTAATAAAATTTCGCAGTTTCAATGAATCTCAATTTCAAACTCTAAATGATCTCTTTTCGCAGCTTTGGTAGAAACGAATTTTCCGATTTTGCAAACCGAGTAGCGACGAGTGAAATTGAGAACTTCAACCGAAATGTGAACTATGATCCGAAAACAATATACAAGATTTTGCAACGAAGTCGTCACAGGAAAGTCTGAACAGTTTCCCAAATTTTTAACAACTTCGACGAACCAAATAAAATCGCCGCAACGCTGACGCCGCGGTGTCTGATCATCGCAGACCATTTCTACTTGCAGCGACGACGTTCGAAGCCCAACAAATCGGCTCTCGATCTCAACGAAACAAAGCGATCATGTAAACGTATGCTCGCAGCTTTCGAAGAAAGCGGCTACGGCAGTGTTTCGTAAACTCTCCGAAGCGACCTTGAACGCGTCAAGAGTATCGGTCACGGTGTCTCGTTAGATCTCGCGCAATCAGCTCGCGGATCTCTTCGCTCGAACAGCCATTTCTGTCCGAGAGGAAGAGGAGAGTATACCCGAAGAAGAAGAAGAAGAAGAAGAAGGGTACGGGGGGGTTACCTCTCGAAAATTCGCCACGGACCTTAGCGGACACCCTCATCAGGGATGGAGAGAGAGTTCGGCCGACATTCATCGCCTCCTCCTTCCTCGCCCCGTCGGCGTAATCCGCTTCGTATATCCTCTAGCCGCAGATAATGCGTGCTCGCGGCTGATCGGCCGGAGTGCATCGCGGTGGAAAAAGAGTCCGAGCGACGGAGAGACAGAAAAGAAGAACGACGAGGGGAGTGGGACGAAGAACGAAGTAAGAAAACGAAGTAAGAAAACGAAGCCGAACGGGGCCGAAAGAAGACGGAAACAAGAGACGGGGCCGACCGGGAGGAACAGGAAGACGCGGGGACCGGTCTCTCTTTCTCTCTCTTCGGCTGATCTTCGAGGGCGAGAAGGGAAAGGTGAAACGGGGCCCCGATGGGGTGAAGGTGCGGGTTGAAAGGGGAGGCGCGCGGGGAGGGGGTTAGACGTCGGTGCATAATCGATGATCACAGTCATAATAAATGAAGTATGTCTTGGTAGGAGGTGGGTAGGGTGTAGGTACCTGACGACGGCCCCGGGCGTCCGCAGGAAGATCATCTTCTCCGGCCGTAATCCGAGGTGTGCGTCGCGTATCGCGTATCCGATCGGAATCTCCAGCACTCCCTTGGACCGGACCGAAAGTAGCTAATCATAATAACGTGCCGGTACCCTAGTACCCAGGTGCGTGCACGCCCTGCTACGATTACCCGGCATTATAAATTTCAGTTGCCCTCGACGCGTATAAACTCTCGCTCTCCGCGCCGCTTTCCTCCGGACGACCACAAGAGTCTTCAGCGACGAAACGATGCCTCTCCTCTTCCATATTTCACTGCTTTCTCGATGATCGGCCGAGCTCGCTGCGTGGTCTACTTGCAGCCGATCAGCGAAACCTTCGGACGTGGTGGATATCATAAATCAGGGGGACCTCTGCCGAAATCGATCGTACGGATAATAATTCAAGCGATGGCTTTTCTTTGGGGAGCGGTTACGTCGTATCGGTACTCTTCGACCGATCGCAACGGCCGTCGTTCGTCTGCGATAGGTTCTACTGTTGAATCCCGGGTCGCAGGATTAATAACGACACTTTTGAAGAGGTTTGAGGTTTATTTAACCCCTTGACTACTGCAGACTTTGATACGCATCGGCCGTATCATACGGCAGAAATTGAGTTACGATGTGCACCGACATCGGCGAATTTTTGGGTGGGGATGCATTTTTGTGAAAACATATTTCGATATGTCGAAAAACTGAATTTCACTACATTAAAACGAAATAAAGAGTACTTCACAAGATATTTTCAGAAGCCAAACTATGTCGAGCGCCTATAGGCGCCCTCAGTGTTAGAAACACAACATTTTTGAGTGCCTATAGGCATCCGCAGTAGCCAAAGGGTTAACACGTAACAGCAAGCTCTGCACCTTAGCACGAACTATAGAAATCTGGACTTGTTCTCCAAAAATGTCTGGGGTTTTTATATGGATGAAGGAGAGTGATTTGGGGTGCAATGGTCAGTAGATGGTTAAGGTAGTGGGGGATAGGATGAGTAAGCGAATTCGAATTCTACACCTACAAAATAGCGTTTACCTGCTTCCCTGGCGAACGCGTTTGTAGTTGTCCGCAAAGGTCCTGCCGATTTTCGGTAGGTGGCATAAAGACTAAATATATTAGAATTGCTGAAAACAAATGATATGCGTATGTATTCTAACAGACGGTACTGCAGACATATGTGGACAAAATTTTGGTATATACAAAAATTTAAATGCGTTGCGTTTCAATCTTCCCTCAAAATCGGCACGAACTTTCCGGACAACCTAGTTAGCACGTTGAATGCGGAGCCATTTTTCTTAGCTTTCGCGTCACATTTTATCTACCTTAAAAACGGAAATAATGCAACTGTGCATAAGGAAAAGACTCGCTTAGCCCATTTGTGCTTTTCTGTTTCAATCGAATCTATTGAAATAGTGCGAATATTTCTTAATAGTATATGAATTATCTATAACATATGAATTTGTAAATTTGATACCGTCAGTCCCCAGGGACTGACATAGCATTCAACGTGTTACGGGTTTTGTTCAGGTATACCTGCGAGTACCCGCAGGTGTGATCAAGCGAAATGTAGCGTGCTGCAGTTTTAAACGGTCCTCTTTTAAATTTCTTCTATTAAACGTTCTTCTTTTAAATATATATTATTTATACTTCTTTCATAGGCGAATACAACCTTCTTCGCGTAATACAACCCCTTAACACTTATAGTAGAATCGGTGTCTCGTTTTACTTTAATTCCTTGCTTTGCGATTTGTTTTACGGTCGCAGCGATTAGAATTTCTTTGTAGTTCGTAATTTGCGAGAAGAACAAGAAAATTTAGAATTGAATGTTTAGAATTGAAACATTTAGAATTAGATGAATTCTGTTGGTTTTGAAAAGTATTTTATGGAGCACAGTGATTTGGTAATTATAGTAATTCGTGGGATGGGTGTCGACACACGTTTCACACGTTTGCTGTAATAATTTATAGAAGTAAAGATAAAGGGGAATGTTAAGATTACCTGGTATTATAAAATGCAAGTAGTATGGTTGATGGTTTTTCTGCGTCGTTCTGCCAAAGCGAAACTCTGCCAGGCAATGGCGGACAGACCGGCACAGCGCATAGCTCGCTTAGCTCATTGAAGACTGCTCTTAGAGTACTCGGATCGATAGCCTGGATCTCTCGTGCGTGTATGTGTGTTCATTAAGGTACGTTTATGTGGAGCTACGATAGAAGCTGTAAGAGCGTCGATCAGAGAAGCGATAAAACATGCTCGAAAGAATTTTTCTCTGGCGTGCGTTCGTAGGCGAGCCGTGGTAATAGCACAGTTTCAGTCTCGAAGGTTTCACGGAGATGAACCACTTGAGTATAAGCGATTCCGAAGAGGAATTATTATTGTCTTTGAGCTTAGAAAAATGGCTCATCGATGAAACTGAGCAGTGCACGCTTATAGCGAAAATAAATGATTTTAGAATCGGTAAATTATTCTCAATAATTACGAATCGAAAAATCGAATGCTTTCGAATTAGTTTCCTAATGCACGAGAATGTCAACAAAATAGTATAAAATATTACTGCTAGTTGAAATTTCATATACTCGTTTGTTATAATAATTACTGTTGCTGTTGTACTTAATATTTTATATTCGTTAGCGAAAAGAATATTGTCAGAATAATTTCTTAAATTTAATAGAGTACATTGCAAAATATTGATGTGTTCAAAAAATACTCGTTCGAATTGACGAATCGATTGCATTCGAATTACAGTTTCCTAATGCACGAGAATGCCAACAAAATAGCTTACGTTATTTATTACTCTTGCTGTTATACTTGATATTTACATATTCGTGAGTGAAAAGAATATTATCAATATGATTGCTTAAATATTATATAGTACATTGCAAGAATTTGATGTTTGTACTTAATATTTTATATTCGT
>CM052090.1:6853613-6869636 GCA_028453745.1 Agapostemon virescens | reverse complement strand
ACTCGATCAATATCTTTTTGAGACTTCATAGTTGCTCTATTTTTAATATCTGTTTATTGAGAACGAAAAAACCGTTTATAGTTCTATCGCACTTCAATCGTGTTGAATTACTACATTACAATTATCATAAATAATTAACGACAAAGAATAGTAAGTTTAAAACAAAGTTCTATTTGTAATGTTTGTTTATAGAGAACGAAAAAACCTCTTACCGTTCTATTGCACTTAAATCGTATTGAATAACCACGTTACAATTATCATAAATATTTAACGAGAAAGAATAACGAGGTTAAAACAAAGTTCAATGATCATTCCACTAGATCAATATCTTTTTGAGACGTCACAGTTGCTCTGTTTTTAACGTCTACTTATTATAAACGCAGCAACCACTAATTATTTGCTCAGTCATCAAATCACACTAAGTTCAAATACCCAGCTAAATCCTCCAAGAAAACGTTGCACTTATCGTGTATAAACACGAGTCGAAATTGGAGATCCTCCAGGAGAATACCCCGTACAAACCGGAATAACGCTACGACAGTCATCCTGTAAATATTCGATCAATCAAAACGACTTTACTGTACAACGTTCTGAAATGATGACATTTAACAGAATTCCACTGCACATTCTATTAAAACTAAATACAACAGAGCAAAGTATGCGATATCTAATTTAACCTCTTAGGCACGATGCGCCACGATAGTGGCTTCAGCATACTAAATTGCATTATTACTTGTTGAAGTTAAAATATACGGATCATATCTTTAAGAAAAATTACAATTTAGTTATCAAAAGCTTCTTTCAAAAATTATTAAAGTTAAAATATACGTATCAAGTATTTAAGAAAAATTATAATTGAGTTATGTGCTCTGCCGTACAGAGAAACAGCCCCGCGCAAAATTCAACCGTGCCTAAGAGGTTAAAAAATACTAATTAGATTGCGGAACGGCAAACAGCTATTCATAAACGTTTCCGTTTAAGAATTTCAAAGAATACGAATGCACAAGGATACTTGCACAATCGTTCCATATAATTTCTTTCGCGTATAATGATACCTTTCCGCGAGCATAGTCTTTGCACCAACAAGGCTAAGGAGCTGTCGAGTTAATCGGCCTGACAGCTGAATGAAGTGGAAACCGTCGAGAATGCTGAAATTTGCTAATTACTGATCGTTATGGTCGCGCTATCTCGCGAGGCATCGACCGAAAGAATCGATCGGACATAGCCGCGTTCGTATTCGGTCGTTTAAGTATCTCGCAAGTACATCGTTCGACACGGCCCGTTAAATCCATCTAGTTCACCAACATGTTTTCCGGTTGGACTTTCCAGAAATTAGGGTGAACAAGGACCTACGAACCTCGACGGAATTGAGAGATCACGCGAGGCATCGTTCCCCTAAACGAGAACACGATCCCTGCTTCCGACTGTTCGAGGGTATTTAACTGAAATCAGAATTTTAAATCGCCTTCGCGATATTTGACGCGATTGTCGAGGATTGCGCAGGGTGTCCCAAAAATGTTTGAGATTTCGAATTCGACTTCGTTTTCAAGTTGTTAAGGAAAAACATGGACTGCGCTCCCATTGGTCGGTAATTTTCCGATTGGTACCCAAGCGTACATTAACACTAAACCTACCGAGTATTAAAATTGGGTGGTATACACTGTTTCCTAGAAATTACATGATTTAATTTGTTTGGATTATGTTGGATTTCTATTACAATGTATGATGTAATGAGAATGTCTATTGAATCGATTCTTCTGAAGCCAATTTTATAACTTCAACAATTATTAAATAGAAAATCTGGAAACTGGAATCTGACGCACTAATCGGAGTCCACGTTTTTCCATTAATAATTCGAAAAAGAGGCCGCGAATCGCAAATTGGCAAAGGGAAATGGTGCTAAGCATCTTACATCGGGAATCTTCCATTTTGAATTCCTTTTTGAGGCAGTCTGTAAACATGATAATGATTTGGTGTAACTAATCTTTTAATTTGAAATTGATTGCTTTAATGTACGATTAGGTACCACTTATGCAAACGGTTTTAATAATTTGATTAACTATCGAGTATTTGCAGGACCGCAATCAGTAATTATTTACGGTAATGATTTCACTAGAAATTTATTTTTGTAATGTTACAACGATTAACTTTACAACTAGAGATAAAAGTAAATTGTTGACAGGTTTATGAGCATTTCTACTGTTCATCAATTTTATCAAATACTCGAATGAGCACGTATTTTATTTTGTTTGTTCGAACAGTCCACTTCGCAGGTTTTATTATATTTACTTTTTAATTGAAATATTTTGACTATTTTATTGAGAAAACAGATTTCCAACTTCCTACAGAAATTAGTTTCGAATATGTTTATACTTGCGGTCAAATTTATTTATGTTACACGCTAATCCATCTTGTTCGTCCGAGCAGGTCTGCACGAACGATTAGGTGCTCATAAATGCAGTCACACTTACACATCAGTGATCTTCGATTAAGAAATCACACGCTTCAAGCTTCCGGTCATTAAATACAGATTACCGACACTCGTGTGAATATTGCGACACGCAGCATTGAAATCACTCGGATAAACACTTGATAAACACTTCCTCGAACACCGAAGATTAACAAATTAAATCTTTGAAATTTCTAGGATTTACAAAATTGCGAAAATGAGCAAAATGGGGCTGATAAAATTAATCTTCCTGGAGTCCTCTGAAATGCTAGCCCAGATATTGAGGAGTATATTTGAAGAGGAAGGTTGGCGGAAGATTTTAGCGTTTGAACCATGTCGATAGCGCTGATAGTCTGGCCGGGGCTCGTCCGCAAAGATTGGCTAATTTTGGAGGGACGAGTCCCCCCTGTTGAAAAAGTGGAAAAAATTTTTGGATCACCGATGCTTTTGTAATTTCGAATACACGCTCCTAGACCGGTAAACAGTGTCCATGCCAATGTTCAAGTCGATCGGAATCGAATTACAAAAGTTGGCCTGACCGGGCCAGTTGCCAACTGCCGAAGTTGGAAAGTTCTGTGAGGATTAGGATAAGTTTGGGGGGGCCAAAAAATTTAGTTTCGCCGATTCACTTATAACTCTGGATGTACATAGTTGGACGCCTAGGAAGTATGCACACCAAATTTCAAGTCGATCAGGATCGAATTAAGGCCGTGGCGCGACTTTGAAATTTTGGGACTTACAAAAATCGCGAAAATGGGCAAAATGGGGCTGATAAAATGAATCTTCCTGGAGTCCCCTGAAATGCTAGCCCAGATTTTGAGGAGTATATTTAAAGAGGAAGGTTTGCGGAAGATTTTAGCGTTTGAACCATGTCGATAGCGCTGATAGTCTGGCCGGGGCACGTCCGCAAAGATTGGCTAATTTTGGAGGGACGAGTCCGCCCTGTTGAAAAAGTGGAAAAAATTGAAAAAAATTTTTGGATCACCGATGCTTTTGTAATTTCGAATACACGCTCCTAGACCGGTAAACAGTGTCCATGCCAATGTTCAGGTCGATCGGAATCGAATTACGAAAAAAGTCCTTGTCGGACCAATCCGAAACTGTCGAAGTTGAAATTTTCGGAGGGTGTTAACCAATTCTTACTAAGGTAAATTAAAAATAAAGGAATTAACTCTTTTGTCGCATTTCTTCGAGCCCGGAAGATTAACGATTGAATCATACGTTTCAATTTTTATGTTATACTTTTTTACAAATTCTAAAGTTCGCTGTATCGAAAGGCAAATTAAAAATGAAGAGATTTACGTCTCGCTATAAAGATATTACGCTTTAATACCAGCGAATTTGCGAATTCAATGATGTTGACCTTTTTGTTTGAAAAAATAATAGAGGTGAACAAGCATATAAGAACATCGGATTTTACAATAGCACGCGAGTTAAACAAACCCCCGTCGAAATTAAAAACGCCGCGGCTCTCCGAGTGAAAACAAACCTTGCTTCTTCTCCATTATTTGCCAACATGCGGGATTACTAATTCAACGAATTTAATCTGCGTAGAAACGGTAGTTTCCGCCGGGAAAGGTTCAATTAAAGATGGAGTGTTCCTTTTGTCTGTACCTGTTGTTTACTTTTTACGTGGAACCGGTATAACAATGCCGGAACGTTGCAAGGCGTCGATAAAATTAAGCAGCTCACAAGCTGCCGCATAAACCAACGTATCCTGTTTAAATTACTGTTACGTTTCCCGTCTGTATTATTTTCGTTAATTTTTCAGACGCTCGAAAATTCATTCGCGAATTGAAAACCGCGAATTAGGAAGGAAGGCTCGTGGCACGGAAAAAAGGAACCACGGCGAACCATTTAATTTATTCTCGGCAGAACGAGGTTATTACGAACTCCACCTTTACACGCATGCAATTTTCCATTTAAGTACAAAATTTCACGGTAACAGCAAATTGCATTATTTCGAGTCGGCAATGTTGCTCCGTTTAATTCTTTCTACCGATCCGATCACTGTCACGAGTACACCCTACATTTTTATATAAAATAAAAATTGTCTGTATTAATTATCGGATACAGGAAGTACATTAGTGTAAAAGAATTATCTAAGAAATTTAAAAAATAGCTTTCCCTTTGAAGCGTTTGATTCTCAGGTTTGCAAAAGAAGGAAACCGCGATATGAGATGAAAGACGAATCTCTCGTGTATAATCCAACGGTTGATTAGGATAAAATGTCCAGTGGTTATCGTAAGACGGTAAAAGTAACATTCGCGGAATTTTACGGAAAACGAGGTTCGGAGGAAACTCTTTACCGCGAAATAATGCGATGGGAATCCGTCTTAACGCGGCTGCGCGACAAAGAAATGGCACTGTCTAAGAATTCAAACCTGCCTTCTTATTCCCGTTCCGTTGTTATTACTTTGTTTCCTTTCTCCCCTCTTTCCAAGACGAGTAAATAACTCCCTGTCGTTTATTCACCCCACCCCCGAGTTTATAATGGAGATTATCTTATTTGCGGTGAGTCTTGCCTTAGACCGCGAGACGAAGTACGAGTTCTTGATAGAAAAACCACGGCGGAGCCGAGGAAAACCGCGGCGAAACGATATCCGACGGTGAGAATGAAGGAGAAAGAGGGTCGACGAGGGTTAGCGAAAGCTTGAATAATACGATTTTTAAGCTGGCTGCTGTCTGCCGTTACTGTTCTTTCAATTTGCACTTGCGATGCTGCGGCACTTTCAAGGGGCGTCTACGGAAATTTCTGATTCACTGACCAAAGACCTTATAAAAAATAAATACCAAGACAGAAACATTTAATTTTAAGGTTCAAGATTTTATCAGTCTTTGTGGCGCAATTGTTATTTAAACAACCGAAACGAGAATTTGTTCTCGCGATGCTGTGACGCCTTGGGAGTTCATCTTTACAAATTACAATTTTAACGACCAAGAATTGTGTCAAAAATAAATACCAAGGTAGAAACTTTTAATTTTAAGGTTCAAGATTTTATCAGTCTTTGTGGCGCAATTGTTATTTAAACAACCGAAACGAGAATTTGTTCTCGCGATGCTGTGACGTCTTGGGAGCTTGTCTGTACAAATTTCAATTTTAGTGACCAAGAATTGTGTCAAAAATAAATACCAAGGTAGAAACTTTTAATTTTAAGGTTCAAGATTTTATCAGTCTTTGTAGCGCAATATTTATTTAAACAATCGAAGCGAGAATTTGTTCTGGCGATGCTGCGACGCCTAGGGAGCTTGTCTGTACAAATTTCAATTTTAGCGACCAAGAATTTTGTAAAATATAAATACCAAGGTAGAAACTTTTAATTTTAAGGTTCAAGATTTTATCAGTCTTTGTAGCGCAATATTTATTTAAACAATAGAAGAGAGAATTTGTTCTTGCAATGCTGTGACGCCTTGGGAGCTTGTTTGTAGAAATTTCAATTTTAGCGACCAAGAATTTTGTAAAATATAAATACCAAGGTAAAAACTTTTAATTTTAAGGTTCAAGATTTAATCAGTCTTTGTAGCGCAATATTTATTTAAACAATCGAAGCGAGAATTTGTTCTCGCGCTGCTGCGACTCCTTCGGAGTTCATCTTTACAAATTACAATTTTAGCGACCAAGAATTTTATAAAATATAAATACCAAGGTAGAAACTTTTAATTTTAAGGTTCAAGATTTTATCAGTCTTTGTAGCGCAAAATCTATTTAAACAATCGAAGCGAGAATTTGTTCTGGCAATGCTGCGACGTCTTGGGAGCTTGTCTGTACAAATTTCAATTTTAGCGACCAAGAATTTTGTAAAATATAAATACCAAGGTAGAAACTTTTAATTTTAAGGTTCAAGATTTTATCAGTCTTTGTAGCGCAATATTTATTTAAACAATCGAAGCAAGAATTTGGTCTGGCAATGCTGCGACGCCTTGGGAGCTCGTCTGTACAAATTTCAATTTTACTGACCAAGGATTATGTAAAACATAATTATGTTGAATTCCGATGTAAATCTATCAAAACACAAAATTCGTAAGAATTTGCCATCGATGGAACCGTGTGTTTGTTAGATGTATCAGTCTGTAGAATTTAACGAGCCACTGTTCGCAATAATATTCTCGATTGTGTTTATGCACCAATATTATTCCAATATAAATCCATAAAAAAAAACAAAATCTATATGAAATTGTCATCCATCGAACCGCTTTGTTTATTAGCTGAATCAGCCTGTAGAATTTAGTAATTCACAGTTCACATTGATTTTGCGGAATCAAAGGATGCACCAAGGATCCTCCTAATTGAAATCTAACCAAAAACGACATCTATATTAATTTGTTATCGATCGAACCGCGTTATTTATTAGCTGAATCAGCCTGTAGAATTTAGCAATCCGCAGTCTGCATTAATTTTGCGGAATCGAAAGATGCACCAAGCATCTTCTTAAAATAAATCTATCCAAGAAAGAAACAAAATCTGTATGAATTTGCCATCTACCGAACCGCGTTTCCCGTTGGATGAATCAACCTGTAAAATTCAGCGATCCGCAGTCCGCGTTAATTTTGCGGAATCGAAGAATGCACCAAGGATCCTTCTAAAATAAATCTATCCAAAAAAGAAATAAAATCTGTTTAAATTTGCCATCTACCAAACCGCGTTGCCCGTTGGATGAACCAGCCTGTAGAATTCAGCGATCCGCGATCCGCGTTGGTTTTCTCGAATCGAAGGATGCACCGGGGGTCTGTCCGCGTTCCTAGTTGTCGGATTCCGTCGACGAATCGCACGTAGCCCGCTGCACCTTGCAATTACACGGAAAGGCGGTGCATCGACGCTCGCGGAGCGTAACAGGGCCGGCACGTTCTTCCCCACTTTTCCCCCTCGTAGCCAGCCCCCGTGCTGTTTCATTATTAATTATCAGGTCGCCACTATGTTATTAGTGCACTAGGAGAAAACGCCCGCCTTCCTGTACGGTGAACGGCGCGCTGAGCGGCGCCGAGCGGAGCCGAGCGAAGCGTAGTCGAGCAGAGGGACTCAATCCTCGAACCTCGAGAGTCCCGGAGTCGACGATGATAAATAACGACGTGGCGGGTACACGCGCACGTACAATCAGCTGCATGGCCGTTTGAGCGACACGCAGGTGTAATTACTATTATCAATTAGTGAACGGGAGGGCAGATTTATGAATTAGGAATGCAGGGTTCCGCGAGCGATAATCTTCGCTTCTAGAACGCCGTGCGCGAGATATCGCGTTTCTCTTTCCCTTCGCCGTTTCCCGATAAACTTCCATCGATAAGCTGTTATTAACGAGAATTTTTAGCGATCAGCTATTTTCCTTTTTTTATTTTTACCGCGAGGGCGTGAAACGCGGTGCGATACGGATACCAGCGGGGCTCGTGGGTGAACGATCGCGTGTTGGTTTTGTAATTTTTGAAAGCGCGATGCCTGGCCGCTGCTAATGCGAGGGAAAGTAGTCTAGCGAATCGTGGGAAGGTAATTTTCGGTGGATGCAGGCACTCCGTCTTCTGGTTATTCGCTTCGACTGTAATTACTTTTGATATTTGGCACGTTGATGTATGCAACGTTTGTTTTGCGCGTCGCGGTCATCAATTCCCGCCACGACGATTATTAATTATCTATTAGCGCGTTGTTTGTCCGACGAGATTAGATATACAATTTTCTTCGATCGTTTCTGAACGATCGGGCAGACATTTTTAAAGTTTCACCGAACTTTTCTCTGCTCCTTTCTCTGCTCTGCTACTCTTTCAACGTGAACATGAATAAGAAAAATATACAAAAATTTCTGCACCCGTAGAATAAAAGTCTGTAAGAAATGTTTGAATAAATCAAGTTGACCTGAGAATGACCTTAACACTGGGTTCGCAGAGCACCAAGAAATAAGAACGCGCGTCCACCCAAATCGTTCTTCAGTGTCCACCAGATAAACGTCTAAAAGACTATAATATTCAAAACATTACAAACCCGTCGTTCCGACGAGCAAAGCCGTTGTTAACCTCTCAAGCACGGTTGAATTTTGCGCGCGGCAGTTTCTCTGTACGACAGAGAACATTGGAATGAAGTTTTTAACACTGGAACTACCAAGCCAGTCATTTTAACTGGTCCCTAGCTTTTTCTTTCGCAATCATTGAAGTTATAAAAATGTTTTCATTGGAAATTTTCGGATGTACTTCTTTAATGACGTACACGTTTCAATACGAATTGTATGAAGTTTTAATAGTTGCAGTAGTTCGGTAGTTCTACTGTTAATAACTAAATTATAATTCTTTTTAAAGATATGATGCATATATTTGAACATTAATAATTTACTGTAATAATTAATAATAGGATTGAGTGTGGTCAAGCTCGTAATGTATGAAGCCACTATAGTGGCCCATCGTGCTTAACCAATTAACTGTGTTTGACGAGTATACTCGTCATGGAGAATAGACAGTATTTTGTGTCATGACGAGTATACTCATCATGAGAAGAATTCAGTTACCATTAGCTATTTAAATTGTAATTTTAGCGAAAACTAAAATGTATTCGTAAATTTCAATATGCCTAGAATATTTGGAGGTCAGGATGAAATAAAACGAACAAATAAAAAGTATAAATAATTTGAGATGGATTCGTGCATCCCTGTATGCTCTGCCTAGAACTCTTGATTTTCGCGACACACATAGGTGCGCGCTTTAAAAAGAGGTCGCCACAGTTAACTGGTTAAAGACGCCTAATGGATCAAACGTAAATGCACTTACCCTCCCCGGCGAATCCGCGAATCTTTTGTGCGGAAAATTTTCCCGAATTCCGCATTGTGTCCGTCGAATCGTTGAAAATACGCTCGACGGGGCGGTGCATCGGGGGGCGATCGGCAAGCCGCTTAAAAGTTCGCGCGAAGGGAAGCGCCATCGACGTTTCACTTCCAATTATTGCGGGGTAATTAATGCGCCGTAATTAAAACAGCATAACAGCGGGAACGCAGGAATGGCGGCGAATCGCCGCGCGGCGCAATGACGAGGTTCGCGCGGTTGTCAGCCAGCGAACCAACCAACCAACCAACCAACCAACCAACCAGCCAACCAGCCAGCCAACCAAACCAACCAAACCAGCCAGCCAGCCAACCGAGCGAACCACCAAGCCAGTCGGCCGGTCGTGTGTCGTTAGCGTGTCTCTCGTTTTTCTCGCGTAACGAACTCATTTATTTCCACGCGGTAATGTACGACAATGCGGAGGTCGATCTACGACTCGCGCGGCCACGAAACAAAGCGCGCGCTGCTTGGCAAACGAGCTGCACGCTGCTCCGCGCCAGGACCCCGAGGGGCGGTGAGTATTTCATCAGAATTTACGTTGCATTTCACGCTGCTAATACCGGCGTAGTATAATTATAATTAGCGGGCTACGCCCTTCACACCGCCCCCTTCGGAACTTCGCCGCGGATATACCTGGCCCGCGTATCCTTCGTCTTGATATCCGGCGAGCGACTCCGATGGCGGCGCCGTGCCCTGTTCCTCCTCTGTCTTCTCTCCTCTCTCTTCCCTTCTCTCTCTCTCTCTTTTCCCTTTTCTGTCTTTCCTCTCTCTCTCTCTCTCTTCCCTTTTCTCCCCGTCTCTCCGCTGCGCTCCTCCGTGTCGATCCGCGTTGCCCGCCTGGAAACTTTCTTCTTTCGAACGGATGATGAACGACGAGCAAACCTGTGGATTTAACCCTCCGCTCGACGAGTACCGGATCATTCCGACCCGCCTGCTGGAACTGAACGCAGAAGGCAGATGTTTTTGTTATCGCCGAGACCCGAGGCCCGCCGGGTCGCTCGGGACCCGTCTCGATACTTCCACTGAGGACCGGTTCGTTCCTTTTTTTGCGTACGGTTTTGCTTCGCGTTGCCGGCCGCACGATGAAGCTGTGTAGCTTTTTCGGTGACAATTTGGGTTTGCTTTTTCGGTCGCACTTATGGCTAAGAGAAGACCGGTTTTTTATTGGGTTCTTCTTGCGTGTTATGGGAATGTGATAAGATTCGATGGAAGGTAAAGATAATCCGATGAGTTTTGTAACGATGAATTCGGTATCGGTGTTGTCATTGAAGGATTTTTATGGTTGTCGATTAATTTTTGCAGCTGGTACAGAATTTGATGGTGTATTGAGATTATTGAGGAATGAGATTCGAATTTGATTTTGTTGTAATTTGATGCAATTTAGGTTGAGAATTTTTAGTTTGCTTGAAGATTTGTTGTTTAGTGGCTAGATTGGTTTGGCTATGTTTAGGACAGCGAGAAGATCGACAGAAGCGAAGAATGTTGTTGTGTTTGGAGAATGAAATGGCTTTTTGAGGATGTGGCTGTGTTTGAAGAATGAAGTGTCCTTTTGACAATGTTGCTGTGTTTGAAGAATTAAATGTCCTTTTGAAAATGTGGCTGTGTTTGAAGAATGAAGTGTCCTTTTGACGATGTTACAGTGAATGAAGAATGAAATGTCCTTTTGACGATATTGCTGTGAATGAAGAATGAAATGTCCTTTTAACATCGTTGCTGTGTTTGAAAAATGAAATGTCCTTTTGCCAATATTGCTGTGTTTAAAGAATTAAATGTCTTTTTGAAAATGTGGCTGTGTTTGAAGAATGAAGTGTCCTTTTGACGATATTGCTGTGAATGAAGAATGAAATGTCCTTTTGACAATGTTGCTATGTTTCAAGAACGAAATGTCCTTTTGACGATGTTACAGTGAATGAAGAATGAAATGTTCTTTTCACGATATTGCTGTGAATGAAGAATGAAATGTCCTTTTAACATCGTTGCTGTGTTTGAAAAATGAAATGTCCTTTTGCCAATATTGCTGTGTTTAATGAATGAAATGTCCTCTTGACAATGTTGCTGTGTTTGAAGATTTCAATGTCTTTCTGACAATGGTGCTGTGAAAGAAGAATGAAATGTCCTTTTGAAGATATTACTGTGTATGAAATATTAAATGTCCTTTTGACAATGTTTCTGTGTTCGAGAATGAAATGACTTTTTAACAATGTTGCTGTAAAAGAAGAATGAAATGTCCTTTTGAAGATGTTATTGTGTTTGAAGAATGAAGTGTCTGATCTTGCCGTATTTGAAGAATGAAATATCCTTTTGACAATGTTGCTGTGTTTGGTGATTGAAATGTCCTCTTGACAATGTTGCTGTGTTTGAAGATTTCAATGTCCTTTTGACGATGTTGCTGTGTTCGAAGAATGAAATGTCATTTTGCCAATGTTTCTGTGTTTGAGAATTAAATGACTTTCTGACGATGTTGCTGGGTTCGAAAAATGAAATGTCCTGTTGGCAATGTTGCAGTCTTCGAAAAATGAAATGTCCTTTTGCCAATATTACAGTGTCCGAAGAATTAAATATCCTTCTAACAAAGTTCTCTTACCACCCTATTACGATTCGTGCAGACTGCGGATCGCATACTGTCACATCAAAAAGATCGACTCAACACAATTTTAATCGAACACATCTAAGAAACTTTTCCACCAAAGACATTTTTAAAAGTTTCATCATTCAAAAACAAACACCCTGTAAGGGGACATTACATTTTCCAACATAACTGCGATATACTCCGTTCGCTTAGGTCACCGTTTAAAACCCGCAAGTCTGGTCTAACCGCGGCAAACGAAACAACATCGAAATACGCATCGCTTACAACGATTCCAGTTCTATTCAAACTATTCTCGCTGCGATTAACGGTAACGACAAAAGTCAACGGCAGAGCTGGCGCGGTGGTAACCGAGCGGGAGGTAATTTTCCCTTATGCTGCAACATTTCTAATCGTCTGCAGCTCAGTCAGCGAACGAAATGCGCAAAGTGCACGCAACAAAGGGATTACCCCCGAACATCCTCGGCACCAACTACGAAACCCAGGACACCGCGCGTTCAGAACCCGTGAACCTGACAGCCGCAGTGCTCCCTATACCCCATCTCGAAGCGGAACTTCGCAACGAAGATTCTATCGAGCCCCATCCGCGAGGGCCTATCAAAATATTCCAATCTGGAGATAGCTGGTACAGAAATGCCGACGATCTGAACGCCGATCACGCCCCGGTCTCTGGTCAAAAGATCTCGGAATGGATCTCGATCCACGGAGGAGGCAGGCGGCAAAGAAGAAGAGGAAGAAGACGAAGGAGAAGAAGAGGAGGAGGAGAATAAAGAGGAAAATAAAGAGGAGGATGAAGAGGAGGATGAAGAGGACAGAAGGGAGGGCAGCAAGAGTAGGAGAAGAAGAAGAAGGAGAAGGAGGGGAGGACACACGGCGTACATGCAAAACAACCACCGTTTCTCTCTCCTTGTCGGCCACTTGCCGCGCCGCATCATGGAGTTCTATGGGCAGTGTTTTTGCACGCCGTGACACCGGCCAATCGCGCAAAATTACGTGAAGAGGCCGAGGGAAACCGGGGAAAAAAGAGGAACGAACGATGGTGGTAGTGGAAAAGAGCCGAGAGCGAGAAAGATGGAAACACGGCGAAGAGAGGGTGGCTGCGGCTGCGGCGGCGGCTGTGGCGGCTACGGCGGTTGTGGTCGTGGTCGTGGTCGTGGTTGTGGGCAGGGAAAGAGAAAGGGAGACGAAAAAAGAGAAGAAAGAGGGAATGGTGCGCGTGCCTCGGGGCGAAGTCTTGGGCCTCGCGTGCCCAGGCATGGCCTCGTCGTCTCACTCTTCGGACTTCGCGGTCAGAGGTCATAATCGAGCACGAGCCACCTTCGGGTTCTCAACCTCCCCTCGGTGTTGCCGACCGCCGATATAAAACTGCCTCATTAAAGGTGCTCGCAAATTCCGAGCGTGCCTCGAATCGAGACGAGCCGCCCGGATTTTACGACGGTCTGCCGAACAACCGTCTTTCAACCCTTTTTCCTCTCGACCACCTTTTTTCCACCCTCTACCCCGAGCCCGTTGAGTCGCTGCCGACTTCGTTTAAACGTACGCTGACGCCATGTGTTAACCCCTTGGCCTATGATTTATTTTCTGATAAAGGCGATTAGATTTTCTTTATCCTCCGTGAAATGATAAGATGAAAAGTGAAGTTTGTAGTTATTGTAGCTATTATCTACCGATTGTATGCGATC
The DNA here is from genome assembly GCA_028453745.1 of Agapostemon virescens. Taxonomy (NCBI): domain Eukaryota; kingdom Metazoa; phylum Arthropoda; class Insecta; order Hymenoptera; family Halictidae; genus Agapostemon; species Agapostemon virescens. Next base: position 6,856,126 of record CM052090.1, on the reverse strand, counting down.
AGAAATTAACACGTTGAATGCCGAGCAAATTTTGTGTATTTCAGACATGTTTCATTTGTTCCATAAGTAGAAGTGATCAATATTATTAAAGAAAATTTTTAATGACTGTAGAACGAAGCTCTCACCTCATTCTATAAGGTTGTTCGGAAAGTAACCTCATTTTTAAAAAGTTTCGTTTTTATTTTCAATAAAATATTTATTTATTATAAGAAAATCGTCTTTCATTTTTATAAAAAAAAATAGAATTACTTTCCAAACGACCTAATACAATTTAGTTGACTTCCGCAATTATAAATTGATGTTCGATGCCATTAATTTAATAACAATCGTTCTTAAACGACGCGATGGTGCTGGTCACCAGTGACCATCGTGGCATTCAACGGGTTAAATAGAATATTGTTTCGGTTTAGAGAAAATTAAGGAAAGTTTGAAAGATTCTCTGAGAAATCTTGATGACGAGTTTGATTCGTTGTTGCAGGGTGAAAGGGTTAACGTTACCTACGTTCGAAATCGTCGACCGAAATTCAAATGGGAAGCTTACTATCGTCTTTCGAAAATAATCGAAACTATCTACCCCTCGTCGTACAATTTTTGTTTGCGATTAGACTCGTCAGAGTTTCATACTGTATAATTTTGTGGAAGGGGGATGAAAATTTGTATTCGTTGTGCGTCTATGTTTATAGGGTGTTCGAATATTGTTCGCGAAAGAATAGAATTTTGTTTCGTTCTGAAATAAAGACGTGGCATTCGTGTCGAGTAGATTTTGAAGCGTTTACCACGGGACTGATATTGTTATTACATGGCGACGGGGTCCTGCTGTGAAATATCGAGTCGCTGCTATCCCCTTTGTTACAGTGAAATAAAACTCTGAAGCCGTGGTACTCATACGTGAGTATTAAAATAAACGTGGACGAATAGTGAACGCAAATTTCGCATCTGGAAAGCTATAAACGACATTATAAGAAAACTTTCTGTTTAACACTGAAACTACCACAGTGCGTCAAATGACTGTTTCTTAGATTTTCTATTTTACGATTATTGAAGTTGTAAAATTGTTGGGATCGATTTGACAGATTTTTTTACTCGATCAAATATTGTAATAATGAAGAGATGAAGGATAGATTCTTTCTTCAAAATGAACCTAAGCTGAATCCTGAGACCTAAGGAAATTAACCCTTTGCGCTCGAAGCAATTCCATTCCAAATCGAAACAGTATTTTTACCTGTAATAGCTCCATTTTACATAGTTTAATTTCTTTTGCATATATGAAATTAATTACTATCATTAATGAAAACATTTTCATAACTCTGGTAATTGCGAAAGAAATAAGTAGGAAGAGGTCATTTTTACTGATTTGGCAGTCCTAGTTAAATGGTGAAAATTGCATCGCTCAAGCTGAACATATTCAGAGGCGAAAATCTTATTTTGATTAAACTTATGGGAGCTTATAATTCTTTGAAAAATATTTGACACGTATTTTTGTTTATCGGCAGTCATCCACTTTGAAGGGATGAAAACAGCCCTCAAAATTGGGGTATTTTTGAGATATCTCGGAAACCAGAGATCGAAAAAATTTGAATTTCTTTTTAAATTGTGTGTTTTTCAATGGAAAATGTAGTCGCGCAAGAAAATTTTAACAAATGTTTTTTGTTTAAACAATAAAGCTATATGTTCCCATAAGTTTCATCAAAATCGGATTTTCGCATCTGAATATGTTCCCTTATTAGATTTCTATCGAAGAGTTGCAAGTTTGTAGCTGCGAAAGTCTTCTGTAGGGTTCTTCTGAAATTTTCACAATTCCATCTTCAGATGATCCTAATTGAATATTAATATTCCAAGGAGTCAATATTCCAACTGGCTTCGAACTGTGTTCGCATTGCACGATTTGCTTACCGAACTAATAAAATCAGTAAGTTGAAAGGTGTCGGTTGAAAAGCAACGAGTTTTATCAATATTCTTAATTTTCTATAAACTCCGACGCTGAACACTATAATCGCGAGAAAATTTGCGAATCGTGAAAAACATAACACTTGCAAAACGATATGAAATACTGCGGGCTCCAGAGGTGTCCGTCCAACAAGTCGATCCTCGTCGAATCCATGACGCCATACGAACCGTATCCACTTATCTCCGTGACCTCTCTAAACCTCATCCGACACCCTTTCTCTCTTAAACGCGTCGACAAACCAGCACGCGAGATCGGTAATTACGCGAGCACGTAACGAACGTTCAGAAGTTGGTCGCGCATTAGAACCCCCTCGCAGACGCACGATCGCCATTAACAAAAATCCCATGGCGACCCGTTCACGGGTCCCAAGACTGATTCATTTCCCTTAATAACTGCAAATTACAGGCTATCGGACGGGCTTCGTGTTCGGACGGATTCTATGAATTTTAGCGAGAACCCGCGGCACCTCGTGCAACCTTGCCTGTCCAACGCTAAACATTAACTTAGGATTATTGCTCCAGTGACTTTCGCTGCCCTTTCTATTTACTAAATATAACAATGCCAC
>CM052090.1:6819912-6841309 GCA_028453745.1 Agapostemon virescens | reverse complement strand
TGAGGAAAGCAAAGGCAGGATAAATTAATCCTTGGAAAATTCGAGACAGTCTAGCTTCGAGAATTCGAGAAGTGTACACTTCAAAAAATTAAGTTACAGCTATCTACAAATTGATATTTGAATTGAAATGGATTACAACGACTCGTTTTCACAAATTACCAGCAGAATGCATCGGAAGAAGTTGAGGAAAGCAAAGGCAGGATAAATTAATCCTTGGAAAATTCGAGACAGTCTTGCTTCGAGAATTCGAGAAGCACACTTTAAAAAATTAGGTTCAAACCATCTAAAAATTGATATTTAGATTGATATGGATAACAACGACTCGTTTTCACAAACGACCAGCAGAATGCATCGGAAGAAGTCGAGGAAAGCAACGGCAGAATAAATTCGAAAACAATTCGAGACAGTCTAGTGAAGTACCCTTAAAAAATTAGATTACATCCTCCTACAAATGGGTAACAAAAAATTCATTTTTACAAACGATTAGCAGAGTGCATCGGACGAAGTCGAAGAAATCAACGGCAGGATGAATTCGTCCTCGAAAATTCGAGACAGTCTAGCTTCGAGAATTCGAGAAGCACACTTTAAAAAATTAGGTTCAAACCATCTAAAAATTGATATTTGAATTGAAATAGATAACAACGGCTCGTTTTCACAAACGACTAGCTGAATGCATCGGAAGAAGTCGAGGAAAGCAACGGCAGGATAAATTAATCCTGTCCCCTCGCCACGATGCCGATCTCTTTTCGCGTTGTCACTTCTGTCGTCGAGCAACGATCTGAAAAGGAGTAGGTATAGCCGATCAAATATCTCACGTTCCGTGTCAGCCAGTTAGAAAGTCAGCTAGTCCGATCCTCAAAAAATCATTCTCATGCATTAATCATTGTCTACTTGCGCGATTCTTTAACAACGTTATTCGACATCAATGAGTGCACGGCTCTGGCCGTATAACAAATAACTCCTCGGAATAACGATTCGGACAACCAGGTTCGTGATCTACAACTGATTCTACCTTCGGCTCGTTCTACTCGATCTGAAATTCATATCGTGGCAATTCCGTAACGGACGCATGAAATATGTACACGATAAACGTCGCGTGAAATTTCTGCCACGGTTATCTGCAAAGTTATAGAAATATTTATCGCTCGATTTTTGTTCGCGCTCGCGTTTCTTCCGTTTCTAAGAACCATCTTGGAAATATAAATTCTTAGGTTAGGACGCGCGAAGTTAGATCGAGTCTCTGTTATTTTATATCTAAGAAACATTAAAAAATAAAGTCGCAGTTATTTATTTATACTTAATATTTGTTAATTATTTATTGATTATTTGTTGATTATTGATGTACATTGTCTTATAATAATGACAAAACTGCACCTATTCAGACCTTGCCCCATTTTTATTACGATGTCTGTTTCAATGAAGAAATTCGTTCGAAGAATATCAATGAAGATACTTTTAGAATTTCTGGAATTGTGAAAGAAAAAATTACGAACCAGTCATTTCGACTGTGTATCGCAATAAAAATGCATTTTTTAACTTGAATTCAAAACTTAACACTTTACCGACTGGCGATTATTTCAAAATGTTTTAAGTTCATAAGCCATCACTGTAAACTTTTTAATGGATCCCTCAACGCCGACAGCAATTTTTATTGTAAATCAGCATTACATCCTCAGTAACGTTGTCTAATAATTTCGTTACAAATTACAAAGTAAAAGCAGCTTTTTAGGCCTCATTTTGTTGCGGGGCAATTATTGAAAGACCTATTACTAAGCTTCCGGTCAGTAAAGTGTTAAGACAGCGAGACATATCTTGCGCAGAAGCAATTATTTAAAAAAAATAAATCAACCGAACGTTGAAATTCGCTATTGTTCATTACATTATATAAATGACGGTATTCAATTTATTTCTGTGCGAATTTTACAGTAATTCACGATTCAATGAAGAAATCTGTCGAATCGGTTTCTGCGACGGTAAAATAAAGCATCCGAGTGGCAGGTTTCGCGTTAAGTCGTGCGTTTTATTAAAAATAATCGAAACCCGCGAATGGATGAGTAATCAAACGTACAATTTGCATGAGTACAGAGCTTTCGTATTGGAATCTTCGTCGGATGTTTTTTGTTGACCGGAAAAAGGAATGATCGCGAGTAAGAAAAATGGCGGCGTCCGGTTGAAATTAAAAGCCTTGGAGGAACGAGATCCGCGCGGGGCACGAAACAGCGTAATTTGCTCACGTGTCCCGTGTCATTGACGACCAACCCTGATCATCGTCGTCAGGTAATGCACGGTAAATTTTGAACGATTATCTACGTGCCTGACCGACCTTAAAATTGACTAATGTACGAGAAACGTCGGCCGTGCAAGTCAGCTCGAGGCTGCGCTGCAGGGACTGCACAACTACGCGGTCGGTTCGCTATTATTGACCGCCATTTTCGAATAACTGTTACCATTAGCACCGATAATTATTAGATATCGCTGTCGATCGATAACGCGAAGAATGTAATACGAGTTTTTCGAACGGGACCGCTTCGGAATAATTGAAAACCTATTTCCTCGCTCGCTTCGAATTAAATGAATTCGAATCGCATCGATCGACTGCAAATCTTTGTACGAAATAAAAATTGTTCGAGGCAATTGTAGGAAACGGAAGTGAAAATGCATTTCTTCTTTTAATCATTGTTCCATTGTTTTAGCTATTAGCGTTCCAATGGCGTCTCTGAGGCGACGTTAAGACTTGCCATACTAGTGTTAAACTCTTTGAGGCACGGTGGTATTAACCCTTTGCACTCGAAGCTGTTTTAACTCCAAGGCATTTTTTCTGACCTAGAATATGTTTATTTTACACAATATATTTTTATGGATGCGAAATTTGTTTACTATTACTCGTCTTCGCAATTATTAAATTTTTACAAATTCCTTTGACACAAGATTTTATTTTCAGTGGTGCCTGAGAGTAACTGTTCGAGTGCAAAGGGTTAAAAGGGCTAATGCACGTTGAAATATTTTGTGAGCCAGCTCGGAATTTTGCAATTGCTACGTGCAATTTTATTTTCCAAAATTCCATGCCTCAAAGGGTTACATCGAGCTCTTACATCATTTATACACATTTAAGAAGTTGGTAAAAATTAAAATGTTGCAGGTACAAGTAATAGTAATAAACTGTATATATTCAAGAAGAAATTTTGCAATTGCTACGTGCAATTTTATTTTCCAATATTCCGTGTCTCAAAGAGTTAAACCAGCTCTTACATCTTAATATACATCTTATATACATTTAAGAAGTTGGTAAAAGTTGAACTGTTGCAGGCACAAGTAATAGTAACAAACTTTACATGCACGAGAGAAAATGAACCATACAAAATGGAGAAATTCCATATCAAAAAGCGTCTCGATTTCCGAATCTGAAATATCGCTATTGGTCGACAGAAAATATTAGTGATAATTCGAAACACTTTCTTTCGAACGCATATTCGAGTCGTTATTGAAAATTAATGTTAATCGATCTGGCAATTATACAGTTTATCCACACAGACTAAAAATTTTCTCCTCCGAAGAGCTTACAAGCGACGTGATAGAATTACTAATTAATAAAATAATATAAATCACAGCGCAAGGGAGTAAGGGGGAAAATAGAAGATAATTTATCGATCAAACGTTGCTTAACCACGGATAAAGGATTTTTGTCTGGCCGACGTCGAGTCGATAATCCACGAAGGCAAAGACGGACGAGCCGAAGAAACGTTTGCATCGCGTGTACGCACGTTCCGTCAACGATCGTCTCGCACGATCGTGCCAATTACCGATTTACTCATTTTTTGCAAGGTCCGGCAGCACGAGCAACTCGATCGGACGATGCAGTGCGCGGCCGCAAAGTGAAATAATAGGGGTTGAAATGAGTGAAATGAGGGGACGAGGCCTTCGGACGCGTGCGTGTCATAGGAGCGATTCCACGCTAAACTTCGAATGGAATTTGATACCTTCGCGTGTACCTTTTCAATTGTCCTACGTGCCAGGCGAACGTGCAGTCGATTGATAACGATTTCACGCGGGTATACGCAATCTTATGTGTTGAGGAATTTCATTGAGAATCTCTGCTTTTGTACAAAAACTCTACACTTCCGAAATAGTCGATGCCTTCTGTGACAAGCACATTTGTTAACCTGTTAACCGGGGAATAAACTTTTGTTCGACTCGTTTCACAATGGGGATTTTTTCTTTTTTTAATACTTATTGTTTATATAATTGTAAACTTATATACTTGATTTACTTGAACAAGAACTACATAAAATATAATGTGTTCAAAATATTACGGCAAATTTCCATGACGAAAAATATTGTCACGAGCATTCTAGTAGTAGTTCGTGTACGACGAAATATTTCGTCATACCCAGTTAAGGGATAAACAGGTTAAGGGATCTTTTTAAGTATACCTGTGGGTACTCACAAGTACGATTGTGCGTGCCTGATCAGGTATAAATGTACGTAGTGCAGCAGTTCTAATTAATTTTAATAAATTAACTCGTCTAATAACTCGTCAAAAAATTGCAGAACTAGGCTGGGAAATTCTGTCGCATCCATCATATTCCCCGGACTTAACACCCTGCGACTATCACTTTTTGAGGAGCAAAAAATTAAAAAATGAAGAAAATATCAAACAAATACTGGTTCAATTTTTCGCATCAAAAGATAAAACATTTTTCGAAAATGGGATATACAAATTGCCCTCACGCTGGCAAGAAATCGTTAATAATAATGGCAATTACATTATTTAATAAAGTTTATTGATGGTAATAAAAATTTGTAGTTTGTTTTATTCCAAAAACGGACAAAACTTTCAGGTAGACCTAATAGTTATTTATAGTTACAATAAATCTTGCACGAAAAAGAAAAAGTATGCAACGACGAATATAATCCTCGGACGGTACGAACGCCGCCATTTTATTTCAATGAAGTACAATGAATATATACTTCTCAGAGTATTTAGAACACAGGCTGCTCTACCGAGAACTGTAAAAGAATATGTGTCTTCTTCAACGATCGGTACACAACTAAAGGCAAAAGACTTCTTTCCAAATAATTTATTACTTATAGTTGCTCCTAACATATACTGTCATCTGTTATATTAGATTGTCCGGGAAGTTCGTGCCGATTTTCGGTGATGGCATAAAGACGGGTCTGAATATATTAGAATTTTTATATATTAGAATATATTAGAATATTAGAATATATTATTCAGTCATATGTGGACAAAATTTCGGTTACGGTACGTTAATTTTTGTCAGTTTTCAATCTTCCGTCAAATCGGCAGGAACTCTGCGGAGTACCCAATAACATGAACGAGATTTATCAGCTTCGGTGTACTTTTTCATTTATGAACGAAGCGCAGAATTGTATCAACTCGGTTATTATAATCCGCGACAGCGATTGACTTCCTGCCAGCGTTCGCTGCAATTATTCGTTGAAAATATTGCTGTTATTCGTTGTAATGATTCGTTGCACATATTGTTATTATTAACTGCAATATTGCTTTAAAGCACGTCCGTTATTATTATATTGGTTCGTAACGGAAGCAACTTCTATTATCTTCGATATATTTTTTTATTCCTGCGATTGGTTTCTCGTTGACGTTATTCGATGTAATTATTCGTTGCAAATATTCCTATTATTCGCTGCAATTATTCATTTCGAATATTGCGACTGTTGACTGCGACGTTGCCTTGAAACACATTTGTTGTTATTATATTGAGTCGTAACAGAAATGTTTAGTATCTTCTACATATTTTTCGGTTTATGAATAAAATCTACAAGTGTTATTGTAATTTGTGACTGCAATTGATTTTTCGTTGATGTTACTCGTTGTAATTATTTATTGCAAATACCGCTGCTATTAACTGCATACACGTTATGGAACATTTTCTTGAAACTGCAGGTTTAAATAATTTCAAACTATTTCTGCATAGTTGCAGGAAGTTCAGTGGAAACGAGACTAATTAAAGTGCAGTTAACGTAGCACTGAATAGTAACCAATCGCTTGGAATTGTACTTTAACACATTCGCTACATTCTATGGCTCTCTGTGCTACATTCTATGCTGCACTTTACAACATTTCTTTGACAAATTCCTTTCGCATGTTACTAACGGGGTACATTACAGTTAATTAGGCTTAAAGCTTTAATAAGGCTGTTTAAAGGTTGCTAATGCATCCAGTTGGCAACAAACAGTTGATGGTTGCTAATGCATCCAGTTGGCAACAAACAGTTGTTAATAAAGATAGTTATTCTTATTCTTATTATTATTATAAAATTATTCGAAATTCCACAAATAAACTGCAATAAATCTAATTTGAAAAAGATCGCAGGCGTACGAAAGGAAACGATTTGATTGGTTCTCATGAAAATTTCTTCGAGCCTGATTCAATCTTATAATGTTAAGACTACACTTTCTTGCAAATTAATTGTTTCAAAAATCTTGCACTTGCCGAAGGACCAACAGTTTGAAACAAATTACAGGTGTACGAAAGGAAACGACTTGATTGGTTCTTACGACAATTTCCACGATCGCGATTCAATCTTATAATGTTAACACTACACTTTGTTGCAAATTAATTGCTTCAAGAAACCTACATTGACTGATGGACCAACAGTTTGAAACAGATTACAGGTGTACGAAAGGAAACGACTCGATTGGTTTTTACGACAATTTCCACGATCGTGATTCAATCTTATAATGTTAAGACTACACTTTGTTGCAAATTAATTGTTTCAAAAATCTTGCACTTGCCGAAGGATCAACAGTTTGAAACGGACGACAGGTGTTCGAAAGGAAACAAGTTGATTGGTTCTTGTGAAAATTTCCTCGAGCCTTATTCAATCTTGTAATGTTAAGACTACACTTTGTTGCAAATTAATTGTTTCAAAAATCTTGCACTTGCTGAAGGACCAACAGTTTGAAACGGATGACAGGTGTTCGAAAGGAAACGACTTGATTGGTTCTCGTGAAAATTTCCTCGAGCCTAATTCAATCTTGTAATGTTAAGACTACATTTAGTTGCAAATTAATTGATTCACGAATCCTGTACTGACTGATGGCCCAACAGTTTGAAACAGATTACAGGTGTACAAAAGGAAACGACTTGATTGATTGCTACAAAAATTTCCACGATCCCGATTCAATTTCAAGATTCCACTCAGTTGCATATCAATTCCTTCACGGACTCCTCTACTCGGTTACGTGTCAACCACGGAGGATCGCGAGCGTGCGATCCTTATAAGCCGATTCTCAATCTTGTTAAGCGGAAATTTACAGTGTAGCAGCGTCGCAACTTTGAAATACGATTTGATCGCGCCAGAAACGATTCTTTAGGTTTCTACGTCAGCTGGGTTGCCGAAAATGTCGACGAGTTTGATTCAGGCTGGTAACGGAGCCAGTTAAAGCAACATTTTATTGAGAATTAATTTGGTCAAGACTCTTTTGCTTGCGTGACACAGCAACCACGCGAGCGTACCATCGTTCCAAGAGAATTTTGAATCTCGTTTCATAGGAATTTATAGCGTAGCAGCTACACAACTTTTGAATACGATTTGATCGTGCCAGAAACGATTTTGTTGGTTCCTATGTCAGCTGGGTTGCCGAGAATGTCTACGAGTTTGATTCAGGGTGGTAACGGAGCCAGTTAAAGCAACATTTTATTGAGAATTAATTTGGTCAAGACTCTTTTGCTCGCGTGACACAGCAACCGCACCATCTTTATAAGCCGATTCTAAATCTTGTTAAACGGAAATTTATAGTGCAGCAGCGTCGCAACTTTGGAATACGATTTGATCGTGCCAGAAACGATTTTGTTGGTTCCGATGTCAGCTGGATTGCCGAAAATGTCGACGAGTTTGATTGAGGCTTGTAACGGGGCCAGTTAAAGCAACATTTTATTGGGAATTAATTTGGCCACGACTCTTATGCTCACGTGACACACCAACCGCGCGAAGAGTGCCGCGCAAAGAGTACCGCGTGAGCGTACGATCGTTCCAAGCGGATTTTGAATCTCGTTTCACGGGAATTTACAGCGTAGCAGCTACACAACTTTGAAGCTGTGATCGGATCGTGGCAGAGACGATTCGGCTGGTTCTCACGTCACCTGCGTGCCGAAAATTTCCAGCCGCCCACGACCCGGTCCTCGTCCAGCGGGTCGCAACTTTCACGTGTTCTGGGCGTTGTCGTTCGCTCGGCGTGCCTCGTCACGGCTCTCCGTTCTTTTCCCCGTGGATTTTTTCGATCGCGTCGATCTCGTCGGGCGCAGACGGGGAAAAAGTCGTGACTTTAATGCTCGAACCCGTTTGCCCTAGATCGCGCGTTTACGCGCCGACACACGCGGAGAGGAGACGTCCGAGAGCGTGTGCTCGCTCGGCTCGGCTCCGCTCGCTCGCTCGCTCGTGCTTTCACGCAGACACGCATACGAGCACCCGGAGACCGAAGGTACGCGTTATGAACGGAGGAACAAGGTGCGTTGGTCACTAGGGCGTTGACCTGGCTGGACCAAACGAGCGCGAGCCGAGCGGAATCTCGCCTCGAAGAGGACGAGAGGCGAAACAGCCCGTTTTTTCGAATTGTTCTTCTGCCCCCCCTCTCGCGCATGTCGCCGACGTGTCTCGGCATTCTACGATCCTTATCTGGCCTCGTAATTGTGCCCTCTATTATTCTGATAAACGTCCACTGTCGCCGGAGGACGTCGGATTTAAGATGCTACCGATTTATACGGTTACCGAACGAACGAAAGCTAATTTTCGTCTCTGTACTCACACCTGTGCGGAATCTCCGCGTTTCCGGTATTTTTATTTCGAGATCATTGGGACTTGCAAAGATGCAGCCGTCAGAGATTATTCGGTACCTTTGAAAAATGGCTACAAGTTTGAATCGACAGATTCTTGGTTTCACAGAGTGATACGATGCTTTTAGCGTTTTCATTTAACACATTGGTGACCGGAGACGAGTTAAATCGTCTTTTCGTGCCCAAACGTTGTTGATCGATGACGGGTTAACTCGTCATTGCACTTGCATTATCTATTTAAATTTATGAAACCCAGGGCGATATAGAATATTGCAAAAGTTTTGCGCATCGTGTTTAATCGTGTCCGCTTTATAATTATTTTATTCAGTATAAATAAAATTTATTGAAGTTTACTTCCATATTCAGTTACAAAATAATAGCCGGTCACATGGTATAGTTTCTGTGTAAAATTGCCAGTCAGCAAAGTGTTAAGAAATTGGTGAAAAGTGAAGAGCGTCATGCAAATAGTAATAAATTTGTGTACGTAAAAGAAAATTGACTTTGTGCAACTATACATTATTCTAGCTCAAGAAATGTCTTATTTATGGAAGTAGAATTGCTCGGAATGTAAAAGATTAAGTTTAATAATTTTACTGCTAGCATTCTCATAAATTGTGGATTTTTTAAAAGATTTTTTAATTTTCTGCAACGAATCATTTTCTCAATGTCCCGATTCCAAAGCACCGTAATCACGATCATAGGACCTTCGGGTCCTTTCAAAATGCCAATGGTATACAAATTACATTCTAAAAGACAATTTGAAGTAATAATGGCGACGCCGATGACGTAGAAAAAATGTTTATTGGTTCCACGCCCGTTCTCCGATTTCATTTTGACAATTTTCCCGAAAATATTTAACAAAAATCGTTTTCGTATTTGGAGCGACACGATATTTGGACACCGGGTCGAACGAGAAACCTATTCGAATGTCTCAATGAGAAGATGGCCGACGGAAGAGAAACGAGGAGGGAGAATTACAGAAGGATAGGGGAAAAAAGACTCGTTCTCTTATCCCCCGAGGATGTCGTTGCTCCTCGTTTAATTTCGTGCCATTCTTTCGCCGTTCCCGATCGAGTTTCCACGAAGTCAAACGGTTCTTATCGATTAATTAAAATGAAAAGGCTGAAAACGCGGCGCCACGGTAACCTGAAATCAAATCCGGATTCGGTACACCTGCCATTGACCCGACTTCTTCTCCCCGGCCTCTTTTTGCCGATTCGTTGCCATTAATCCCCCGAACTTACGGGGTCGTATCGTTTTACTTAATGATCGCCACGTAACAATACAACCTTGCGGAATTACATTATCGAAGAAAGCGTAGCCTGGACTCTCGGACCGCGCCGTTCTCTTCTTTTCTTCTTTTCCCGTGTACGGTTATTCACGCGGGATTACGTTGCGCGCGATCAATGGCGGCGATGCGTGAACGTGCCCGTTTCGAAGCTCGATGCGATCGAGAAATACCGTGCAACATTCGTACTAATCCGCAAATTAAAAAAGAAAAACACAACACGGAATTACAACCGGGAAATTCGATCGTCGAAACAAGTTTCCGAACCACGAAATTGTTAAACGTTCTTCCCGATGAAGATTTAACGCGTTTCTGCTCGAAGCGACAGTCTAAGCGCGGATTAAAGCGATACAAACGAGAGAAACATTTAGAGACGCCGACGGTATTGTTCTTAACTTATTTAAATTAATAATAGACTGCGTGTTTTATGAATTCGTGGCGAAAATGGGTCGCTGCGAGCCGAAGGTGGATGGAGATTGAAAGAATTGAATTTTAACAATTATTTTCAGTTTCTTAAAATTATTAACAGTTTGACCGCCATGTTGCCCAGATATGGGTGACGGAATTATTTGTAGAGTATTTAAATAAGTTGTCACGTTGATTTCTATTCTTTGTAAGGAATTTCATCGAGGGAATGCAAGAATGCATTTTACTTTGCAATTTTTATTTTATTATTATAACTCCGTTTCCATGGAATTTTTGCGACAAAGAAATTTTGCACATTGCTGAGACATCTTGCAACTCCCATTTTTTCTATTTTAATAGAAGAGAATAGTAAAATAGTAATACAGTAATAATAAATAATAGAATATACAGAATAATAATTAATAGATAAAGAATCGAGGAAGTTGTTATTCGACGTGTAAATTTTTGCAACAACGACTCGCAAGTTCAGTGAATCATGTTATTCGCTAGCGAAGGATCTCGACAGCTCGTAAACAGTGAAACGGGGAAAAAAACTTTCGCGTTCGTCAAAATCGCAATCATTAATCATTGTCTAAACGTTGGTCGTTGCATCAATTACGGGAAGCAATAAAAATCAGCTACTATCCCCGCGGCTTAAAGGCAGTTTAATTTTTGCGATATTAGTAAACGTCCGAACCTGTAATTACGAATACGGCGAGCAATTTGTATCCGCAGTTAAGCGACGTTTAAAGTGCTCTACGGCAAGTGTTAACTGCTACTTCACCCGTAAAGTTGAAACCTACTTATCATGCACTTCATCTCATCTTTAGCGGGCACGCTCCAGTTCGCTCGGCCATCGAAAGTGAACAAACTCGGGAATATGTAACACGAGTTACTTATATTACGGAACGGCCCGTGCTTGTATATTGTCGCGACCCCGCGGCCCAGAAACGCGAACGCGTCGAAAGCCGGCGAAACCGACGTTTTTACTTTTTACACGGTGCGCGCAGCGCCACGGCGTACGCGAAAACACGAGAACCGTAATTTACGCGGCCGTAAAACCCGATAATGTCGGCACTGATATCTCTGTCCAGCCACGTTTTTTGCCGGCGAACCGTTTAAACGCCGTTCCATCGTTAGCCGGGAACTGTTAACTTGCCGTAGAGGTTAATGAAACAATGCAACCCGCGCATCGCGAACGTGTGCGAAGAAAACCGTGTAGGTATCGGCTTCTGACTAAGAGCAGAGGGTAGCCGACTGTTCGGGTCGGGTCGGAAGAAATCGAGGTTGTTCGGACGGAGCTAGACAAAGCTGGCCTAATACAAGACAGCTTAACCCCTTGGGTACATTTGACGTCTGAGACACGTCATTCACTTTTTTCCCCTAAGAGCGGATGACGTGTCTAAGACGTCAAACCAAAAATTAAACTTTGAATTTATTTCATTTAGCTTTATTTTGTTGTTATTAATTTATTTTTGTTTTGCAATTCTAATTAGTTGAAGACATCTTAATACTACATATGTCACCAATATTTTAGAAATAAATACATTCTTACGTAAAATGTACTGCCTTTACATACTACTCCAAGCAACCAAAAATTATTTCCGTTCCACATGCAAATATTTTCTCAAATAAATCCGTACCCAAGGGGTTAAACATACCAACAATTTACCACGCAGCAAGAAATGTGGCAGACAAGTCAATCAAATATATAACCTCACTACTAACAAGTGTTTAAATTTACGACGAGTGTCTAAATATTCTACAACGATACCTGACAGAGATAGAGATGACTTCTACAGCCTGGCAAAAGCAGACTGGTGGCTATCAGAAAGTGCGAAAATTCACCGACGAACTGTGAAGACGAATGCGCAGAAAATCGCGCTATCACTCCAATTAAGATAATAAGGAGCCCCGAAAGACTATTATATCAACACTGTGTGTAATCAGACCATACAAGTAATCAATTATTATAGTCTGTAAGTTCCTCTTATACGCGTAGCATCTTACTATAATGGCATAGCCTGTAACTTAACCGTTAGTCTCTGAGCAATATTAATTTTAATTTAGACTGAGTATACACTAGTGTTACAACTAGAAATAAGAACAAGTCTTTCTATCATCTCACACTCACACCTACATTCACACATACTAACACAAACACATGCACACTCATAATTATTAGATACTAGTTCGGGTTTTTTTGTTCCTTTTTCACCCGTGATAATATTACCATGCGACAAGACTGATCTTTTTAACATGTCGAGTAAACCCCGTAATGTGCAATTCTCCCATCATGATACTAGACATAAAGAGAAGAACCAAAGATGTTCCTACTTTATATGACTGCTATAGACTAAGACTGTTTTTAGTATTTTTATTTGCGCCTGATGTATATATTGTTAACTCCTTGCAAATTAAAATTTTACAAAAAAAATAGGTTCGATTCCCGGACCGGTTCTCCCATTTTTCTTGAGATCCTAAAATATTAGTACTTGGGTAATACGACTGTTTCGAGTCGGGTCGGAAGAAATCGAGGTGGCTTGAACGAATACCCGAAATATATTGCGGAATCAGTACAGCCCCCAGACCAAATAAACGTTAGGAAATTAGGAAAAGAGTGGAGGTGCTCCGTGGGTCAGTGCGATAGTCGATCGACTGCCACCAGAAAGTCCCGGGTTCGATTCCCAGCCCGGTTCCCTCTGTTTTTCTTGACATCTTAAAATATTAGTACTCTGGTAATATGACCGTTTCGGGTCGGGTCGTAGGAAATCCGGGAGGGGCTCGGTTGGTACCTGAAATATATATTAGTACTCGGATAGTCTGAATACGACAGTGTTTGGATCGATCCAGAAGAAATCGGAATAATTCGAACGGGTACCTGCTATAATCTGAATACAGTCCCTATGCATCGAGTCAAGTTGGATGAAATCGGCGGGTTCAGTCGTGTACCTGAAATATATATTAATACTCGGGTAGTCTGAACGAATCGGGTAACATGAAAGTTTGGATCAATCCGAAGGAAATCGGGATAAGAACGGGTACCTGCTACACCCGAATACAGTCCCTATGCATTGAGTCCTGTTGGATGAAATCGACGAGCTTGGTGTCGGGTACTTGTATTCAATATTCGGGTAACCAGACTGCTCGAGTTGTGCTACAGGAAGTCGGATGGACTTGGACAGATACCTGTAATATACGAACGTACAAACGTGCTCGAATTTCGCTGGGAATCCGCAAAGAAATGATTAACCTGTTAACTGGGTATAACGAAATATTTCGTCATACACGAACTGCTCATGACAATATTTTTCGTCATGGAAATTTGCCGTAATATTTTGAACACATTACATTTTATGTAGTTCTTATTCAAATAAATCAATTATATATAAACAATAAGTATTAAAAAAAGAAAAAAGTCTCCATTGTGAAACGAGTCGAACAAAAGTTTATTCCCCGATTAACAGGTTAAAAATAGTCAATTTCTTATCCTTGATTTTAAATCAACGAGTTTAAAAGTGGTCGGTGTAGGGTCAGAGGGAGATGAATGAATGTGCGAGCAAAAGTATAGGTGTATGAGAGTGTAAACGCGCATGATTGTGTGAATATATTTAGTAAACTATCGGAAAGCATCGATCGGAATCCTTATCGATGTTTAGATTAGAAGACCCCACGAAGTTGCTGCACCCCACGAAGGAATCGTCGGATTCTGCGACAGTCTCAACCCTGTCACCGAACAATAAAGCTAATAATTCTCGTCCACAGTCAACTTTAATAAAACTCTCGAATATTTTAAATCGCTGACGAGACAAGTTAAAGAATAGAGTTAGAAACAACCCAAAATAACCTTTCCAAAGAATCGCATTCGAATCCCCGACAGGAACCGCATCGAAAATCGTAAATTGAGAAACGTAAAGACGAAACGGAACGCAGCTCCGTTCCCTCGTGAATCGACAATGCCCGAGACTCGGCTGCATGATTCCGCGGCATTCCGCGTATCAGGATAACCCATTCCCATGGCGACATCTCCGGTGTCTCTGGCGTAAGAACGCGACCCCATAACTCGACGGAGTAACAAGCCGGTTCTCTATTAAAGACATCGTTCGACCGGTGCGTCTTTAAATCAGCCCTTGCGAGTGGTACACGGGGCTGCCATAACGGCGCGGAGGATCACGAGGCCGCGGATCGAAGGGACCCGGGGATCGTCCCGCGTGATCTATCGATCGGAAAGTTCGGCCTCGTGGCTGCGGGATCCACTTTGGTCCACAGCGCACGGCTACAGGGAGATTACAATTTCAAGCCCAGCTCGGGAATAATTTATAACAACCGTGGATCGAGGCAGATACGTAACCGTGAATACGATATCGTGGCAACGAGGCTGTTGATCCACGGCGTGGCGATCCACCTACCGCTGCTCGATCGCGAAACCGCAAGTGAACCTCCGCGGAATGGGCCCTTCGAAGGATGCTCGTGGCGCTGTGTGTGCCCTAATGGCCGAGTAGAGAATCGAATGCGCTCGTCTTCGAGTCTCGAACCCGCTCCGCGTCCCGCGCCACCCACCGCTCGTTTCTTTCTCATCGATCGCAGCGAAGATGGTTTCTCTTATGGCGAGCTGAACAAAGGGAAAAGGCGAT
Organism: Agapostemon virescens; assembly: GCA_028453745.1. Lineage (NCBI taxonomy): Eukaryota > Metazoa > Arthropoda > Insecta > Hymenoptera > Halictidae > Agapostemon > Agapostemon virescens. The sequence goes on along the minus strand of CM052090.1, from coordinate 6,826,161 downwards.
CGTTTGCAGGGCATATATACAGGGTGAGTCTCGCGGCACGGCGACTTCGAGCAATTCCTCGATTATTCGTTGGGCGGGAAAGATTTTTCAAAACACGCGTTGCACCGTTTCCAGGGCGGCAAAACGAGTCCTCGCGCAGAACGACTTCGAGCAAGTCCTAAGTTATTCGTCGCGCGAAACAAATTTTTGTTAGACTCAAAAGTATCCAAATCGGTGGTTGATGATTTGCACAAGATTGCGATAGTGTTTTGTTGGAATCCGGGTAAGAAAGGCTGATTTTTACAGTTACAAATATATTTTGGACGTTTTTAAAAATATAACTCCGGATACGATGAATATTTGCGGGAAAATGACGGACTGTTGCGCAGAAGGATTGAAAGAATAATTTCTGGCTTCAGAAGGTACTTGGTTCTTATACATATAGTAGGTTTCTTAACCTCTTACGTTTTTCTGTACGGCAGAGCACATTGGAATTAAGTTTTTGATAACTGAATTATAATTTTTCTTAAAGATATGATGCGTGTATTTTAACTCTAATAATTTACTTTAATAATTAATAATGCAATTGAGTGTGCTCAAGCCACTATAGTGTCGCATCGTAATATAAGATGACATCCACGGAAGCCACTATAGTGGCGCATTGTGCCTAAGAGGTTAAGCGAAGAGGGGTTGTCTCTGTCCCTTGCTACCGATGACCAACTACTCTAAGATGAGACATAGGGTGTCTGTCAACTTTCTCTTGGACTTCGGTAGAGAAATTTTACGCTGAAAAATCGAAAAAATTATATTCGTATGTATATCACTTAATGAAGATATTTAACTTTAGTAATGAAGAATACATATTTGAAAATATACCTTAACTAATGTACCTTAATCCTCTTAATAGGAAACCCTATAATTGTATTAATTGCCCTCGGATTATGCGTCGCAATATACACTAAATAAGAAAATAAGAAAACGAACGAAGTGAAATATCGGAAACATCGGATATCAAACTTGATGCTTTAGGTAATCGGACATTTCATACTTCATGACCTAATATTTTTAAAAAAGCATTCTTTGTAATAAAGATTCCAAAAAAAATATTTTAAATGTAAATGATTATACTTTTTGATAGTATACATAAAATAGACGAATATCGTAAAAATATTTATTGCAATCTGCAATACTTGATTGAAAATTAGCAACAAAATTTAGAATTCGATACGCGCCTCTTTAGGGACAGATTTTGCACTCAAAACACCCATTTTGGTAAAAACGGTGCATATCACGAATAGTATAAACCTCAAGCTTTAAAATGGCTTTTCTTCATCAAATTTGGATAAATTGTAGCAAAGTTATAGCAATTTAAAGATTGAGCGGATATTGAAATAGCTTTGACCGTACTTTCGGGGCAAATACTCCACTGTGCGTCGTCTCGATGACTTTTCTCCGCTTCAGCGTTCGCGATCGGAACCTCTCGACCGGTCGCATCCTTCGAACGTGCTAAAACTCCAAATATAAACCTCGCGACAGCTTCGAACGCTTTACGACGCGTTCCCCTGCAAATAAGAAGCCTTGTATCGTAAACTCGCGACGGTTCGACGTTTCGACTAAACCAGGATGTCGCCCGTCACCGATCCTCGGAAACGTTCTTTCCCCGATGGATTGTCGCTGGTCCAGCGAAACGCCGGGTGCTTTTAAACAATCGGTGCTTTCGAGAGATCCGTCTCTCCCGAGACAATGCCGATCATCGCGGAATGGATCGCCATGAATAAAGAAAACGAAGAAAGAAAAGAAAGGAAAACAGGCACCGGCCGTTATTATTGCCTGCGTATCCAATTTATACGCCATCAACTGTATCCTATTATGAGCACGCGCGTGAGAAAAAGGAAGAAAGAATGAACGTAACGGAACACACGGCGGTTTGTTGCTGTGGCTATACCTGTTTCATATCCATTCGTCGACGATCCGCAAGTCTATCGATTAGCCGAACGGAGAAGATCGAATCTTTCCAGTCGTTAAAGCGATTCGATAAAATCCAATCGCGCGCGAGCCGGCACGCGGCTACTAAAACTTAAAGTGTGACGATCGTAAAATCGACGGACGGATTGCAAGTAATTACCCGGCGCGGGGGATTCACTTACGCGGGAAAAGGAACCGACGGTTTAAGATTAAACGTACACCGTGGCGCAACGCGGCGACCGTTCGGCGAATTTTAATGCGCCGCCGTTATTAATAACCATTTTTAATCGCCTCGCCGATTCTACTTTACGCTACTTTACAACGTTGATAAAGAATTTATGCGCCGCGCCGTTCGTCTGTTGCACGCTTCTTTTTTTTAGAGGATTCTTGCGCCGAAAGGATGCTCGTGTATCCACGAAAAAGTGCCATTTTTGCGGTTAACCGAGAGCCTTAATTTTATAAATACGCGATCAAGTAAAATTCGTCGAGTACCGGATTTTTATACGTTTGAAACAGATAGTTAACGGTTACGAGGTTTCCAGGAAAAAATTAAAAGGTTGCAGAGAATTTTTCCGTCGGCGCAGGAAAATGGCAACAATGAGCCGCGAGATCGGTTCGGCCAATCGGCTCCGATTCCGCAAGAATCGTGGCCGGCTTCGAAGCGACTGACGGAATTCGAGTCTAATCACGTGGTCGAGGACGTGATTGTAATAACAAATCTCGGTGGTGGCCACGCCTATGTGCCATTATCAATGGCCGAGCTTACGGATAAGGAGCGAGGCAGAAATGGTCGGGCTTGACCGGCCGATCGCACTCGTAACGTTGCATCCAGCGACACGCAATTGGCTCGAGTAATTTCTGATAATCGTTGCGCGTGTTCGTTTCTGCTGTTGCTCGTCTAAATTGTTTCCTGTCGGCTCGCCGGTCTCGTTCCCGATCGTTTTCTAAACGCGGCCATTTAGAAATGCCTCGGTGATAATGTTTTCCAGTCGCGCTTGTTCCACCAGGCCGATCGATAGTAATTAAAAGAATAAGAAAAACCGACGACTAACGGTCTGACGATGCGGTCGATTGCGTTGCTATTGTTGCATAAGCGAGTCGCGAGGTGTCGTAATTAACGTTTCGTTAACTAGACGCGTCCTAATATTTTTTTAATCGTGATCATCGAGATCGTAAACGCACATCCAGGAATAACGAGTTCGTAGATTCGTTTCCATTGGTATTAACCCTTTGCACTCGAACGGTGACTCCGAGGCACCGCGAAAAATTGCCACACCATCAAATATAAATGGTATAGTGATTTAACTGCTGTAAATTAAATTGGAATAAAAATTTAATTATTGTAAGAACGAGTAATAGCAAAAGAACTCATACCCATAAGATAAAATAGATCAGGTAGAATGGAAATATTTTAGATAAGATAGTTAAGATTCCACCGACAGTTAGTTAAGAATTTTGCGCAAAGAGAGCTCCAATAATTTGAGCAGTTACAAAATAAAAATCTGTGCAAAGGGTTAATTACGAACGAAATTGCTGGAAGTTTTCACAAACGGATTAGCGTTGTTTTTTCTTTTTTTTTTTTACAAACTGGTGTCAACGCAGAATTTTTACGCGTTCCATCGCGGCACGAGGAATTCGAGATTGACGAATGATAAACGAGACGAGCGAACCGAACTTCGCGATGTTTTTCCCGAGAAGTAACATTAATTCGCAGGAATAATCGGTGTTTATTTATTTTAGCGAATGATTAATCGACTGGAGGGTGATGTAAGTCGCCGCTCTATCGCCGTAATTAGATGACCCGTATGAAATAGAATCCGTTGATTAACAATTATCGCGAACGATCGACCAGTGTTCCAAGATTTTCAACACAATATCGGGCCGTATGCAATTAACCGACTGTCTACGCGCGAAGCCATTAAATCATCGATACCGATTGATTAATATTTTCTAAGTTTCACCGTGCATCCCGCGAGAGAGTACTTTTAAATATAGATAGTTGATTAATAGCTCGTTCGTGTTTCTTTCGTTTTCGCTCGATCGTTGCCGCGGCTACAAAGGACCGTGGAACCTTTTTAATGGGAAAAGTAGGTTACCGAGAGCTAATTAGATGGATATTATTCGATGCGTTAAACTCTCGACGACTATCAAAGGAAAAATTCATCGATTTACCATTTTAATGACATCGGATGTCGCGCGACGGTGTACGGAATCGACGCGTAAATGGTAATTAATGTGAGCTGATGAAACAACTATTTCATTCCTTTCGACAAAGACGGTGATACGAAACGCAGCTATTTTAATTAATTTTGTATTATTGTTCGGTCATTCTTTGACGCGTAACATTTAAATTGGTCAATTTCTGTTAAGAACACTCGCATGTTGTTTTTAAAATGGGACGCACTGTCTATTTTGATTTGTTTCTTCTGATAAAATAGATTCTGACACTTATGAAAGTGTCTACAAAATTTCTAGGACATTTTTAATTGACTCCGATTTTCTGATATCGAAAATACAAATCTTAATTTCTTATTGTGATCTGTTCTTAACCAGAAAGAATATTTCGTTCACAAACTGTAGAATTTATAAAAAAAATAAAAAACACAGCTAGTTTGATTTATTTAGTACCATTATTCGTTCAAAATGGTAATTTTTCGTTCTGTTAATCCATTGCCTCACGATTTATTTTACTGTTACAGCAATTACAATTTCTTTATAATTTATAATTTTCTAATAGAACCTGAAAATGTATAAATATTGTATGCCTATATATTCTTCGATGGATATATGTTAACCCTTTTCGCTCGAAGCAATTGCAGTCCCAAGATCAATACATTCCTTGTTTAATCTCGAACATTTTCATTCTTGTAATATTTTTCATATTGTGCAGATAAAATGGAACCTCTTTTTTCGTGCAATCGTGCTTTTGGCAATTTGTAAAATACAAACAATTTTAATCGTGTGAAAGGAACTTTAAACAATGCTGTGGCAATTTTGACTGGTGTCTCCGAGGCACCGTTCGAGCGCAAAGGATTAACAACAGCGAAATAGAATATTATTTTGACATAAGGGAAGTCTGACAAGATCTTATAGGGCAAGGGGTTAAAATAAATAATTAAATCTGTGAAAAGTGAACAAAATTTCAAAGTTTTTAGTCAACGTAAGAATTTCTGAAATTTCGCGAGAAAAGGAAATGTTTCATTAACGTTTCATAGACGATTGCTATGGACGATTGCCATAGATGATTTCGTAGAGGATTCTCGATTTTTTTGAGCCGACGATAAATTCTTTGAAGCAGCGGCGTGAAAGCACGAATGGCGCGAAGGGATCGTTCGTAATTATGAGATCACTGCCGAAAACAACTACGGGTCCGTGACCAATAGGAAGGAAAGAGAAGCGGAACCAGCAAAAAGAAAAATGGTTAACGAACTGGTTCAACGCATTCCCGTGACAAGATACAAGGGGAGATACGTCACGCGTGTTACAAGAACGCTGTTCGATATATCGTGACGTAAGCGAGAGAATTTCGAGCAGGAGGAAAGACGCGCTCGAAATTCTATTGAAAGTGGAACGCGTCGGGCGTTCTGATTTACTGCCGGCGAATGGTCACTGGAATCGCGCGTCCAATTACGATAGATTTCATTCGAATTAAAAATAAAGCCACCGTGCACTTTGAGGTTTTGCTACAATACAAAAATTGCAATGCTTCTTTCGCAACAAAAGCATGCCGAGCTGAAAGACAACTGCGATTCTACATTCCCCTGACACGATACTTAGGCGACGCTTGAAGCGCTACAAGAATTTTAAAAAATACTACTTCTTCACCGATTGGTATGTCTACTGCTTGAAGCATAAATACTCAAAGATAAAATAGATAATTGTTAATATTCAATCTGTGACTGGATCACAAATGTTAAGGATCAAAGGCAATTAAGAGAAATAGATACTTTCATTCGGTTACAAGAGAATCCATCTTTTAGTACGACAATCTTAATGGTGTCTATCAGCAGAACTTAAATGGCAATTTAAGCAATTGGTTTAAAAAGTAAAAATTGAAATACTTTTAGGAGACTTTATTCAGAAAAATAGATGGTTCCCTTCAGTTACAAGGGAATCCTCTCCTCTCTGTGACGTTTGCATTGGTGTCTTCCACTGAATCGTAAATGGCAATTTAAGCACTTGGTCCATAAATAAAAATTAAAATACTTTTTAAAAATGCAATTCAGAAAAATAGACTGTTTCATTCGGTTACAAGAGAATAAACCCTCTTACTACGACAATTGCAATGGTGTCTACCGGTGGATC
>CM052090.1:6781483-6793803 GCA_028453745.1 Agapostemon virescens | reverse complement strand
TACAGTCGTGTCCGTGGTGCGATCTTAATTTTACCAATTGGTAAAGTTAGTTTACACCTTGTACCAGGTTTTGCAATAATTATATCATAAAATGAGCCCCGCATGATCATAAGTTGCGCACGAACGTCGACCAGATGTACCGGCCGATTTTTCGCGCAACAATTCCAAGCAGAAGCAGTAGCGCGCGATCTGAATCAACGATCCTGACGTCCGGTGCATCGAGTGCATCGCGGCGCGCCATTCGTAGCGGGCGATTCGAAAAAATCGCGACGGCAGAAGCCGCGAAATACGAACAGCTATCGAACCTGTTTCTAATCCAACGGAACTCCACCCCGTCCTCCCTTATCTGTCGTTGCCAGCTTCCGCTAGAGAGAAGAAGAGTAGCGGATAAGCAAAAGGTAGCAGAACCACTGGCCACCGCGGCTCGATGTAATAATACACGGCCGGCCTGAGTAAAACAGCTGTTACACGGATAAATTTGCCGGCCCCGCGGCCGTTTATCGAGTTCCTCCCAAGCAACCATTGTGGAATCGACTCTGCTCGCTTGTATCTTTATGCATTTACGCGAATTTCGTTTGTGGCAAACGTTGTCGGAACATTCATCACCGACGAACAGTTTTTTCGAGCCCAGCTGCCTGCATCTTTTCTGGCTACTCTTCTTTTGGCTTGCTGTTAATCATTTTAGAAAACATTTCTTTCCTGATTCTTCCCCAAAAAAATTTTCGTATTCAGTATTTTTAACACTGGAATTTTTAACAATTATACATTTTTAATACATAATTAAACACTTTTTAACAATTATAGGAATTTTCCAACCGAAAACGTTTCAAGTGAACTTTTTCATTGGAGCACACATAAAAATTAAAATTGTACGAAATTGCAATAATCGTAAGTGTTAAAATGATATCAAAACTATTATTATAAAATCCTAACTGAAATTATTCCTACGAAAATTCTTCCCTGAAAGAATTATTTCTATCTAGTATTTTTAAAATGACGTCCAATCTATTATTATAAAATCTTGACTGTGCTTATTTTTTTAAGGATCTTATAAAGGATTTTTTAAAGGAGGTTACAATGTAATATGCGATTTCTAAACTTAATTTCGTTACGGCGTTATTACTGAAAATCCTATTAATAAGTCTCCTTTATTTCGAGAAAGATCGCACTAATTAATATAAAAATTGTGCTCGACTGATTAAAACAGTTATCCCTTGAATTACTAATTCGTCGAACCCCAGAGAGTTACTTTCCCAGGTCCAGTTATCATTTAGATTCGTTCTGCGTCATTAAAAGCGAGACATTCGAACGATTTGTTTAGACTCACCAGCATTTATAGAATTTTTCCTAGGATTTATCCAATCACACGTATAGGTTTCTATGTTCACGCTTTTCATGGCGCGCCGCGTTAGGCGAGTTTAATCCAGATGTTTATTGCCTCCCACAAAGCCTCTGATCGGACAGTAGGAGTGCACTGGTGCGTAGAGCCTCCTCCAAGAATCCTTCGTTTCTTAGGTGGTTGCGAAATTTTTACAAGATCCCGGCGACTTTCCTCCGTGACGGAAGGATTTGCCGACTTATGTGACGGCGAAGCTCTCTTTACGAGGATCCGTTTTCCCCTAGCACGCTACAACCGCTGCCGGTGGATGACAGCGTAAGCTGCTAGGGGAATTTATCGACAGGATATCCTGAGCATCTTCCACAGGTTTATTTAAATCGTACATCCTCGATTCCACGGACTGGGAACGATAAGCGCCCGCGAGTTTAAAGGCGAATTCATTTCGCTTGCCACGTATTTACGCGTGTAACTCGATTTTCGTGAAGGCTGTCTGCGATCGCTGGCGATAATTTCCAACGGATTTCTGGGATAGAGCGTCTAACAATTTTCCTTGGATGCTAGCATTGTGCAGCGCATTTAACTGCTGCGAAAATGTTCCTGCGGAAGTCCGCCGCGGTGCTTCTGCAATTTTTATAACACCGTTTCTTAGAACTTCTTTAAAATCATTCTGGTCGATGCAATCTATATATTTTTCGATGTAGAAATTACTCGGTGTTTGTTATTGGCTCAATGATTTAGTGTTTTATATGCTTTTACTATAAGTAGATTTATTTTAAAGATGCACTGAATCGATTTTCTTCAAAATTATTCCGGTCAATGCGGCCTGTATATTTTTAAATGTAGAAATTACTCGGTGTTTGTTATTGGATCACTGATTTAATGTTTTGTGTGCTTTTGCTATAAATAAATTTATTTTAAAAATGTACTGAATTGATTTTCTTCAAAATTATTCCGGTCAATGCAATCTGTATATTTTTAAATGTAGAAATTACTCGGTGTTTGTTATTGGATCACATGGATGATTTCTCCATAAACGCCAATGATTTACAGTTTGACAATAAGCGTAACATAGACTGCATTGTACCCTTTGCATTTAAATACTAGCAGCTGCATAGCCGATGCAGAATTCATTAACTTCTTTCTCCGTTGATAAAACTATCGACTGAATCGACTTAAAAGGTGAATAGAAATTGATGATGACAAATCCTACGCATCAATTGTTCAAGGAACGGTATACGTACTTACATTTCATAGTTCCTCGCCCACAAATCGCATTCTACCGCGAATAACAGCTGCAGCATGATCGCCAGCTGGATGCATCTTCGCCGTTGAACTATGCACGGTGTTTACAAGCGGAAGATAATAAACGCCGGTAACAGTACCATAAAAGTTTCTACCGGTGTCTGTGTCTTCGCCATCCGGGACCGACACGGTAGCCATTGCATCTGCTCACTTTCCTCCATACTACTCTATCGCGACAACCATGATCTAATCGAATATTTCACGAAAAACCCTTCGCCGCAATTTTACATCTCTACGAGTCGTTTCATTGTTATTTAATTGCCTTCGTTTTTGTTAACGTTTACATCAGCCTTATGGCGCTCCGCGAGTGCACAAAACGGCGAATAACGTATCGCAGTCGTTATTCGAGCGTTGTAGTTTCGAAATAAAAAGAGAAATATAAGAGAAAAATTTATGTTTTCGACCGAATTATTACTGACAGCGATGGTGCCAGTAATAATTAATAATTTTAATGTAATAAATAATTGGTGACAACGATTGTGCAAAGAATTATATTTCCTTCTAACCCTTAGCACTCCAATGGCTCCTCGAAGGAGACACTAAAAATTGACATACTATTGTGCAGAACAACTATTGCATTACTATGTCTGCCTTTATAGTAATAATATTTATTATTTATTATTATTATTAAATTATTATTATATATTATTAATATTATATTATATATTATTAATTATTATTATATATATATATTATTAAATTATTATTTTTATTTAAAATTTATAGTAATAAATTTTGGTATGCAAAAAAGAAAATTAATCATGTAGAATCCAACTATTTTAGGTAAAAATATTCTCTTGATTTTGGAATTAAAATTGCTTGGAGTGCAGAGGGTTAATATTATATTTTTACTTTGGGAAGTACAGTTGCTTCTGTAAACAAACGGCAGAAATTTATTTGAAAGATGATCGAAAGATTCTGTGGGAGGATCAATTAATTAGGCATAAATCTGGGTTAGGTAAATTGCGATTTCTAATTAGTCCTTTTCTAATTTTTATCACCTTGCCAATCGATTAGCTGCACGGAAGACATTTTTCAGTGGTTTCCATCGACGATTCGAAGTAGTTCCGATCGATCTAATCGCGACATCGCAATGTAGCGATAGAATACGCGTTTCTCTGAGACTCTGTAATCGTCCGTAGATTCCGGACACCTTGGTCAACCGATTGCGTAAGATCCCAGCGAACACGGTTCGAATATTCGCACCTACTCGAAATTTGCATCGACCATATTAGCGTGTGGCAGCGAACGGGACACCGCGCAAGATCGTGATCGCTTAGCGGGACACGTTAAATCGGACAAGCTGAATGCGAGGAGTGGCTTGCCTGTCCGAATCTCGCTATGCTATAGTTCCCGAAACGGGTCCTTTCTCCGATAAGTCGAAAATTGCGGTGTGGCGCGTTCGAAACAATTTCGCGGGACACGTCGTCGTCGGCGTTGCACGTAGTTGCAACGGGTAACGAGCACGGAATAAGACGCATACATTATGACCTTAATAATCCCCGGGCCGATTTACATAGTAATTACTAAGTTTTCTGCTCCCAAATTACCTCTCCGGCCGGAGCCGTCAAAGAGTCGACGAGCAGCCGACAACGCATCCGAATAATAAGTATGCAAACGGTACCGAAAGAAACGCCGAAGAAAATCGGCCGTTTACTGGAATGCGTCGCTCAATCCGCCACGGACCTCGGGGTAGAAAGAGTAACGAGTTGCCGTTGGCGATCGGTTTCCGGCAAAACGACTTGTCTAATTTCTTTGCAAATCACTGGGCCCGACAAAGGAAACCACTCTGGACGATAGGCACCGTTAACGAACTTCGCAGTATCCGTTCGGAAGATGCTACGACGCCTCGAAAATGAATTGCAACGATGCAACGCGGAAAAATTATTTACCAGTCGCTGAGGATGTTCTTAAACAATCACCTGGGTAAATAATTTGTCTTATTTCTTTGACGATCGCCTGGCACGATAGAAGGACCATCGGAGACTTTGAGTATTGGTAATGAACGCCCCCGTAGTCTTATTTGGGAGGAAGTTTGTCAATGATCGTATTTCACGCGTTCTAGAACATAAATTGCAAGGATGAAAGGGGAAGATGTTCCTCATACATCTATGACAATGTTTGTTAATTGCCTGGCCCAATAAAGAAATTATTTAAGACGTTAGATATACACAATGATCTTCAGTGTAGTCTTATTTTGGAAGAAGTTCGTCCATGATCGTGTTTCACGCAGCCTAGAAAATAAATTGCAAGGATGAAAGAGGAAGACGTTCCTCATACTTCTATGACAATGTTCTTCAATAAAATATTGAAGAAATAGTTTGTCTTACCTGTTTGTTAATTGCCTGGCCCATTAAAGGAATCATTGGAGACGTTAGATATCAGCAATGAACTCCAATGCAGTCCTATTTTGGAAGAAGTACGTCGATGATCGTGTTTCACGCGGCCTAGAAAATAAATTGCAAGGATGAAAGAGGAAGATGTTCCTCATACATCTATGACAACGTTCTTGAATAACACTTTGGCGAAATAGTTTATCTTACCTGTTTGTTAATTGCCTGGGCCAATAAAGGAATCATTGAAGACGTTAGATATCCACAATGATCTTCAATGCAGTCTTATTTTGGAAGAAGTTGGATGATCGTGTTTCACGCGGCCTAGAAAATAAATTGCAAGGATGAAAGAGGAAAATGTTCCTCATACTTCTATGACAATTTTCTTGAATAAAATATTGAAGAAATAGTTTGTCTTAACTGCTTGCTAATCGCCTGGGCCATTAAAGGAATCATTGGACACGTTAGATATAAAAAATGAACTCCAATGCAGTGTTATTTTGGAAGAATCTCGTCGATCATCGTGTTTCACGCGGCCTAGAAAATAAATTGCAAGGATGAAAGAGGAAGATGTTCCTCATACTTCTATGACAATTTTCTTGAATAAAACTTTGGCGAAATAGTTTGTCTTACCTGTTTGTTAATTGCCTGGACCAATAAAGAAATTATTTAAGACGTTAAATATCAACAATAAACTCCGATGCAGTCCTATTTTGGAAGAAGTTGGATGATCGTATTTCACGCGGCCTAGGAAATAAATTGCAAGGATGAAAGAGGAAGATGTTCCTCATAGTTCTATGACAATTTTCTTGAATAAATCTTTGGCGAAATAGTTTGTCTTACTTGTTTGTTAATTGCCTGGGCCAATAAAGAAATTATTTAAGACGTTAAATATCAACAATGAACTCCGATGCAGTCTTATTTTGGAAGAAGTTGGATGATCGTGTTTCACGCGGCCTAGAAAATAAATTGCAAGGATGAAAGAGGAAAATGTTCCTCATACTTCTATGACAATTTTCTTGAATAAAACTTTGGCGAAATAGTTTGTCTTACTTGTTTGTTAATTGCCTGGCCCAATAAAGGAATCATTGAAGACGTTAGATATCCACAATGATCTTCAATGCAGTCTTATTTTGGAAGAAGTTGGATGATCGTGTTTCACGCGATCTAGAAAATAAATTGCAAGGATGAAAGAGGAAAATGTTCCTCATACTTCTATGACAATTTTCTTGAATAAAACTTTGGCGAAATAGTTTGTCTTACCTGTTTGTTAATTGCCTGGGCCAATAAAGAAATTATTTAAGACGTTAAATATCAACAATAAACTCCGATGCAGTCCTATTTTGGAAGAAATTGGATGATCGTGTACCGCGTATCCTAAAAAATAAATTACAAGGATGAAACGTTGTTAGACACCGTGCATGAACTTCGGCGCACTCTTACCCCGGAAGAAGTTCGTTGTTGATGGTTTATGATGCGGTCTGGAGATGATGTACGAGGATAAAACACGAATGGCTCCTCCTACTTCCACGACAATGTTCTTGAATAACAATAAAACAAACGTTGAAGACGTTAGACATTGATAATGAACTTCAGTGTGCTCTTACCTTGGAAGAAGTGCATTGTTAATGATTCATGATGCAGCCAGGGAAATAAACTGCAAGGACAAAATGCAGAATTAAATGTACGTTTACGTGCATCAATTTTTGCATGATTACATACGTACATACATCTTTCACATTGAAATAAATTTCCATGTCGTCGTTGTTGGTGCGGCTACTTCTAGTTTTAATCACTGCAACCGTGAAACGAATCGATTCAGGACGAGCATCGTAATAATTCCTCTCTGCAAATTAAAGGACGCAAACAAATGAACGAGATATTCATCGCCAAGATCGAGGAACGTCTCCTAGAATTACCGAACTGATCAAAATGAGTCGATATTGATTTTTTCATTCACAGTCGTTGTAATTATAAAAATATTCTCGCAAACTTTTTCATTAACACTAGAACTACCGAACAATAAATTCAACGATTTGCAACGTGTACGTTACTAAAGAAGTACATCCAAAAATTTTTGTAACTTGAATAATTGCGAAAGAAAAATCTAGAGACCAGTCAAAATCACTGGTTTGGTAGTTCTAGTGTTAAAGAATACAGTATCGTTAAAGTTGTACGAAACTCGAACAATTCTAATTTTGTCATTATTATAAACAAACGTATGTTAATCTAGTTTAGTGCTCGATAGTTCTAGTGCTAAAAATCAGATTGTTTGTTTGTTTTTCTACGTATACGCAGGACCGCAAATTGCCGTTAACAACGCGCGAGATCGAAAACCGGAAAATGAATGGTGGAACGCGATCGAAATGGAAGCAGAAAGAATGGCACGAGACCCACTGTTTCCGCGTCGAATAAATACAAAGTCTTCGCGAGCCTTGTCAACTAAATTTCTCGAGGAACGCTCGATCAGAAATCCGATCACAGCCGAAGGAATGCAAAATATTCGCGGGTTTCTTCTTCCGTTGAAACGGTTCCGCGCGAGAGGACCCCTGAGGCAGAAGTCGCGGGGCCCAATCGACCGTGGGCATTATTACGAAATTCCAGGCATCGTTTCCAGCACGTTATCATACGATCGATAGATCGCGATGCGCTTTTAACCGGCCCCCGTAATGACCCCAGGACTTACCCCATGGACGGGGCACGGTCACGACGGTGTCCCTTTCTCCAGAGAGCGTCGACGGACGATTGCGATTTCACCTTTCCGCTTGTTATTCGTGGGACGACGCGATGCACGGTCGTTCCAAATTATGACGTAGCAAATTCGAGCTGCTTTTTCCAAACATTAATCCTTCGGAGACGTCCGTACGCTGTGACGCGTCTCTTCGAATTCATTTCTCGCGGTCGGATTAGCAAAATCCTGTGGAACACTAATCTGCGCTTACGTTTGACAATTTTTCGAAAGTTCCAAGCGACCTACAACCTGCAGTCTGTAACACTTCAAACGGTAAATAATAAATATTCGTACACTTTTAAATTTTGTACATTTAAAATTTTTAAATTTTTAAATGTTAACTTTTATATTTTGAATCTCACGTTTTCCGCTTGCTCGACTCTCTGCTTGACTTAGGCTCAGGTCAAGCCATAAAAGCCAAGGGTCCGCTGACCATTTGACAATGTGATATATAATGACGTTTTAAACGTTTTTTTTTTATATTTCATTTATATTAATAAACTGTTCCTTTTTCTCTGCAAAGGGATCGAGTTCAATCTTTATTCCAAAATTAAAGATTCTCGCTTAAAGGACGCTTTCAAAATAGTATTTCAATTGAAAAGAAATTCCTACCTTTCCCTAACGATTTTAACAGATTGGAAATAATATATTAAAGTAAGCATTCTATCTTTCCCAAACTGCTAACACTAGGTAAAGAGCACTAAAAGTGACTATTTTACCTGGCTTTCTAAAAATAACGAGAACGCGTCTGTCCAAATTTATGGCCACTAAACAACGCGCAGAAATAAATTTGTCGAACCACTCCTGGCTGCGTCTCCAGAATTTCTCTGATCATAAATTAACACTTTGGCTGCCGTGTCACCTATGTATGGGTGACAGAATTATTTGTCCATGTTTAAAAATAAATTTGTACGCTAATATATTCGTTGCACTCAATTTAGGTTATATCTGGAGACTACAAGAAAGGCGATAACCATGTGTCGGACATTTTAAGTTTTTGATTATTGCGTCGTTAAATGAATTTCTTTGACTTTGTGGAATTTTTGAGGTTGTTGGTCGGGCAATTAACACTCGAACTACCGAAGTCAAAACGACTGATTCCCGATTTTTTCGTTTACAATTACTGAAGTTATAAAAACATTTTCACCAGAAAGTACCTAATGAATTTCTTCATTAAAACGGACATTACGATTAAAATTGTACGAAATCTGAATGGATGCAATTTTTTCATTTTTGCAAAGCAATATTCATCGATGAGATTTTTTACTCGGTAGGTCTAATGTTAAAGGGTTAAAAACATTCGAACGCGCCATTTTGACCGACCCCTTAAGCCTAGCGTTAAACGAACGGCTACGAGATTTGAATGGATGCAATTTTGTCATTGTTGCAAAGCAATATACATCGGTGGAATTTTTACTCGGTAGGTCTAGTGTTAACACGTTCAATACCGAGCGAATTTTGCTTGCTTCGAACAAATTTAATTTGTTTCATTGATAGAAATAATCAGAATTATTAGTTATCTAATAGTGAAGTTCTAACCTCATACTATAATCTGATTAATTTTGTTAGTAATAAATTAATGTTCAATACTATTAATTTATTGATAATCATTCTTAAACAACGCAATGGTGCCGGTCACCGGTAACCACCATGGCATTCAACGTGTTAAAGGGTTAAAAACATTCGAACGCGCCATTTTGACGTATCCCGTAAACCTAGAATTAAAAGAACTGCTACGAGCGGCGCGTCGCAGACTTGTTATTGTTTTTCGGTCCAATTTTTTAAGAAAAAATTTATAAACGAACGATACTGGCGTGATACAGTGACGCGATGCGATGCTGTCGCTTTAGCCCGATTATTCTGATTAGCCTTGAATTCCCGGCATTGTTTCAGGCTTTACGATGCTTGTGTATCGATGCTCCCGAGGTTTCATACACGCGGATACAACCGTTAACCTTTTGCCGTCCTACTTCGATCTCGCCGTTTCCATCAGGGATGTGTATGCTGGAACATGACTCATAGATCCCCGCGAGAAATATGAAATATGAATCGCACGGCTTGCTGCAGGTGAGGCTCCGAGCGATGTAAATTGCCAAAGCGTCGAGGCAGCTCGTTAACACTTGCGCAGCACGCTGTTCGCAAATTCGAGACCCGACGTGTCCTCTCGTTGCATACATTTTTGCGCTACTTTGTTTCGCCAGGGAACACTTTGACTGCCGTGCCACTCATTCATTCGTAGCTTCTCTTATTTGCCGTTATCCATCCTCGGACCGCGGATCGTTTTCACGATTTTATAATCGGCGATGTTTAGAAATGGTCATTGCTATGTTTGGCAATTTTTTAAAAATATATTTTTAATTACATTTTTCGTGGACGAAATAGTTTTCTTGTTGGTATTGGTAGAACAGCTGTTTGCGTCATTCGATCGCTAGAAATTGTATAAATAAATGACGATTTTGAAGAGCTTCCTCAATATAATTTGTACTTAACCTTTTCATCGTAGACGGAAAAATTTCAATTGAGCGAAAACTGCTGAATCGAATTTATGGTAGCGAAGTAGGATTCATAAATTGGAATAGTATATCGATTCTACCGTGATTTATTTTGTGACTGCAGTGTATCAAATTTAAAACTAGTCACTGCTATTTTTGGTAATTTAAAAAAAAAAATATTTTTAATGATATTTCTCGTGGACGAAATTGTTTTCCTGTTGATGTTGGTAGAACAGTTATTTGCGTCATTCGATCGCTCGAAATTGTATAAATTCTAAATAAATAATATAAAATACTAAATTAAATTGATAGTACAGAAAAAGAATTCAAAAATCTAGTATTATTAGAAATCTGTAGATTAACCCTCGAATTGCGAATTTAAGACAAGTCCCTGCTCTGGTTAACAATATTTTAAAAATATATTTTTAGCGACACTTCTTGCAGACAAGTTAGTTTTTCTACTAATATTAGTAGAACAGCTTTACTTATTTAATTTCGTCGAAATAGACTCGGACAATGCTTTTTGAGACACGTCCACGCTAAAGCAATCATGCCAAAGGAAGCTGCAAATAAATACACAAGGCTGGCACATTTTATCGCAGTTTATTATAGTATTTCTATGAAGCTGTTAAAACTAACATTCCTTGTAAGTTAAGATCGAACGATTTGCAAAGAATGTGCATAGGCATGATCTCCAATTGGTAAATCGGTGATTCGCGTAAGTTCTAATTAGCAGATAAATATAAACGGTGTTAAAACTGCTTTATTAGATTTTACGAAGAAATTCCTTATCGCAACGATATCGTACATGGCACTATTAATTGTTGCCAAATGCAAGTTTCAATCCATTGTAGCATTGTCAACGGAACGTCTAGCGTTTTCGCAGACGAAATATGTTAAGAATACGGTGACGCAACACTACGTTCTTCTTACGTGTTTTACGGTTCAAGGTGGAGACCTTGAAAGCCTATAATGCTCCATAAATTCTCCGCGGCAAATGCTAGCAAGATAACTTCCACCTATATTCTATAAATACTATTCTAGTTATATATAGAATGCTTACAAAAGCCTCGACACTTGCTCAAACGGAAATAGAAAATTATCTTATTCGTCCCACTCTGCATTTCATCCGTCAATTTTCGTTTTCTACTTTCTTAACGTAAATTCTCTTTCGCCATACTTCATGCCGCACGTTCGCGTTTACCGTAAACGCATAAAATGCACCGTCTGCCACTGAATTAGTCATTACATTCTACGAGCGTGCTATAAATATTGTGCGGTATGCTAATGGGGACATAATTGAACCTCGTACACCGTAGTGTCACTGAATGCGACGAGCGAAACTGCCAAAATCAAGCGCGAAACGAAAAATCAACAATAGGCACATGCAAAATCTCTTTGCACGTTGGAAACACTATAGAAATGCAAACACTAGATGTAGCCATAAATAATAAATTATTTTTAAATGTAAAACCAACTTTGTAGTAAAGTCAAGTTTTCGTTTATAATCTATTACATAATATCCATCGTTATCAAGGACAATTTGCCATTTTTCTAACGATCGGAAAATGATTTTTCCTTTGGTAGGGGTAAATGGGGGATTAATCACCAATTTGGGGCGGAATCCTAAAATTATGCAACGCGTACCGACTTCGTGATTTCGTTTTCCCACGAAGCCTTGCAATACGTTGCACAAAGATCTTTTCCCAAAACTGTGGAGTACGGCTGGTCTGTTTCCCATTTCGAAAACGAAATGCTTAACTTCCAGCTGTACCAAAGTCCATAACTAATTCTTCCTGCCAAGCATAACCATAAATATCTCAAAAACGACAGAGTACTACTTATTCGCAGCACATACCCGAATTCAGTTACGATCGGTTTGACACGCTGGGACTTCACTTGTAAACAGGGTTTTTCGCTAACGTTATAACATCAAATCACTTTCTAGCTCGCTAGCATACTCTTTAACTTACTAAAACTCTTGCCAACACTTTAATACTCTCTTCCTCTCTTCCGCTGACACGCACATCATCTCATAGATATTCTTCAGTGGCCATTTTCTCTACGTCACCCAACTTCTAGATTTTTCGAAAAATATCCGCCTTCTCAGATCGCAGCACAGA
>CM052090.1:6724637-6767700 GCA_028453745.1 Agapostemon virescens | reverse complement strand
CAAACGTTTCACCTAGCATTTCTGCCAAACCTGAACAAATCAAAAAATGTCACAAAGAGACAAGCTTCACCTTTCAAGAAACATCATCGATTATTCTCATTCCCAAGGTCTTCCGAAGGTCAGCACCGACTTTTAAACAATACCATTTACTTTTCACTCGATAATCTTTCAACTATTGTCACGACGAGTTCGCTATGTATGTCGTACACTATACGTACACTACATATATCTGTCGTGGATCAACGTGACGTTGGTCGTGGACACGTTCCAGGACTGTAAAAACTTTTTCCCTTGCGCGGGCGCGTACGTACATATGTGTGTATGTATGTTCCTGCACGTGTCCGTATATATGTGTGTGTTTCGCGCGGGTGTGCGAATCGTGCTGCTCGCACAGCCGCGCTTACGATCGGCTTTTCGGTCCCGTTAGCTTGAACCCTCTGGACCGGACTCTCTCGCCTCTTGCCACGACGGTTACGTATCCTGTACACACACATAAACACACACACACAAACAGAGTTACATATACAGGCGCACGCGCGCGTGCGTTCTTCGTGTTCACGGCCTTCACACCGACAAAACGATAAACGGCCGATTCACTCGTCCACTCAAATTAACGGTGAACATCATTGTTGTCGAACGATCTTCACCGATCTTCTCCTCCTACCACCCACCCGCCCTTCTTCCCCTCTCGCCCTTCCTTGCCGATGGTCCTCCTCCTTCTCAGGATGGACCGACACCGTGCTTTTTCATCGCCGCTTTTATTTGCCGAAGGACCCGAGCCATTAGCGACGCCGGATCGAGGAGGAAATCGTTTATCTTCGAGAGGCTCATAATTAGAGAACCGCGATCGGCGGGGCCCCGAAACCGCGCAGTTCGAATTCCGCGAATCCTTCCGCCGGTGAAATGCGGTCATCGGCGGTTTTTCGGGTACAAGCGAGAAAGTACCCGTCTGCCTGATTGTCGGATCACAGGCGAGATCGAGGCCCCGGCCGATTTAGACGAGGCCGTGATTGATCGCGCGAACAGCTCGTTGCGTTTGACGTATGGCCGAGGGATCGGCTCGGTGTCTTGTTCACGGTGGGTCGGGTTTAGGTGAGAAATTAGGCTTCCCGTGGACCAGCGTCGGATTCGATGATCTATTCCGGCGAGCGTTTGTTCGCGAATCGAGAAACATTTCGCTGCGTCAGTCGCGACGAGATTTAATGCGGAGCCATTTTGTTTAGGTTTCGCGTCACATTTTATTTACCTTTAACACTTTGACTACCATGTCACCCATATACTGGGGATAGAATTATTAGTCCATGTTTAAATAATAAATTTGGACGTTAATATATTCGTTGCATTCAATTTAGTTGATAACTGAAGAATACAAGACGGTTGATTGATAACTATGTGACATACATTTAAAGTTTTCAATCGCTGCTTCATTAACACTAGAAGTACCGAACAATAAATCGAACGATACACATTGCTCTTTAATAATAACGAGACTGCACCTATTAAAACTCTATATATTTCTTATTGTAACGTATATGTTATTAAAGAAGTACATCCGAAAATTTCTGATGAAAACATTTTTATAACTTCAATAATTGTGAAAGAAAAAACTAGGGACCAGTCAAAATGACAGGTTTGGTAGTTCTTATGTTAAATAAATGAATTTGATTTTATGGAATTTTTGAGGTCGTCAGTTGGGCAGTTAATGTGTTAAACGGGAATATTGCAACTGTGCATAAGCAAAAGACTCGATTCGCCCATTTGCGCTTTTCTGTTTCAATCGAATCCATTGAAATAGTGCGAATATTTCTTAATATTATATGAATTATCTATAACATATTAATTTGTAAATTTGATACCGTCAATCTACAGGGACTGACATGGCATTCAACGTGTTAAGTAATTTTACGATGCGAGTGCACTTTTATGCCTGAGGACATACGAAGGTCAACTTAAGTTTCTTTGAGTAATAAAAAAGTATTAACCAAGTTGTATCAGGGGATCATTAGTATGTGAAATATTTTTGATTTGATTTCGATGAACTATTTACCAAATGTAACATGACGGGAACTATGTGTCTTAATTGTAAGAACCACATGCTATTCAAATCTGTGCAGATAATTTAATTTCCCCTAACCTAATTTTGTTGTAAACGGGTTAGAGGAACACATTTCGCAGTATAATAACCACGATCATTAGTCTTCCACACATTTTCTTAATATATACGATGATATATCGAAATTTAATGATTGTACTTATGTTTTGTACTTCACATCGTGTGAAATGAAATGTGCATTACCTGCAGAACGGCATGATAGGTAACTAATTACCTGGGATTACCTGGGAATCACACGTGTGCATCTTTCGAGTGCTCACGTCTTCAAAATTAAACCTTGAAAAATATTTAAAATCCTTATCTTTTTACTTTCTCCTTTCTCTCTGCCTCTCTCTGTCTACGATAGTTACAGTTAATTTAAATTGTTGTCCATTTCTTCGCCATTTTTGTACCATTTCAGACACGTACAAATCTTTAGAAACAAAACTTAAAAGATTGCTTGATCGATATTTGACCAAGATTAAACATGGCACAAACTAATTCTATCGTTTATTTTCTTAACAAATACTCTAAAACTAGTTTAAAATTACAAGAGTAGAGCGCTCTGTTCGTTTCCTAAGCAAACCGTTCGAAACTCGTGCTATCTATAAGAAAACTGCAAGTAACGAGATATTTTTGAATATTAAAGAAAATAATCTCGACTGCGGTTGGTAAAATCGTTAAAAAAAAATGAACGTATACGATTTCTTGTTCCAGAGGAAAAAGATTTCGGGTTTGTATCAGGATTTTTATGATACTGATCCGATGAGATGCACGCAACGTGTACCCAGTAATAAATTGGAGTTTCTTAATGAAACGAATATTTGGGAGAGTGGTTCGGATTCGATAAACAGCTTAAAGTGGTTCAGAACAGCCTATCTGCAGATTAACCGCTCGAGAATTTCGTCCCGTGTAACCGTGTTCCAATTAACGTAATTAGTTTAACCTACACGCCATCGACGGTGTACACAACATTACATAATGAACCGCGGAAAATTATTAACTGACGTAGATTGGGAATTCTGAAATACGGATGACGTACGACATGTAGCGAATTCGGTTCTACGAACACACAAAAGGTGTTCTCGTTGGAAGATCGACGATTATTTGTAAAAATAGCACGGCCGTTGTAGTTCAATAATTAATTAACAATCTAATTTTCTCTAACGCCGAATCTACCACGCAGATTCAAACGATACTTCGCAAATTTTTTACTTTGCAATTATTGAAGTTAGAAAGCTGTATTCGTTGAAATCGATTTAACAGGTTTTAGCATTCGAACACGCATTGTAATTAAAATTGCAAAAATTTAGATAAATCATGCTTGGCTGTTTTAAAACAGTGTCACTAGCCAATTTGAACACTAGAACTACCGAAATGGTCAAAATACGTGCTACTGACTTTTTCTTTCGTAAGTATTGAAATTGTAAAAATGTTTCCATGAAAGTTTTGTTAGCAAAATTGAAAAAATATTTTTTCATATGAAATTAATTTTTAAAACAGTGTCACTAGCCATTTTGAACACCAGAACTACCGAAATGGTCAAAATACGCGCTGCTGACTTTTTCTTTTACAATTATTGAAATTGTAAAAATGTTTCCATGAAAATTTTGTTAGCAAAATCGAAACAATATTTTTATTTTGATATTTTTACATATGAAATTACTTACTATTAATCGAACTTAGAATATTGAAATTTTTAACGATTTCTTAACTGTAAACTTAGCGATGTAAAAATTGTTAAATAATAAAATGGCAATTTTTATTGACGCCATTCGAGTGCTAAACGTTAACGCTTTACCAACTGGATACTTTAAACAATAATGCTGTGACAGAATAAAATTTAAAATCTCCTTTTCATTTTAAACTCAATTAAAATTATTAGATGCCATTACTGAGAATGGCTTATTGGTTCACAATAAAAATTGCTATTAGCGTTGTAGTATTCCTTAAAAACTTTAAAAAATTATGAAATAATAATGAGTTATTCGTTAAGATAAAAATTATTTGAAATTTAAATAAACGCAGTTTGTGATCGTTATAAACCATTACAAATTAGTCTAGCCGAATGTTCGGTAGATTAACTGTTAAACTTCGAACCTAGAAGATGGAGGACAGTGTTCTTGCGAACGTTTTGTCGTGATTAAGATAGATACGTTTATTACCGAAAATTGCATGGATCATGAATAATTTATCATTTACTGTGAATTATCAGTGGCGATAAACGAAATTAATTGCCTGGATGCCTCATCAGGTTTAATTGAAAGTATATTTTTCGTTCGGTTTAACGAGTCTTAACTCATTACCGGTCGATGCGGTTTTCTTTGAACAATCTCCGTACAAAAACGTCGATTTACTTAACCGTAAAAAATCGGCACCGAGGGATCGCAGTATATTTCGGTTAATCAAACGTTTCTGTAAAAAGTGAGCAGAAACTTCGTAAATAAAGGCCGACCGATCGAAAAAGTGGGCGGGCTCGAAGTGCACTCGAGCGCACTTATGGTTCGAGTAGCACGGCCGGGGCATTCATAAAACCACTGCCAATGTTGTTGCTCATTGTTGCTCACGCTTCTTTATTACCGATTGGCAACGGTGCACTCGGTTTCGCATGGTTCGGCCGCATCGTGCTTGATTATTCGGAATATAAAAACCGCGCATACTAATTTAGCGTTACACTTCCTCGTAATTTACGTTCAATCGATAGGTCTCGAAAGTTCGTGTCGGACATTGAAAATGCATTTGGTTCACAATTAAATGTGAAACTCGGAACGGGACGATCGAGAGATCGATAGGAGGGATCGATCGACAAACTCGACCGTGTCCTTGACCGTTACGAAATCATCGATTCGGGAACGAGGAATTTTCACTAGAGGACTTACACAGGAAGAAAACCATCGATGATTATTTATCGAGGATGATTGCCATCGGGGGGTACATACTATAAATGTCATAGCAAATCATTAACTCAATTAATAGGTGGGAGAGTAGGCGTGCCATAAACAGCACCGCCCATAATAATTCAACCGACTGACATTTTATACTTTACTCCCCTTCCGAAGGTGAGTATAAACGTCCTCATATTGTTAGCATAAATTACTCCCTGCCAACATAATTAACATTCTTTTAATTGCGCGACGGCTGTAATTGGCCGCACGATAAATCTTCTTTTTACCAAGTATTAACATTTTACGCGAAGCAAGAAACCACGATTTTCTAGAAAGAAAAAGATGGCATCGGTGGATAACAATAAAGTTAACTGTAGCCTCGCGTTCTGTCGAATAAAAACGACGAACCAACGACTCGATTTCTCCATAAATTAACCGTACGCCATTTTGTATATATTCGTTGCTCTAAATCAAAGATCCTAATCGTCCAGCTGTGTATACAACGACGGATAGTTGAGCTAGTCGAAACGACTGCTTCGTAATTGTTTCTTTCATAATTAATGATTTTTACCGTTTTTGTTATTCTTTGCTGGATGTTTCGACGTGCCGAGCGAGCCGAGCAGCGTGTATTTTCGCGGTTCCGCACGAAAGAGTCGATCAAACCTGTGCCAAAGCGATGCTGGTCGGATCCAGTCGAGAAATTGGCATGCTGTGTGTATGCGAATGGGTTAAGTACTCATAGACGCGAGTGTAAACACTTAACGCGCGCAGAACGCACTTACATTCACCGAGCCCATCGGGACCGCGCGAATCCAGCAAAGATGTTAATAGGTGAGCAATGTGAAACAGCAAACAAGCTGCAATTTCATTTGCAAAAAATTCGACTATCTCCGAATACGTAGAACGAAATATTAAAGGCGCAGGTGTTAAAAGCGTACAAGTGGAACATCCGTTGCCAACTGTGGGAAGAAAGTCGGAACATTTATTGTTGAGTATCGGGTCAGTAAACTCGCCAACATCATTCATCATTGATTCAACGAAACAATTTCACTTACAAGGGAACATATTCAGATGCGAAAATCCGAAATTGATGAAACTTATGGGAGCTTATAGTTACATTGTTTAAACGAAAAACTATTGTTAAAATTTTCTTGCGCGACTACATTTCCCATTGAAAACACACACAATTTAAAAAAACAATTCCAATTTTGTCTGTTGGGGCTGTTTTCACCCCCTCAAAGTGGATGGTTGCCGATAAAAAAAAACACGTGTCAAATATTTTTCAAAGAACTATAAGCTCCCATAAGTTTCATCAATGTAGAATTTCAACGTCAACCTCCTTTCGAAAACCCTGCACCGGGAAGAATCTTAGAAGATTAGAATTAACATTAGATTAGGGGATGAAACCATTGACCCATTGGTGATCTGAATCTGAACATTTTAATTTTCCTGAAAACATCGTAGAACTTCAGAACGGCTTTTTGTTTCACTTTTATTTAATTTTGCTTACAATTTTTACGTAGTCAGTGACATTTATTAAACGCGTAAAACATTTTTGTGAAATTCTAGTCACGACAGTGCGCTCTGGCATTTGAATCATTTAACGAGAACCTAGAAGCAAATAATGGCGCGTGTAAAACCTCGAGAAACTATTCAATCGTCAATTTTACAAAGAAAATGCTTTCTTGTAAAGAAAGATCAGAGTGCTTAGAAGAAATGTTAGCGAAAAGATGTATACTAGCAACCCGTGGACCGAAGTGTCAGTAGATTATGAATCTGTCGAATTACGTAATGAAACAATCCCCGGTCGCTTCATGTTACGACGTTATGTTTCAGAATTTCCTTCCACGAGATTAACCTCTTAGACACTATGCGCCACTATAGTGACTTTCGCGGATGGCATCTCTCTATTAAAGTAAATTTGAAGACGAGAAGAAATCTCGCAGACGGATCAGTAGCTTCTTGATCATCTTTCTCTATTGGCTGAATTTTAACTGTAGGGCCATTTTTTATTACTTTTTAACGATCTTCATAGTCATCTTGGACCAAATTACAGTGTAAAAGCAGTTTGTTAGGCTTCATTTTGTTTCAGTGCAACTATTGATAGTCCTAATGTAGCCCAATAATAGGCCTTCGGTCGGTAAAGTGTTAAACAATATTCTTCGTTTGGGAAATTTAACCTCTTAGGCACTATGCGCCACTATAGTGGCTTTCGCGGATGCCATCTTCTTGTACGACACGTCACTATAGTGGCTTTCGCGGACGCCATCTTCTTGTACGACGCGCCACTATAATTGTATTATTAATTATTAAAGTAAATTGCTAAAGTCAACATACGTGTATCATATCTTTAACACGTTGATTGCCAAGCTAACAGCCACGAAAATTCTACAAAACCGAAACGAGCTGTTGAATGAAATAAAAATTGAAAAAATAAAATGTATAATGTAGAATACTCCTGCCACCATCTTGCACTTTCTAGATCACCATCAACTTTGACACAATGAATATGTCAACGTTAAAATTCATTTAGAAACAATATAAATAATTCCGTCACCTATATATGGATGACATGGCAGTCAAAGTGTTAAGAAAAATTATATCTTTACGATCAAACACTTCATTTCGATGTACTCGTGTAGAGAACAGCATTATCCGTCGCACATTGCAGTGCCGTATCATTTAACAGCCCCGCGCAAAATTCAGCCGTGCCTAAGAGGTTAATTTTTATCCTTCCTGCGAGGACAAAGTTAACTTCGGTTGCGAAAGAAATCGCGAGAGGAGTATATGTCACGGTTCGGTGTTTCGAAGCATGCCACAAAATCTGCCGTAGAATTTTCCGAAGGTATTGCAACGAACAAAATGGAATCGATCTTGCGGTCGCAATAAGCCATTACATCGACTATCAATTTTCTTTCGCGTATAATACAGTTACGTACGAAAAGAAGGAGCTCGGGCTCGATAGGGTAACTGAAAATCGATCCACGGCAAGAAGCATTTCTACAAATCATGCTGCTGCCTACCCCCTCCGCCGTCGTCTTTGTTCCTCGACAAAAAGCCTAATTCAACCGCGTCTCGTGTAAAGCGAAGAAGTGGCTTCAACTTCGCGTAGTGACCTTCTTCCCACGTACAAGCCGGTGCTACTTCCTACACCGGGTCGGGCATCAAATTATATTGCAACGGAGAATTACGATATATGGGATTCTTAAGTTGAGTACATAACTACACGCTTGTTTAAATTAATTGCTTATACAGTTTCCATCGAACTCGTTCGGAAACACGGAGCTGGCGTTGCCGGCGAAGAATCCATGCGGCACCGCTGCGCAAACTTTATGTTACTTTGCATTCTTCCGAGTGCTGTTAGGCGAACTTTTATTTTCGTCTGCCACGGGAATATAAATCGTTTGCTTCGGCCGGCGAACGCTTCCAGCAACCGTAATAATTAAACGAGACTCGCTATTTGCGCGAGGCATTTCGTTACGGCGCATTCGAAAGTTTGCAGAACTTCTGTTTTACATTTGACCCCTTTCACCGTCGACCAAAAAATTTCAATCCGCCAGAAAATGTTTCAGAAAATTCACGGTACCCCCGAGGAATTCATAAATTAGAAGAAAATATCGATTTACTTGTTTATTTTGTGACTGCTGTGTAGCAAATTCCGTTCGTTGTTCCATGCAACGAAGGAAAATTGTCGTCTCCTGAATGGCTATAACACGATAGAATTTGTTTAACACTTTGAGTGCAATGTCACCCATATATAGGTGATGGAATTATTTATATCGTTTCTAAGTGAATTTTAACATTGATATATTCATTATTCATACACATTGTAGAAAGTGCAAGAAAATGGCAGGAGCACTCTACAAATTTAATTTTTGAATTTTTATTTCATTCAACATCTCATTTCGATTTTGTAGAATTTTCGTGGCTGTTAGCTTGGCAGTCAAAGTCAAATCTTGATGTTATAGTGGTTTAAGGGGTATCGTGGTTTTCAACATTCTTTTAACACTTTGACTACCGTGTCACCCATATATGGGTGACAGGATTATTTGTCCATGTTTAAATTCAATTTCCTTGATAACTAAAGAGTACAAGAAGGTTGATAGATAACTATGTGTCAGACATTTTCAGTTTTCAATTGTTGCTTCGTTAAATAAATTAATTTAAATTTATGGAATTTTTAAGGTCGTCAGCTGAGAAGTTAACATTAAGAACTACCAAATCAGTCATTTTGACTGGTCCCTAGTTTTGTCTTTACCAATTATTAAAGTTATAACAACGTTTTCACCAGAAATTTTTGGATGTACTTTTTTAACCCCTTGGGTACATTTGACGTCTGAGACACGTCATTCACTTTTTTCCCCTAAGAGCGGATGACGTGTCTAAGACGTCAAACCAAAAATTAAACTTTTAGGTACATTTGACATCTGAGATACGTAATTCACTTGGTTTCCCAAGTTTTTTGTTTTTTTTGTTTTGCAATTCTAATTAGTTGAAGACATCTTAATACTACATATGTCACCAATATTTTAGAAATAAATACATTCTTACGTAAAATGTACTGCCTTTACATACTACTCCAAGCAACCAAAAATTATTTCCGTTCCACATGCAAATATTTTCTCAAATAAATCCGTACCCAAGGGGTTAATGACGTACATGTTACAGTAAGAATTGTATGAAATTTTAATAGATGCAGTCTCGTTATAATTACAAAGCCATTTATATTTATTATTTTTCTGTTATTTTCTTTTTATTATACATATTATTATTGTCTTCAATTATTGTTCGTTGAAAATCTACAATTTTATTAATGAAGGACTCGAGATGTCGGCGGCAGCCGTTTCGGATAGAACGTTTTCAGGGTGTTGAAACATTTTCGAAAAAATCTCGTGGTTGCAGAGTTCGGCGGATCCGATTTTCCGATCGAGGGGTTAGAAATTGGAGGTGTGGTGGGACACGCGAGTAAATCGAGGCCCGAAATCGGCGTTCTCCTTGACCGTGGCCGATCCGTTAAGGTAACGTAAGGTAACGTAAGGAAAGGTGCGGTAACACGAGGTAAGATAAGGGCGTCATGCGTTGGTTACCGTTGGGTGGCGCTGGATGGTCCGCTTGGAATGTCGTTCAGCGACTTCCCTCTCCCACCATCTTCATCCAGAGTTCTTTCTTCGACTTCCCTCGGGTTCGTTCTCTCCTCGTTCGACTCGCGCGTGCCTTTCATGCCCGAACACCGGCGCGTATCGCCGTAGCCGTCGATCGTAATCGCGGATAGATCCTCCGTTGCTACCCTCGATCCAGAACCACCAGATTTTCACCAATTGCTGGACACCCGGCGCGTCAATCTATCAATCGTACCAGGCTAACCATCCAATATGCGTGAACGCCTAATTGGGGACACCCAATTTTTATAATTAACCCTTAGCACTCCAATGGCTCCTCGGAGGCCACACTAAAAATTGTCAGACTATTATTCAAAACAATTTTTACATTACAATGTTTGTATTTTAAAATTCAATAAAAATTGAAATGTTGCACGTACGATTAATAGTAAGAAATTTGATATGCGCGAAAAGAAATGAACCACAATGGAATTATTCTAGCACAAAGAATGTCTCGAGTTAGGAAATTGCTTGGAGTGCAAAGTGTTAAGTCGTAAAATCAATCGGCAACTAAATGGGACGGTTTTGTTAATAGAAAAACACGGTGTTATTCGTATTTCGATTTTGGAGGCGATTTTGACTGTTAATTGAAAGGATTTATGGATGTTGAATTTATCGTACAATGAAGAAACTTTATAGTTAGTCACCGAATTTTTTAATTGCAGTAAACAATTTTTATATTCCACAAAGATCTGCAATTATTGAAATCGATGTTGAAAACCATGTCTCAGCCATACTGGGTTTCTTCTTTCTGTTTGAACTTACTCGTACGGAGTCGTACATAGTTCATTCAATTTCTAAACACATTTCGGACAGCATTTTTAAATTATACAATTGATACATTGTTTTAGAAATAATCGTACCGTAATTTCGAAGTAAAATTGAATTTTGTAAAGGATTGGTAAAATTTTAGGATTTATACAATTTTAAATATGA
The DNA here is from genome assembly GCA_028453745.1 of Agapostemon virescens. Classification (NCBI taxonomy): domain Eukaryota; kingdom Metazoa; phylum Arthropoda; class Insecta; order Hymenoptera; family Halictidae; genus Agapostemon; species Agapostemon virescens. The sequence goes on along the minus strand of CM052090.1, from coordinate 6,756,628 downwards.
GATCCATATTTTTGTTCGATTACAATGTTTGTAAGTTAATTTATCAATATCTCTGTATGTGCATCATTGTTTGGCAGTTGTATTAAAAATTACTTTTACAAATAAGTAGACACAAAGACGTGCAATTAACAGATTTTTCAGGCTGAATTTCCCAGTGAGAAAATTCGACGTACAAAAATCGATATTTTACAATTAGAATTAAAAAAGATGAAAAACTTACGTTGTGCCAAGAAAGGGCACATTCTCGTTCTCAAGGAATGAGAAAAATTAGACAAAAGCCTATGATTGTAGAAGTAATGCTCGATATTTATCCGTATCAAAGGTTTACGACTCCCTCGTTTGATTTAATTATGAAATATCGAAGCAGTCGGATGCTGCGGTACCTTTTGAAAAGCGAAGCGCATCAGTGAAACGGTTCCGATTTCGTTTTTCAAGGCACGTTAAGACAGTTCGGCGAGTTGGAAACTCGGGAGCAACAGGAAACTATTTCGTCGGGGTCGATTGAGCTGCGGAGAGGCGAATCATCGAACATCGTTCCTAAATGAACGACTAAATAACACGTTCCTCGAGCCAACCAGCTGTAACCATTTCGACCTAATCCGCGGCGTAACAGTGGCAATTACTGCTTTTACACAAGTAACGGACTGAAGATTACCGATGATTACCACCTCGGCTATTCCTTTATCGACAGTTTACTCTCACGCTGTTCCTTCCCATAGCGCACCTACTCGGTGGCCGTGCATCAAAAATTCCGATTTTTCGAATTCTACGATACCGCGCGTTCGTGCCACTGGAAACCAGCGAGACTGTAATAAATAACGGGGCAATAAATTTGCAACGGGAGTCACGGGTTAATATTGGTACAGTTATAAATTGATTCGTCGTATAGCAATCTCTTCGAACGATTAAAGGATCCTGGTTTCACGACCTGTTAACATCGTTTACTTAACGCTACATCTACCTCGCCGAGTAGATCCACCCTTTTCCACGCTTTTCGTTTCACGATTATTCATGTTAGAAAATTACCTTCGTGGAAATCAATTCGATAGATCTCTCTATACGATCGTACGAAGCTTCAGAAAATTTAAATGCATTGAATCTCATCTTTTTATATGATGATGTTTGTTAGGCAGGTAGGGTTAACCCTTAACGATAAATTGTTTAGAATCTGTGATACTTTTTTCCACTTTTGAGATATGTAAAAAATACCCCAACTTTGAGGGCTGTTTTCACCCCTTCGAAGTGGATGATTGCCGATGAAAAAAATACGTGTCAAATATTTTTCAAAGAATTATCAGTTCCCATAAGTTTCATCAAACTCGGAATTTCGCATCTGAATATGTTCCCGCTTAAGTATTACAATTTCAAACTCAGGGAGGGGTTTATTAACCCTTTACACTCGAAGCTGCTTCGACTCGAAAACCTAGGCATTTCTTCTGGCTTAGGATATTTTCATGCCACATGATTTATTTGTTTTATGCATATGATTATTTTTACTGTTACTATTACTGTTAACATTAGCGATGTAGAAATTATTTTGAATAGTGGTGTACCGATTCTTACCGGTGCCTCGGAGTCACCATTCGAGTGCAAAGGGTTAACTTGCATTACAGCTTAAATTTCTGATGCGATAATAATCGTTCTCTCCGCGGTTACAGCGGTGTAAGTAAAATCCAGTAAAATCGTGCGAGGAAGAATGTTTATCGCCGAGCCGCTTAATTCTAACTGCTATAGTCGTCGCAAACAAAAAAGGCAATACATTATTGTAAGTCATACGATCGCGGTACACGTACCGAAAGTATCCGCGAAGTTTCAAGCGATTTCGTTCGTTATGTCATCGTTTCCAGGAAAATCTTCTACCTATTGTCCATGCATTCTTTGAAATATTAGTCGTGTCTCTCCGTGCATGTGATATAATGTGTATAGGTAAAGGTCGAATATGCTTTCTATGCCCTATCAACTAAATTACTTTCTAATCACCTGATATTCCAGGTGATACGAAACTTCGTAAAATCCGAGCTCGTTGGGACTATTCGATGAAAAGGTTTAAGAACCGAAACTTGTTGCAATATAATACTTTAGGCACGCGTTCGTGAGACATTAAAACGTACGCAAGATAACCTATCAAGCTAGTGTATATAAAGAAAATAACAAATTTTTATTTATTCGAATTTTTGGTGATTTTTACAAGATATGGTATCGGGGCATTACTGTAGTTAGAGAAACCCTGCGATCGTCCCTTTTTCGAACACACGAATCTTTTGCATTGAGTTTGACATTAACCCTTTGGGCTCCAAGCAATTTTAATTACAAAATCCAGACATTTTTCGACATGGAATAGTACCATTGTACACGGTTCATTTCCTCTCGTGCCATAGAAAGTTTATTGCTATTATTCCCGTGTACAACGCTTCAGTTTTTTAATTGCTAAATGCAAATATAGTTCCGTAAAAGTTGTTTCGAATAAAAGCGTTGCAATTTTTAGCGTCTCCTCAGAGACGCCATTGGAGCGCCAAGGGTTAAACCAAATGAAAATGTACGTTTCCCCATAAACTGTGGACGCTTTAACAATAGTCCGAACCTCTGCCACGAAATTAACGTAACTTAACGTATTCGGATAAAAACGCAACAGAAAAAATAAAAATTGTATAATTCCGAATGTGAATGCAAATTAAAAGTGGTTATCCGCAAATTGTTACGCTTACAAGGGAACATATTCAGATGCGAAAATCCGATTTTGATGAAACTTCGAAGGGGTGAAAACAGCCCTCAAAGTTAGGGTATTTTTGAGATATCTCGGAAACCAGAGGCCGCAAAAATTTAAATTTCTTTTTAAATTGTATATTTTTCAATGGGAAATGTAATCGCGCAAGAAAATTTCAACAAAAGTTTTTAGTTTTTCGTAGCTCCCATAAGTTTCATCAAAATCAGATTTTCGCATCTGAATATGTTCCCTTGTCAGCATGTCTTAAAAAGTCCCCAAAAATTGCCTCGAAATCAGAGATTCGAAGAGCAAGAAGATCTTTTTCGCTTCATTCGCGAGAAAGGAATTGTTCGGCATCCCATAAGATGAAAATGACGTCATTTTTTATTTTGAGAGTCTAGAAGACTCGTCGAATCGATACGTAAAAAATCGATGGAGCGGCGACCTAAATTGCAACGCGGTCTGCGGATATTAATAGTTAATAAGTGGCACACAAAATGGAAGCATCGTAATGACGTCTACGAAGTTATTGAAAACATCGAGCACGGCAAATAGCATTATTCGGAGAGGCGGCAGCGACGAATTTGACGACTTTCTAAATTTTGAAATGAGTACCGCTGGTTATTCCGTACGAGGAATCGAGTCGACAGGTTTGAATCACTTTCTAATCTGCAGTAGAAGCAGGTGTCCATCGTCTCACGAATTGATAACCGGTTTATTAAAATTATACAAATAGATGCGTCGGATGAAAATCTTCCGAACGGTTGTTAAACAAATTTTTTTGTCATTAGGAGTCTCGGTGGAAGCGACGAGAAAGTCTAGACAGTTCCTTTTTAGTCGGAGAACGGCGAACGACGGATTGAATGTCATGTAGTCGTTATTAAACAAATTCTTTTTTAGCATCTGATGACTTCCAGCTGCGCGATTGGCAATCGCTGATTACCAAAAAAAAGGAATCTGCGAAAACGCGAGAAGCAACTGGAACCGTTCAGAAACGCATAATTTTTAATCATTTTAAACTCTTAAGCACGGTTGAATTTTGTGCGGGGCAGTTTCTCTGTACGGCAGAGAACATTGGAATGAAGTTTTTAATAACTAAATTATAATTCTTCTTAACAGATTGACTGCCAAGTCACCCACATATGAGTGACAGAATTATTAGTCCATGTTTAAAAATAAATTTTTACGTTAATGTATTCGTTGCATTCAATTCAGGTGATGTCTGAAGAATACAAGAGGGTTGATAAATAACTATATGCCAAACATTTAAAGTTTTCAGTCGCTGCTTCATTAATTAAATAAATTTGATTTTATGGACTTTTTAAGGTCGTCAGTTGGCCAGTTAATGTGTTAAACATATGATGCATATATTTTAACTTTAATCATTTTCGAATGAGATTTTTCATAACTAAATTGTAATTTTTCTAAAAGATATGATGCATATACTTTAACATTAATAATTTACTGTAATAATTAATAATAGAATTAAGTGTGTTGAAGCTACTATAATGGCTCATCGTAATGTAAGATGGCGTCCACGGAAGCCACTATAGTGGCGCATCGTGCTTAAGAGGTTAAATTAAAATATGTGAAACTCGTTGTTTCCTATTTTCTGAACCGCAAAACTATGAAAATTTTTCTAATAAATTTTCATAATTTTATATCAAGTTGCACGTATTCGCGTATTAAGACGACGTGGCGACCATTGTGAAGAATTTATCGATAGACCTTTCCCTACGCAGGAAGTAGCAATTAGGGACGCACGAATCCATTCTTCGATAGATTTTCCCAAGGCCCTTCATGAAACGCGGTAAAAACAAGCGAAATGTTCCGGTTGCCGCACGTGATTAACAGCTAACACGAAAGAAATGAAATTACAACATGGAGGAAGTTTGTTCGGTCTTGAAAAAAAAAAAACTACTCTATAATTAATTTCACGTTCAGGCATAAAAAGGTCTTGCAATTTCAGCACTTCCATGAGAAATCAAACGTTACGCTGGTCGTTAAATGAAAATACCACCGAACGTTTAACGGACCTTCTTGATTGTTCGGTTTCGCAAATGTTCACAAATGAAAATCTTAATAACAGCCGAACCTCTGCCACGAAAAGAAAGTACCTTAGAAAATGCTAAAATCTAAAAGTAATTTACGTTCGGCACGGTTCGACCGGGCCAAAGTATCCGGATAAAAATGCAACAGGACAAAATAAAGATCGCATAATTCCGAATGTAAATGCGCGAATAACCACGCGAATTTATAACCGCAAATTAAAAGTGGTTGCCCACAAATTATTACACTTGCACGCCGCGATGCCGCTTTAATCTTTACGCCGGGAAAAAGTATCACAGATTCGAAGCAATTTATCGTCGATAAAAGTTGTGTACCAACGTACGTACATAGATATAATATTTAATTGTTGCGCGGGGCACAGCTACCTTTTAATACCAAACAAAATATGCGGCATTGTCGCAAGAACCGAGCGCGGATGAAAGTTTAAGTAACGAGATTAAATTACAGTGAGGTAAAAGGCGTGGCGATTCGTAAAAGATAAAACTGCACCAGTTATTTTTCATCCCGTTCCACCTGCTTCTTCGCGAATCCGCACACACACACACACACACGCTTACATACCTGCGTATATACATGCGGTTTGGTACTGTTGAACGGCAGTGTACGTCAGGAGTCCGTAAACGGGACCGTAAAGCATTTAAAACGATCGAATAATTGCCGCGCGCTGCGTCGTAGCTAATTCCCTGTCGACGCGCAAGTTTTACGATTCCGTTCGGGTTTGCCGATTTCTCGGATGGCGGTTCACGCTGATGGACGGCGCCATACGAAACCGTAAAAATCCCCGATAGAAACTTGGTAGAACGAACTAGTTCCAATTGCCCCAGTAAATTCTTGTTGCATCCGATGACAACACGATGCGTGATCGGTAGCCCGAGGCGTGCTCGCGCCAGGAGGCTCAACATTATTCCGTTTCACTGGCTGGCCATCGCGATACCCCCCTTTTTCCTCTCCATCCCTCTCGTTACCTCTTTCTCCGTTTCTCCTCTTTATCTTCCGTATTTTTTTTATTCTCTCTTTTTACCGGCGATCGTTTCAGCTCGAAATCGACGAGGAAAGGAAAGGCGAAATTAATCAACCGTTCGAAAGCTAGGACGATCGCCATCGGTGCGATCGTTGATCTGAATCGAAAATGTCACCAAACTGCGATTCTTCTCGAATCATGTTGAGTCACGAGACGAGGCGATGTTCTTCGTTTAGTTTTATTCGAATGAATGTTCTTTGGATACGTAATCATTTAAAATATATTGGACTATTTGGTATTTTTATTTTATTTGTCAACGTTTCAGGCTAAAACTACCGAACGTTAGAATTGACTGGCAGTATACCTGTCTTGTGGAAATGGTAACACGGGAACATATTCAGATGTGAAAATTCGATTTTGATGAAACTTATGGAAGCTTATAGTTCTTTGAAAAATATTTCACGCGTGTTTGATTGGAATATGGATATATAATAAAATTACACTGTATTATAGAATATGAAATAAAATTTATATATTTTAACCCGTAGCAGTCCAAGTGATTTTAATTCCAAAATCGAGATACTTTTTAATGTAGAATAGTTCCATTGTACATGTAACTTGTACTACTTCCATTGTAACTTCAATAATTGTAAAAATTTGATCCATTGTGGTAGATTTCATATACGAATTACTCTCGCAAATCTTCGAAAAGTTTGAAAATTGTCATTTCATGTACTTAACCTTTTAGGCACCATGCGCCACTATAGTGGCTTTCGCGGATGTCATCTTCTTGTACGACGCGCCACTATAGTGGCTTTCGCGGACGCCATTTCTCTGAACGACGCGCAACTATAATTGTATTATTAATTATTAAAGTAAATTGCTAAAATCAACATACGTGTATCGTATCTTTAACACGTTGACTGCCAAGCTAACAGCCACGAAAATTCTACAAAATCGAAATGAGCTGTTGAATGAAATAAAAATTGAAAAAATAAAATGTATAATGTAGAATACTCCTGCCACCTTCTTCCACTTTCTAGGTCACCATCAACTTTGACACAATGAATATATCAACGTTAAAATTCATTTAGAAACGATATAAATAATTCCGTCATCTATGTATGAGTGACATGGCAGTCAAAGTGTTAAGAAAAATTATAATTTTATGATCAAACACTTCATTCCAATGTACCCGTGTAGAGAACAGCATTATCCGTCACACATTGCAGTGCCGTATCATTTACACGTAATTCGCGTTGAACTCTGCCGTACAGAGAAACAGCACCGCGCAAAATTCAGCCGTGCCTAAGAGGTTAATGATAGTGATTTGAAGAATTTATTCTTCTTCGATGTATCTATGCTGTATTCCTTTGCAGATACAGAAATCGATGCTCGATCGATTGTACACTTTCTAACAGCGAATAGGATCTTTCCAATCACAGTTTGCACATTTACGGTGATTTATAATAAAATATTTAAGGATACGACGCTTTTACAGTTTCGTGTGAACTTACCTTACGACTCGTTTGCTTTATTTATGCTGAGTATGGTATAGTCAATCAAATTCGAGCCTGTACGCGATCAATACGGTGAATCAATGGAGATGGAAGGGCGAAATTAATCAACTGTTCGAAAGCTAGTCGCTATCGATTCGATCATCGATCCCAAATCAAAAGTCGAACCGATTCTCTGCTCTCCGGACTCTACTCCACGAATCATGTTCTACACAAGGCGAAACCTTGTCGTGAGCTTATCGTCTTTCCTGCGAACGGATCATCGTGTCATTGATCGAGAAGCTCGTTTTGACAGTCGATGTTCGTGGAACGATCACGATCGTTGTCTTTGCTCTACCATTGACATTTTATTTTTCATAACTAAGCTGTCAGCGTCTAACGCGAACGTTTCCTGCGTTAATGTCAAGACACGCTTTTATTTTCTAAAAACACCGCGCCATTTCGATGATAATTTTCATTGTTTTCTCATTTTTAATATAGATGCATGAAATGCGTAGTTTAGCTTTTCTTATAATAATCTTCTTTTGTAATTTACATCGCGACGCGATTCGTGTTTTTTCCTCTGAAAAACGAAACGTGTTCTCAATTTTTTCAAAACTGAAAAGTCGAATTAATTTAGCTTGTACGATAAAAGAAAGGTCATCGTTAAATTTTTATCTGTGCTAACCGCTATCGAATTATCACTGGTTTATGAAATTACGCGGAGATTTCCGTGGCTCGATCTCTGAAACTGAAGTTAATTAATACGTTTCCGTCTGACGAGCATCATCTCTCATTGAGCTTAACACACGGCGCTCTCTTACTTATAATTAGTCTCGATATTATATATTGTGTAATTGTATTGCACATCTTCGTTTTTTTCCCCGTAGAGAGGATATTACACAATTTAATTATTTCTGCGATGCACGCTTAACTAGATAATTATCTAATGTATCAATTAAATAACAACCACGGAAAAGTTACCTTTCACGGTTGTATCATTGGTAACGATAGCAAGGTAATCTCATATAATTAAAAATAAAAGCACCGGGTGAATAGCAACAATTAACCTTTTGCAATTGCGGATCTTCTTGAAATACTAAAATCATTTCCTTTGGAGAACTAGATCGCGTATTATACTAATTAGACTAATCTCTTATTTAATAAATAAAATAAAGAATATGCTATTAAATTCTATAGATTGCTAAAAATTTCACGTGCACAGTATAATAAAACTAGGCTCAAAGAAATTTCTCGACTTACGAATTCAAATTGCCTCTGGTGGAAAGGATTAACTACATATTTTATCTTAATTTCTATGTCCTAACATTTTCATATAGTACATTACTTACCCTAAAAAATAATTTTCTTCGCAACAAATCTGCCATAACTATTTATTAATACAGTCCCAATGTAAAGATCTAAGAAACTTTTTCCTTTGCGAAAATGTCGTACGCGATTTCGTTTCGGAGTTATTAACAGAAAATACAGACCAATCAGCTCGGCCAACGTCACCGCCACGCCCAGCGAGATTTGTCGTCCGCCGGACTTCCATCCCCACAGCCACGCCCTGATTGGTCCTCGTTTTTCGCCAATGACTCGAGAACGAAGCGTCGAATCGCAAATCGACAAAGGAAAAATTTTTGCAGACTAAACTCAGCAATCTCCCTTTTCGAGGAAGTGTATTGGAATATACAACAACTATTTGTCAATGCAGGCTGTATCAATACAGTCTCAAAATAAAGATCTAAGAAACTTTTTCCTTTGCCAAAATGTCGTACGCGATTTCGTTTCGGAGTTATTAACAGAAAATACGGACCAATCAGCTCGGCCAACGTCACCGCCACGCCCAGCGAGATTTGGCGCCCACCGAACTTCCATCTCCATGAGCCACGCCCTGATTGGTCCCCGTTTTTGCCAATAACTCGAGAACAAAGCGTCGAATCGCAAATCGACAAAGGAAAAATTTTTGCAGATTAAACTCAGCAATTTCCCTTTTCGAGGAAGTTTATTGGAATATACCACAACAATTTGTCAATGTACCATAATCAAGTTTCCACGTGACGGCTCAATATTCCTAGATCCTCGCGAGAATTCACCGTGGATTACCGGTATCGATTCCGAGCAGCTAAATCTTGATTTTGTCGCGCGTCTTTTCACACTGTCGCGTCGTCGTCGACTGGTTGCGCACCGTGAATGGCGATCCGTGGCGTAATTACGCGGTAGAATTTACATCGGCATAAATTACGCCCCGCGTAAGCCGACGACCTATAGCGTTGCTTTGCCGGCCCGTTTTCATCTTGCAAATTAATGGCGGCTCGCGGCATGAATGAACGCTGACGGAAAAGCGGTTCGAAACGCTCGGCACTCGTTTCTGGCGGCCTGCCGTTTAATTAATACGTCGCGCCTCCCGCCGCGAACCGTATCTCGAATCCGATAACGACGCCAGGTGTTATCGGGTGTCACGATCTAACCTCATACCGCAGACGAACGACGAATACGGTTAACACTAAACATAACGAGCATCACAATAGGACTGTGCTCATTGTCTTGCCGAAACTACAAGATTTTTATTTCGATTTTGACCGATTTTTATTGGAATATGTGATGGACTGAAGAAATCTATTGAATCGATTGTTACGAAGGCGATTTTAGAACTTCAGTGTCTTTGCATTTATCGAGGAATTACTGTGGTTGCAGAATATACCTATGACTGAGCTGGTTTTTCGGCATAAATGAATCTTCTGCACAAGATTTTATTTATTTGGATTTTAGACGATTTTTATTAAAATATATGCTTGACCAAAGAAATTTATTAAATCGATTGTTATGAAGGAAATTTTTTGACTACAGTGTCTTCGCATCTATCGAGGCATTACTGTAGTCACAGAATATCCATGTGACTGCGCTGGCTTTTTGGCAGAAACGAATCTTCTACTCTCGTTTAAGACCAATCGTACTAAGCATTATAATTGCTAAGTGTGTACTGCCCTATAAAAATTACAAGATTTAATTAATTTTATTACGATATATGATTGGATAAAGAAGTCTATTGAATCGGTTGCTATGAAGAAAATTTTATAACTTCAATAATTGTAAAATAAAAGGCCTGAGAAGGGTGGTTTGACTGGCTGTGGTAGGTTTAGTGTTAATATACGAGGTACAGTTACCCTCATAAATCTTCGAGAACCAAACAGCTTCAAAATTACCATTTCATGTTCTTGGTCATAGTGATTTCAAGAATTTAATCTTCTTTGACGGGTCTAAGAAATGTATGCTCCATTTTTTATATTTTGGTATATGTTATGGTATAATCAAAATTGAAAACACAGCAATAACTCGTTCGACATTCGACAATTAGTTATAATCAAAGAGGAAGAAGTTATTGAGAAATTGTAAATTTATTGAATATAAGCAAACTGCTATCGTTACTATAATAAAATTGTATACTAAAGAAGAACCGCTTGAATCTCGAAAAAGGATGGTCAAAATAATTTAATTCGCACAAAAAGTGCAGAATTATACGAAAACTAGTAGAATTATGAATGAAGCGTGGTTAGATTAATTAAAACAATTTTAAAACTCAATTTAGCATTTCCTCTACAATTCTAAAAAATTGCAATCTTTCAAAATTTTGTTCACACGTCGTACAGTAAACTAATATTTCCAATTTCTTAAATAATTCTAGGTCTAATATTAAAAATTGATTGTCTTTTTAAGAGAGTGTGAATATTAGTGCCGGTGACTGTACCCGAGTGTCTCGAGAACTGGAATGAATAAGCCGCGGACGCGCCGCCTACTTATAAGAAATTGTAAATGAACAGTGTTGTATTATAAATTAATACTGGTTCCAAAAGGCGCGAAAAAGTACGCGATAACAGATGCGTTCACTAACACTGGAAAATGTCGTGCCTCTAATCCAGTATCTTTTAAAAGACGATAGCAGCATGGGTTCTGTAATCAAAGATGGCGGAAAGGCACGAAGAACGGGCACAGCCGCTATTAAACGCGCGGTCAGTTTCATTCACGTACAAATTAGTCGTTCATTCGCTACAGATATCTGGATTAATTGAACAATTTAAAAATTACACCAGTGTCTCGTTGCTCTTGTTTCCCCGTATCGACGCTTCGTTCCAACACGCAGGCCGCCATTTTCTGCAGATCTAAAAATGAAATTCTGCGACGGCAGTTAAGAGTGTGTTGAATTATGAAACAGAAAAAGACCGACGAAACGATGAATATCATAAATATTAAATAGAAGCATCTCGTAGTTATTTTAATTTCAATTCTCTAGCCTGCTCTAAGATGCCTTGCTATCGTTTCGCGTAGAACGAATTAGGCGCCATAAAGTAAGAGTTAATAAAGCATTTCTGCATTCTCACGACCTGCAAGATTTACGTCGCCGCGAAAAAAGTCTCACGATGATCTCAAGTTTATGCGAACCAAAGTAAAATGATGCAAAAATCGACATGCTTCAAGCAGATCACAGAAGAGGATACGGAACGAATCACCATGCTTTTAGCTCTGCTTCCAGACAAAAAGATACAAAATTTAATACGGTTATTATACCATAACTGGATTATTCGCATAACTTCAAGCAGAATTCATTGACTGGGAAATAAACATAACCAGATATTAGAAACGCAGCTAGTGACTAACGGACTGTATTGCTCGAGATTATACGGTAGGACAGCGTCGCCGGTTCTTTTGCGAGTGAACAGCATCTCGTAGATTACGCGTAACCTGAATTTCATAATACCAATTAATAACCGTTCGATCTGCCTATCGATTCAATAATTCTATTTTATCGTGTCTGTTTGTTTCCTATAAATTATAATGTTTATTCTGAGAGCAGTCGTTGCTGCCATCTATTATTATCTGTGAGAAAAATTCGCCAGCGAAACCTGCAATTCTGCTAAACGATTTCTACAAACGATAACAAATACTTCATGAAACCAGACATTTTGTAACACTTTCAATCGTTCGAATTTACTATGATTATTTCTATGATTAGACTTTACTGCTTCGTAATAGAAATTTTCTCATATTCGAAGTGTCAAACTAAACCGTCGCTTCTCTACTCCATTATACTCATTATTTCTAAGCCCTTTGCACTCCAAGCAATTTTAATTCCAAAATCAAGGCATTTTTACCACCTGGAATGGTTACATTCTACATCGTTCATTTCCTTTCGAACATACAAAATTTATTACTATTAGTCGTACGTAAAACACTTCAATTTTTATCGAAGTTTGTAATATTTTGAAATAATAGTATGGCTACTTTTAGCGTCGCCTTGGAAGAGCCATGGGAGTGCCAAGGGTTAACCCCTTGCCCTACGGTTTATTTTGTGGAAACAATGACCTCCAAAGAACAACGAAAAGAAAAGGAAAATTTGTAGCTATTCTCCAATAACTATGTTCGAGCAATAATTAGATAAAATTTTATTTTGATTTATAGACAATTAACAAGTTGAATGTCACGGTGGTCACTGGCGACCGGCGCCGTTCCGTCGTTTAAGAGTGATTATCATTAAATTAATGGCATTGAACGTCAGTTTATTATCGCGGAAGTTAACCAGATTCTAGTACGAGGTGAGAGCTTCGTTATACAGTAACTAACAATTCCCTTTAACGACACTGATCATTTCCATGAATGAAATAAATGAAACTTCGTCTGCAGTACATAAAATTCGCTCGGCAGTCAACGTGTTAAGGACATATATATTGTTACGGTTTCGGGGCATCTTCAATGAACAAGTTACATAAAACACCAATAAACCTTTATTAACCCTTTGCACTCCAAGCAATTTTAATTCTTAACTCGAGACATATTTTTGTTGTAGAATAATTCTATTATACGTGATTTATTTTTAATATTAATTGTACGCGCAACATTTCAATTTTTATTACCTTTTTAAATAGAAACATTATAATGTGAAAATTGTTTTGATTAATAATCTGACAATTTTTAATGTCGCCTCAAGGGCGTTCGTCAACCGACTCTAACATGTCTCCGTTGTATCGTCGTCACTAAGACGATATATATTCGATATATAATCGATATTCGTAACAATATATATTGGGAAGATTCTATTCGAAATCTTGATCACGAGTCTGACTCGTTGTTGTAGAATAACGGGTTAAATGACTACATAATTCCAGCTGCTCGTCACTTTTACAATTCATTTCTCTTCACTGCCGTCACACGACACCCCCATCCCCCTGCTTGACCCTTCGCACGGTGTCAACGAGCCATACTATTACTCTTATCGAAATCTTCCAAAGAAACTACATAAACTTCCATCTTTTCCGAGGAAACGGCAAACGCCAAAGAAGTTCCAATCACAGCAACCGCGAAACGAATCGCAGAGGGTTGTTCCCCGCGCTCGGGGAAACTAAACTGCGCTGTCCACCGTACATTTTTCGAAATCCCGAACCTAAAGTCAATAAGGGGCCTTAAAATTGGTGGATTTTCTTATCCGTTGTGCTATATAGAAACAGTTCGTCAGTAATTGCAAACAATTCCACGTCAAGGTAGTTAACACTTTACCAACCGGAAGCCTATTAATAGGTCTTTCAATAATTGCCCCATAACAAAATGAGGCTTAAAACACTGCTTTTACATTGTAATTTGTAACGAAATTATTAGATAACGTTACTTAACAGACCCTGCTGATTCGCAATAAAAATTGTTGTCGGCGTTGAGGGATCCATTAAAATGTTTTCAGTGATGAATTAAAAGATTCTGAAATAATTGCCGGTCGGTAAAGTGTTAATAATAACGGAAAACGTGAAACGCGTTGCTAAGTTCAAAGTGTTAACCCTTAGCACTCCAATGGCTCCTCTGATCTCCACTGAAAATTCTCAGACTATTGTTCAAAACAATTCGTACATTACAGATCTTTGTAATTAACAAGTTACTAAAAATTGAAGTACGATTAACAGTGCCAAATTTAAATATGTATGAAAGGAAATGAACCACGTACAATGGAATTATTCTAGCACAGAAAAATGTCTCGACTTACGAATTAAAATTGCTTGGAACACAAAGTGTTAACCCACCAAATTCGCACAGAGTCTCGCCAATTTCTCGAGCATCGTATCCACGGTGTACCTGGCGCAGGACTCGAAACACCCAAGCTACCTTCTCCACCGAGGGGATCCATCATCCGACGCGACGCCAGGCGTCGCAGGATCTGCATCGTTCGGCGTCGGCGTGGTTCGCGGGGTATCTCTCCGATTCGCTGGGTCGAGGATCGTCCCCTCGTGGCTCTCGTCGTCCGTATCCGTTGGTGGGGCGTCTCTAGGAGCAGTTGCACGTGGCGGCTGTTATCCTCGGGCGAAATTTCGGTCGTTCGTACGCGCGTACAGGAGAGGAGTGTACGGGACCTCACCGGTTCTCTCCTATCCTCTCCGTTTCAGGATGGGTAGGGTAGGAACTCTTCAAGGTGGTGGTGGTGGTGGTGGCGAACGGGTGATGGTGGTGGTGGATGGCGACGATGGTGGTGGTGCAGCTGCCGTCGTCCGTCGTCGTTCACCGGCGGTCTGTTGCACGGTGATCGCAGTAGTAGTAGTAGTAGCTTCTAGTAGTGGTAGTGTAGTAGCTCTCGGTAAGAGCACACACCGAGTGCCACCTCCCATTTCGTCCTCGGCGTGCTGGCACACGAGCTCTGTTAGCTATACTTTCGTACGGTCCGGCGTCGTCCCCGTGGTTCAGTCGGTCGGCCGCAACACACCGCTCAATCAGCCGATCAGCTGTTCTCTCTCCTGCTTGAGCACCGGCTCGCGACTCGATCCGCCGTGCCGAGTATCCGTCGAAGAGAGTCTTCTCGGTTATCCCGCTCTTTCTCTCTCTCTCTCTCTCTCTCTCTCTCTCTCTCTTTCTCTCACTCTCTGTCGATTCTCGCGAGCCGATCGGCTGTCGATTCGTTCTCGAAGTCGGTTGGCCGATCGCCGCGCCGCGCCGGATGCATCGATGCCACCCACCCGCCGCGGCACCTTGATGCGCGATCATCAACCGGCGAACATGTTCGAGTCAACGCGAGACCGATCGCTCGTCGCACAAGCGACGGGCCACGCGTCTTCGGAACATCCGAGCACCCTTCGATCGATGACACCCTGCACGGCTGGAGTCACCCTGCTCTTCTAGCTCGGCTACCAGCTCGGCTACCAGCTCGCCCGGTTCACCCGGTTCGTCTTCCGTAACTCTTTCGGGGGACTCGATTTTTTCGCGAGCCAGGTTCTTTTCTACCTCGTATCCTCCGCGGCGCGCCGGTTCATGATCGACGAGACCCCTTCGCCGAAGCTAGCCCTTCGTCGGTTTAGGTTGACGAGAGAGGCAGAGCCCCGCGCAGACCGGAAGTGATCAGCAGTGTGCAGTGCCTCGTGATTAACGCTTCGCAGTCGAGAGATGGTGCGAGATTGACACCGTGCGTGTGTGATGTGCGAGGGAATATAGTGTGGCGATACAGTGGTTCACGCGGGAACGGGATTGAACGGTGACTGTGTGACGGATACGCCGAGCGAACCGGCAAACTGGAGATCCTAGGGATGTTTCCACCGCGCACGGAAGCGCCGACAGCGGACAAGCTGGCGCTCTGTTACGCGCCTCACGTTGACATGACCACGGTGATAGAGGTCGAGGTGCGTGATCACTTTAAAATTATAGCGCGATGGCGTCTACGCCCTGTTACTCGCTGAGAAACGATTTTCACGGATTTCGCGAGTCGCTAAAGATAGAGTGGTTGAAGTCATATTTTGGTAGCCGACGAGTGATATAGGTTGGAACAGAGAGAGGGGTGGTAATGCAAAATAGAAATGCAGCAGAGTTTGAGAACTATTTTTCCAAAATTTTCTTTCACCGAGAACGTTTAGGCTAAAGTATCTTGGCTAAACGGTCATAACATGTTGAATGCCACGGGGGTCACCGGTGACCGGCACCATTACATCGTTTAACACTTTGACTGCCAAACTAGCAGCCACAAAATTTCTAAAAAATCGAAATGAGATATTGGCTGAAGTAAAAATTGAAAAAATAAAATGTATGCCGTAAAGTGCTCGCCCTACCTTCTTGCACTTTTTGTATAATCGTAAACTTTGGTACAAATGAATATATTAACGTAAAAATTTATTTAGAAACCGTACAAATAATTCCGTCACCTATATATGGGTGTCATGGCAGTCAAAGTGTAAAGAACGGTTATCAATAAATTAACAGCATTCAACATTAACGCAGTACTGCCAAAATTAACCAGATTATAGTACGAGGTGAAAACTTTAGTTTTTAGTAACTAACAATTTTGTTAAATAATGCTGATCATTTCTATAAGGGAAACGAATGAAACTTGTTCGAAGCATGCAAAATTCTCGTGGCATTCAACGTGTTAATCTCTTGGCCTACGATTTATTTTACAATAATGGTGACTAGATTTTCTTTGCCTTCCGCAAAACGACAGACAGAAAAAGCAAATTGGTAGTTATTGCGTGCCTTGACTGTCATGTCACCCATATATGGGTGACAGAATTATTCGTCCACGTTTAAAAATAAATTATTCGTTGCATTCAATTTAGTTCGTATCTGGAGACTGCAAGAAAGTTGAAGGATAACTATGTGTCAGACGTTTTAAATTTTCAATTGTTGCTACGTTAACACTAGAACGACGAAGCATTACACTATACCAATATACATTACTTTATAATAATGACAAGGTTGCAATTATTCAAAGCTTCTCGAACTTCTGTGTTAATAAATGTTCTAATGAAAAAGTTTATGTGAACAGTTTTCGTGGGAACGTTCTTATAATTTCAACAACTGTCAAATAAGAATTAAGTGACGAGCCATTTTGACTCGTTCCGTCGTTCTAGTGTTAAATAGACTACTTTGATTTTGTGGAATTTTTGAGGCTGTTGGTTCGGCAGTTAAAGTGTTAAACGGAAACAACATTTTATTTAATTGTTGATCGTGTACGGTCATCGGAGAATAGCATGCAGTAACTACGAATTTGTCTTTTCATTTTCTCGTTCCGCGGACGACAAACAAAATCTAGTTACTGTTATTGTAAAACAAGTCGTAAGCCAAGGGGTTAATCTCCTCAAAATCAGTCTGCAAAAGCTTTGCACGATCGTCTTCGATTAATCCCAGAGTTTAAGAAACCGAGAATCGGCACGAAGCAGTTGCTTGCAAATAGTTTCATAATTATAGAGAATCGCTTGTAGAAACGACATTGTTGAGATTATTGAATCTACAATTAATCACTTCTTTACGTGCGTACAAGTTTTTGTAAGGTTTACGATGTTTTTACATTGACGTGTTCGCCAATGAATTATCGTTCCTTGAAGCGCTGGAGAATCCTTGAACCACATTTCCCAGA
This sequence comes from Agapostemon virescens, assembly GCA_028453745.1. Taxonomy (NCBI): domain Eukaryota; kingdom Metazoa; phylum Arthropoda; class Insecta; order Hymenoptera; family Halictidae; genus Agapostemon; species Agapostemon virescens. Next base: position 6,739,025 of record CM052090.1, on the reverse strand, counting down.
AACATTGCTCATTTCATGATTACGTTCGAATTGGTATTCGTCTATAATATATGGAAATCGAATTCAACTTCGGACACAATAACGAAAGTGTTTTCCTCCGATCGCTTCTTCTTTGCAAAAAGGTGCACTCGTTGCGAAGGGTAGTTTATGCGTTTCATCCGCGAAAGTACAGAGAACAATTTTTAATACACGCGAATTGGATTCAAATTCAGGTTTTCGTTTAATAATCTCCATCTCGTTAACGACGGAAGGTAACAAAAATTATTTCTCAATGATAAAAACAAATAAAAAACTTTCAAAAATAATGAAAGCCTTGTAATACTCCAAGAAAATATGTTAAAACATTATCGTTAACATTTTGACTGCCATGTCACCCATAAAGGATTACAGAATTATTCGCACGATTTTAAAATAAATTTTCAAGTTAATTTACACATTGCACAGAAAATGCAATAAGGTTGTTGGCTATTTCTTTAATTTTTATTTCATGGAACTCTCGGTGTCAGCTAGTTTGGCTGTCAAAGTGTTAAGGAAAAAGCTTCGACAGAGGTTTTCGCAATCTCAGCTTGTTACAAGAGAAGGTTAATCGTCGCTAAACAGTGGAGCGTAATTATTTTCGTGAGTAACGAGCAGTTAACGAGTGATTCGAGGTCGTTGATTTGGGTGAATCAGCCCGTGTATTTAAAGCTCGGAACATCGGAGGTCCACATTTTCTTTCCTAGTCGTTTGTCCTTAATCTACGATCTCTCGATTTCGACACGGGTCGGCTTATTGGTTATTAATTGTCTACTTGTCATGCGCGGTAAGAGGGACGATTTCTCCGGGCGTTATCAATAGCGATCTCGGCTGGAAAGTTCGGCTATGCGCCTTATGAAATGGACCGACCGTTTGCAGGTTGCTGGCCGCTCGAAATTTTATGCGTGTAGGTATTGTGACAGATCGTTTTGATCGAGCTGGCTATTAAACGATCGTTGGCCTTCTTTTCAAACTGTGATCCACCGCGCACCGTTGCTGACTCTTTAAATTACTTTCTTCGTTTCGATCGATCTTGGTACCGTTCCTCGTCGGAGAACGTTGGACGAAACGATCGACTCTCGGAGGATTTTTCGTACTTTTGAGGAACGGAAGCTTCGCTGAAAAAAAGGAGCCCCAAAACAAATTTCTCGATCTTTTCGTAGTGGTAATACTTGCCTGAAAATTAAATATTTCTTTCCACGATTTTAATTGGGCGGAAATTGTCTGCCAATGTATTTGTCATTTCTACTGTCTGCGCAATTTTGTATTTTATCATAGATGCATTGAATCGTAGTCTATCCAGGGTTAATAATTACATTGCAGATTTTTATGCGAAATACGTAAACTTGAAAATTAAATATTTCTTTCCACGATTTTAATTGGGCGGAAATTGTCTGCCAATGTATTTATCATTTCTACTGTATGCACAATTCTATATTTTATGATAGGCGCATTGAATCGTAGTCTATCGAAGGCTAATAAATATAACGAAATACGTAAACTTGAAAATTAAATATTTCTTTCAATGATTTTAATTAGACGAAAATTGTCTGCCAATGTATTTGTCACTTCCACTGTTTGCGCAATTTTGTATTTTATCATAGATGCATTGAATCGTAGTCTATCGAGAGTTAATAATTACATTGTGGATTTTTATGCGAAATATGTCAACTTGAAAATTAAATTTTTCTGTCAACTATTTTAATTAGACGAAAATTGTCTACCAATGTATTTATCATTTCTACCATCTGCGCGATTCTGTATTTTATAAGTGCATCAAATCCGCAGTCTAATGACGATGTATTAAAATGAACAAATTACCAAACACAACTTACAATTAGTAAAAAATTTCCGTTGTCAGAGTATATAAATGAAATCTATTCGATGACTATTCGCTCATACTAACAAATATAACAGAAATGGAAAGAGGCAATATAGCGACAAATTCTTCCAATTTCTTCATTCTGCTAATAAAATTTTCAAAATAGAACATTTCCATGCACGCGTTGATGAAACAGCAGTTACATCGTTTACTGACATGTAAAATACTGAAATCATGGAAGCAGACACATGCGAGAGACTTTTCTCCACCTGCAAATACATTTGGGAAACAAAATGGAGTAGCTTGTATATTTTAGAAATTAAAAGTCGATGCCAATTCGCGAAACACCGTGTATAACACGCATTTGAACACGTGTTTCGTCGACCACGGTGCCGGGTTACGTGAAAGTCGGGCCCGTATAATGATCGAATAACGAATATAACTGCAAATTGAAGAGTTCTTAATGACTTTTCCTGCGGCATCGAAAAGAACGGTACTTCTTCCTTCGATGTTAACGACGCCTATCGTTAAGTGACCAATATTTTCGTGCGGAAGTCTTCGGTTGCAGGGTCGGTCGCCACGTACGTACAATTCCGACAGGATTCTTCGGAATGACGATTTTGAAGGTACTTTCGACTCGTTTGCTCGTCGCCATCGGACAGATTAGGCAGTCACGTGTTTGGCCAAGCGAGAGCTCCCTTCTATAACGGAGCTTCCCGTTCAATTTTGGAACGACTCCGTTAAATGCCGTTACGAACTGCCTTTCGTATATATCGAATTCCTCTTTCTGTACGACTACTCCCTCCAGTCGCCCTGCACTCCAATCCCTAATTGCAAATCAATTTTAGAAACGAGCGACGAAACTGTCATCGCTTTGCTTTTACGAAGTTCTCGATAGAAAAGATTTTTCTTCGAAATATTGCACCTTTCAGTTTTCGAGTACTCGAAGGTAGAAATTTAGGTATAATTTTCTAAGCTGCGAACAGGAAATTTAATGGTTGTTTAATTATTTTTGCTATTTTTATACGAAATGCTTCTAATTACCTGAAGAAACTGTTATTTGTATTTTAGAAAATATTTTGTCACAAAGGGTTTAGAATATGAGCAATTAGGGCCTCGATTTTTGTATTCGTGAAAGTCCAATGTTCTTTATACGTTAAACAATATTAGTAGCATAAATGTTATACCCTTCAAGACAAGTTTTCACGTATTAGAACCTATCAAAAATGTACGGCTTGTTTTTTTAAGTTATATTATTTATTTTTTCTTTTTATGTATAGACACAATGGTTCTCCAAGAACACTGATCTTTAGATTTTAAAAAATCCTTGGTCACAAAGGATTCGTAATAATTGTATTTTATTGTGTGCAATCGGAGTAGTGAATTTCTGTAAAATAATCAGTGGACTGAATAAGAATTTTTTCCCCAGAAAACAGACAAAGCTTGCTAGAAAGAAAACTCCATTTAAGACATTATGGACTTGCTAACAAATAAATCCTATAAATTTAAAATCTAATCTAAAACACAAAATTTAATATTTATATAAAATCACAGAGACTGTTTTTTTTCGGTGATCTCAAACGCAGATCACAAACAGGCTCAGAAATGATTTATTTAACAGACGGCACGTGTCCTTCACGTCAAACGATTTCGGAAAAATTTCGATCATCCGATGTATCATCGAACGTACATTCTCGAAAGCATTTTTGCGGCTTGCGTAAGTATCGCGACGCAGGTTCGTGCAGCGATGAAGTTAAAATTTAATTCGCTGCCCGCAGGTAGAATCTTCACATGCCATTCACGCGTAGAAAGTTGTATGGACGAAGAAAAAGCGCACGTTGGCCCTTTCACGGGTTATAGAGATGTTCGAGATCGTATCACGAGAGCAAAGACCTAATGGCTCACGCCGGTATAGTGTCGATACAAAGCCTTTCGCTGTTATTCAAATAAATCACCTCTGATAGCATCTCCTCGAGCGATACTACATATTCGTGGCATCGAAGAACCCCGTGGACCGGGTCCTACAAGATGTTTTTTTGCCGTTGTAAAAGAATTCTGAAACTCGAACGGAGTCAGACATTTTTCAACCAGTGTCCCATTCTTTTCACGGTTACACAATGATCATAGGCTTCGTCGATATTAACCCTTTGCACTCCAAGCAATTTTAACTCCTAACTCGAGACGTTTTTTGGTCCTAGAATCATTCCATTGTATGTGGTGCAATTCTTTTCGTGCATATCAAATTTGTTATTAGCTTCTTAAATACAAACATTGTTTCAAATAACAATCTGCTAATTTTTAATGGCACCTCAGAGGAGCCATTAAAGTGCTAAGTGGTTAACCCTTTGCACTCGAAGCTGTTTCAACTCGAAACCCAAGGCATTCCACCTAACCTAGAATATATTTTCATTCTACCTGATCCATTTTATCCTTTTGGATATGGGTTATTTTACTATTACCTCGTTCTTGCAACGATTAAATTTTTATTGCAATTAAATTTACAGCAGTTGAATCATTTACCATTATACATGAATTTGTGACCATTTTTAATGGTGCTTCGAAGTTATCATTCGAGTGCAAAGGGATAATTGTTTCCCCAATAGAGAAAGAAAAATGTATTCTTACTCGAAGCCTGATTATTTTCGCGTTTTAATTTTTGTCAAAACTCTCGGAGATCTAAAATCCCAACAATTCTGCTAGAATTCCTTCAGAATTCCTTCTTGCGTCGATGAGTGCTGTCCGATTGAGTCGACTTTCAAAAAATTGTCTGCCCAAAGGAACGTGCACAATTTGCAGAACGGAAGCAATTTTCTTTAAAAATGTACAATCTGTAGAAATTAACGAATTCGTTTATAAAACAGTTGCTGTTTGGTGTTTTCAATCTCAATTTGAGATTTTCAAGATATCAGAAAACATGGTCGATGAATGAAAGTTTGATCAGAGACGTTCCGAACAATGAATTCGAGCAGAGATATTATCCCATCCAGGGGTACATTATATAACATTGTTAACTTCCATTTTTATTTCGGTTAACAGCCTATTTTCTGTAGCCTTATTCATTTCAAACCGAAACGGACGATTTTCAAACGAAAATATGCTTGATCACACTTCAGCAATTTGCTTTGATGATCTTGCGATTTGTGACCGATATTTCATACGATCGATGGTTAGCATAGACTCCGATGTAATCAGCGTTTTATACAGAGATTCTCATCTGAACTTTACTGTGCGGTTGAGCAACAGTGATCGAGAGGCTTTCTCGGACGGAACAAAGAACAATGCGTAACGCAATGTTTAAAACAATCGCCAATTAATGGCTCGATATTGACGATTATAAAAATGACAATGTTTGCGTTGCATGCGCAACACTGACCTATTACATTTCGCGGCAACAACAGAGAAATAGAAATATAATAACTCGCGTGCACGTGCTATCGTCCAAAGGTACTCGTAGACAAAATCTCGATAATTCTATAATAATTTACTACTGTAACAGTTTCAATTAGACCGCAGATTTTATACATTTTCTTAAAATTTTCATCACCTGATGGAAACTGATCGAAATTAATTTGAAAATGGCGAAAACATTAACCTTTCAAGCAATTTTAATTCTAAAATCGAAGGATTCTTTTTAGCTGGTACAGTTCGATTAATACTAATTTCCTTACTCGTATGTGCTGCACTGCAATTTTTCCTGATTTCTCAAGTGCAAATATAATAAGAGAAAAGTTGATTTAAGTAATAGTATGGCAATTTTTAATTTGGTCTTAAAATGATTTTATATATTTTCATAAAATGTTCACCACCTCATCGAAACTGGTCGAAATTAATTTGGAAATGGCGAAAACATTAGGCCTCCAAGCAATTTTAATTCTAAAATCGAAAGATTCTTTTTAGCTGGTATAGTTCGATTAATACTAATTTCCTTACTCGTATCTGCTGCGCTACAATTTTTACTGATTTTTCAAGTGGAAATATAATAAAAGAAAAATTGTTTTAATAGTATGGCAATTTTTAACATCGTCGTAAAAAGGGCCTTAAAGAGGTAGAATCAATTGCAAAGGTAAAATCAAGTTCAGAAATAATTAAAAATTATTTCTTAAATATTTACGAAAGTTTAAATCGATTCTTCTCCATTTTATAAATATTCCGAACACCGTTGACCCGTAGGATAATTAAGAAAAATATTCCCAGGCTACTTGTAACAACATTCGAACACTATAATTTTCATTTTACAACGGGACCGGAAACTCGTCCTCCTGACGTTCTAATTTCGATATCGGCCCACTGTTTCGGCTACACTAATTTCAAGAAAGATACTTCTCTTCTAAAGGTATTATTATGGTAAAAGCGTCGAATGTCCGACGAGCGAGATCAAAGTACCATTCGCCTTGAAAAAACAGGATACAGAATTTACTCTTTGTAGGTATCTAAATGGAATAGTTAGTCATATTTTTTTGTACGGCTTAATTGCACCGTTAGATACTCTGCTATAATTATACCTCGATTTGAGTGATGCGATGTCAGAGGTCTGAAGCAGCGTTCGAAGGCAAGATCGCTTAAAAACTCCAGAATCATTCATTGTTGTAAAAAAGTCCGGAGTGAGTGGCTCCATGGGAAGAATCAAGATACTTTCTTGATCCATAAAAATCTTTTTATTGCACATAACCATAAACTCCGCAAGACCTACAAAATAAGCAATTTTCAATGCATTTCCATCGTTCTTCATATTTCAATTCTAACACCATGCTCCACGTGCTAAAATAAAATATTCCAATAGAAAGCACACACTCCTTGTTCGGCTGAAAAATTCGATTCACAATACGGTAGCAAACCTACAGAAAACCGAGGCTTACATTTCCGAGGGTAACGCATTAATTGAAAAAAAAAAAAATGTGCAAACTCCTTGTCGCGCAGTGAATGTCTTTTCAGTTCCAACTACACATCATCGCAGGCAATCTAACGCACAATAAGAGGCGCCGGACGAAGTGCACAACGGGAACGTTAATTTATTAGCCGGCGTTGAAACGCGGCGAGTGTGTACAACAATAATAAAATCGATGATAAACGGCTGTCTCGAGGAACAGTGAAAATAGCGATTTCCGAATGGTCCACAAGGAGACCAGTATCTTATCGGGTTCGCGATTTTTTCCGAGACCGACTACTCTAACATCTAATACAGTTTTCTTAACAAAGATCGCGGGGCACGCCTACATTCTGCCCGTAAGCTACTTGCGGTATTCTGTTCGCCATAAGATTTGCATAGCATTTATCCGCGTTTATGTTCACCACCTTCGGCGGGTAAGCGGTACTGTTCCATATACTCGTCGTTTATAGTAATGGCGGACCTCCAGCTCGGCTGACACGATTTTTTCCCGGCGAACGACGGACATTAGTCACTGCAATTACGCCGACCACTGATTTTTTAATAGCGGCGAAAGTTCCACTCGGCGCGTATGTATATCGATGACTGCGTGTCTCCTCCCTCCATTGCGCATTTATTACGGTTATTATGTTTCATTCTTTCCTTTTTTTTTTCGTGGTTGTTCCTTCTTTCCTTTTCTTTTTCTCTCGCTCTCGCTCTTTACGTTCGCCCCGTACGGTTCCGTCAATGCGTGCGGCCTTTCCAGGGATACGATTACGGACAATCGAGGTGGAAATAGATTACGGATGATCCGAGTGCTCTCGGCACCTTGTTTCGAAGAACGAAGAAACGAATTAAAGGAACACGCCGAACAAAAAATGGACGTTGCGACACTCGTACAACGAAACTCATAGTAAACTCATAGCATTTCGCTGCTTCTCGAGTCGCTGTCTTTTAGAAGTTTTCGTCGACGTCGAAGGAAACGCCGAGGCGTGCTTGCGAGATTTATGGAGGCAGCATGTTCTCCATAAATCTTTCTCTTATGGTTTATTAGAGACACAACGTCCGATCGAGATAGTCTCAAACTCTTGTGTATTAATTTCTATTTCTTTGACGATTTTAGACAATATCAAATACTATTTTATAAGTCTCTGGAAAATCTCTGGACCATGCACAGTTCAACCAGTCGATATCCTAAGATAGTCACATTGTCTCAGAAATGCGTTATCCACCTAAAATTACCGAAAAAGTAAAAACTCATTTTCAAAAGGGTGTTGCCTCGTAGAAACACGTACTCGCTCTAGCACAAATTAATGAAAAGGAACGTAAAATTGAAATGCAAGACCCAACCAGAAACTTGCTTTTGGATATATTGGTTGTTTATATATTATTTTGGGTGACCAAGTGTTGGCCAATGGTGGTGCTTCATTTTTGTCTATTTCGTAGAGCGTTAAGGGTAGTATGAGCGCAGGTTTTCTCGGCCGTCGTTGACGTCGTTCAACCGGCAAAAACTGAACGGTTGAAATTTGTACAACGTTTGAAGTTACGCTCGATAAAAAACGCAAGCTTCAACAGTGGATTTGAGAATCCCTGGACTCTCTGATTGCCTCAGAGACAATCTAACATTCCGAAAAAGTAAAAATTCAATTTCACAAGGGTTAGAACAGAAGTTGAACGCTGAAAAACCTTAGATGGTTAGGAAATTGCAGTCGAACGAAAACGTCGAAATTCCGAAAAAGTAAAACCTCAATTTCACAAGGGTTAGAACAGAAGTTAACCGCTGAAAAACCTTAGATGGTTAGGAAATTGCAGTCGAACGAAAACGTCGAAATTCCGAAAAAGTAAAACCTCAATTTCACAAGGGTTAGAACAGAAGTTAAACGTTGAAAAACCTCAGATGGTTAGGAAATTGCAGTCGAACGAAAAGGTCGAAATTCCGAAAAAGTAAAACCTCAATTTCACAAGGGTTAGAAAAGAAGTTAACCGCTGAAAAACTGCAAATGATTAGGAAATTGCAGTCAAACGAAAACGTATAAATTCCGAAGATGCTAATACCATATTTTTCTGTTCGCAGGACCGTTTAACTGGCCATGGGGGTATATCCTCGTTGGGCGGTGGGAACTCCTCGCCGTATTCCGGCGCCCACCACCATGGTCACAGAGGCAACGGAAACGGCAGCGGGATGCCCCATCACGGTGGTGCTTCGTTGCCCACCGCCTCGGACTTTCAACCCCCATACTTCCCGCCCCCGTTCCCATCGCACCACCATGCGCCAGCGAGTCCTCAACATCCGAGCCTCGGCCAGCCGCAACATCTCGATTACCTCGTCGGCGATCCTTACACGCAAACGTTGAACACGTTACATCAACACCATTACAATCACCTGAGCGCCGCCGTCACGGCTGGCCAGAGGGGCGGCGACCTTAGGAGGGACACCGAGGGAATCCACGTGGTGAGTAATTACCACGATCAATTACCTAACAGCCCGGCTACCGGAGCGCTAAATCAAAAAATTAACCATTAAATCTGCGAGAGAAAAAAATCGTTCGTTTGCTAAACCGGCTCCTCGAACGACCGACGAACACGCGTTAAATAGAGATAGATAAATTCGCTCGGTTACCTTCCTTTCGTCTATTGCAGTCGCTACTTATAAATCGAGAACTGTTATCGATCTATCAATTCCTTAAACATCAATTTTTGTTAACCCTTGCAGGACCAAGGTCTAGCTTTTTAAAATATATTTTTGGTAATTCTTGTAGACACCTAATACAATATACGTTCGTTTAGTACCATTTCCTTTGGAACTGCAGACACTTGGCAAAATATTTTGCAAAAAAGAAAAGAAAATTTATATTGTTTATACGCCTACATTTACTTCAACGCAAACATATTCATTACGAAAAAATATACTTTGATTTTGTCCAAAAAGAAAGACACAACCGTTTATACTTGTCAGATTCAGTTTAAAACGCCTCCTCTGAGGTGACACTAAAAATTGTCATACTATTATTCAAAACAACTATTCAACGACCATATTTGCATTCAATAAATCCTTAAACATTGAACTGTTGTACATGACAATAATAAATTTGATATGTAATAAAGGAAATGAACCACGTACAATGTAATTATTTTACGTACAAGAAATGTCTCGATTTTGGAATTAAAATTGCTCGGAGTGCAAAGGGTTAATCAATCAGGTTACTAATTGGGGCTTGCACACCCCCACTGTTCCTTGCGCCCTTACGTTTCTTAGGAACGTCAGGTATCGGCGGAAATACGCCAACGCAGGGAAATTTCCTACGGGTCTGCGAGGTGTACGCCGCGGTCAAATAAATTCAGGCCAAAATCTAAAGATTCTAAGACACGAAGCATACTTTGCGTCAACTTGCGAATTGCACGCGTTAAAAACGGCTTTCTCAAAAATAGCTGCACGGGTTGCTTGCTTCACAAACGGGCCCGACCATTTGCACGCCAAATGTTTTATTGTACATGCCGATGGCCGCTGCAGTAACGTTTCGACAAGTCGTATGTTTCTGAGAAGCAAGAAAAGCACTGCGAAGAAAGCGGTCGGAGACAGAACAGCTACGGAAGACATTGAACTTGCTAAAGGGTTCCGCAAGGTCGCAAAACAGAGCGACAATCTTGGCACGGTGGTCGCGGAAACACGGTGATCCGGTCGGTCTGTTATCGTCTCAGGTGCGCGCGTAAAATCGAAGCGCGCGGAGATCCGGTCACGTGCAGGCCTGGCTACCTCATTAGAAAAGCGCGCGCGGCGTGTTATTTGTAGGACGCACCGCTCGGCAACAGCAGGGGGAAACGTAATAATGGGTGGTATCGATCTATTAGACGTATCGCGGCCAATAAGTCCCGCCCGTGACATCGGTGATTGCGATCGTTGATCCCTCGGGAGAGCACGCGAGCCGGCTGGCCGGCGATGCGCGCGACATTTGCATTTGCCACGGCTCCGCGTACCTGTCCCCGTCTAATAAGAGGGCTGCCTCTGTACCCGCCCCTGGGTCCCTCATTTAAGTGGGGAGCTCGGTCTGCCAATTTTGAAAAATCGGTCTTTCAGAGCTTGCGACTTCGAACGACGCTGCTCGGTACGGCTAGACCGATTTCTGCGGATTTTTAATGAATTTAAAATCGACGATTCACCCTGGGCCACGGTTTCGTGTATCTGTCCCCGTCTAATAAGAGGGCTGCTTCTGTACCCGCCCCTGGGTCCTTCTTCCCATTTAAGTGGGGAGCTCGGTGTGCCAATTTTGAAAAATCGGTCTTTCAAAGAAAAGAAAAATCAACCCTTTGCGCTTAGAGAAAATTTTAATTCCTAACTTGAGACATTTTATACGATTCAGTTCCTTTCGTACATATTAACACTTTACCGACCGGCGATTATTTCAAAATCTGTTAAGTTCATAATCCATCATTGAAAACTTTTTAATGGATCCCTCAACGCCGATGGCAATTTTTATGGCGAGTCAACAAGGCCTCCTAAGTAACGTTATCTAATAATTTTGTTACAAATTACAATGTAAAAGCAAGTTTTTAAGCCTCATTTTGTTATGGGGCAATTATTGAAAGACCTATTAATAGGCTTCCGGTCGGTAAAGTGTTAACCCTTTGCACTCCAAGCAATTTTAATACCTAAATCGAAATATTCTTTGAGCTAGAATAATTCCATTGTACATGGTTTATTTCCTTTCGTGCATATCAAATTTATTAGTAGTACTCGTTCGTGCAACGATTCAACTTTCACTGATTTTTTTAAAATAAACACAACGGTGTAAAAGGTTTTTTGAATAATAGTATGGCAATTTTTAGCGTAGCGCATGTGATCCATTAGAGTGCTAAGAGATAAGCGAAAATTTAACGAAAGAATTGCTTCATAATATCTATCTATCTATAATCTATCTTCTAAGAATTTTCAAAGTTCCATCATCTCTTCAACTGCGCGTGTCAGATGTTGTCTATTGTAATAGAAATAAATACTTGTAGATTGTCCTTGAATGAGAGGTAAATTATCCTAAGAATATCGAAAAGAGTCGCTTCATGAGTTCGTTTAAAAAAGATTGAGAAAATTATTTCACAGCAGTGTAAAAAAAAATCTGTGTGAAAAAATTCGTATACATTCCTCGAATACGAGGTAAATTACTCTAAAAGTTTAAAAAAAGTGTTGCTTTGTACACCCGTTTTTAAAAAGTATCGAAGAAGTCATCTTCCTTCATTACTTACTTAGAGTCGTTTAGCGTCTCTTCAACATGTTAGATGAGTCCCTCGATTTATCTATTTCTGCCCGATATTATTCAACGAAAAAATGCGTACATTGTTCTCGAACATGAGGTAACCTCTGCTAGGAGTATCAAAAAGAATCGCTGCATACGTTCTTTTTTAAAAACATTGATAAACTCGCCTTGCTTACTAGTCCTCCGGCATCTCTTCCACAGAGCGTGTTAAGCGAGTCGCCCCGTACACGTATTTCTGCCAAATATTTTGCACCGAAAAAATTCGTTCACTTTCCTCGAGCACGAAGTAAATTATCTTGAAAGTTTGAAAAAGAATCGCTCAATAGTTTCTCCGCGAGAAAAAAGAACATCTAATTTCCCGTGTGCCGTACTTCCGTTTTTAAGGCTCGTTTCAAGTTTCCCTTTTTACCGTAGTCCCAAAGAAAACCAACGACGCCGAAGAACTGAGACGGTCGGGGGAAAAGGAAGTCGTGGATGAACACCGAGGACGTTTTGTCCTCCCTTCGAGGTTCGAGATCGATTTTTCTATTGCACGCGGAACGGATCACAGTTTCTTGCTCGCGTCTCGTTCTTTTCTGTGCCAGTATTACCTGGTCGCGGGGTGGGTAGACGCGAGTATGGTTGAATACGTGGAAGACGGAACCTCGTTTAAGTACCTGGAGCGGCTTTTTTGTTTGTCGAGGTGCCAGCCGATTGTTTGCTCTAAGTGGGAATAGCACGCGAAAGAGCGTCGATCTTGGTGTTGCTTCACGAACAGGGACCCGGGACGCTTCGCTTCGCGGCTGCTTGCCGTGGATTATTCGTTTATACTGCCGAACGTATTTGAGGAAATATTATTTGACCTGCTCGGAGACCTAACAATGGTTAACGCGTGGTATTTAAGGCAACGAGATTCGGTCGTAGTCCGTGGATGGCGTTGCCAGCGGTGGACAGATGGTAGAGGGTGTTGCAAGTCGGTTGCAAATGTTGCAACCAGTTCTGATTTTCGTCATCCTTAACCCTTAGCACTTCGAGCACTGTTACTCCCCCAAATCGAGACATTTTTCGATGTTCAACTATCATTACTCGTACGTGCGACATTCTAATTTTTGTCGATTTTTAAAATGCAAACACAGCGACGTAAAAGCTGTTTTTACCACTTGCCTCACGATTTATTTTACGATTTTAGTGACTTACCCTTTGCGACACTTGCGAAAAGTATCAACGACGATATACACGTTGCAAAATAATTTTATAAGACGTTATAAATGGTCTAATTTCATTGCAAAAGAATTAAATAATTGTTTTTGGGCGGAGCTTGTTAGAAAATGAGGTTAGTTCTATGAAGGTTCTTGGGTAAGTGCCGTGGAGCCCCTAACCTTAGCAAATTCGTTAAATTGGCCCGGTATTCTTCGCATAGGCACGACACTTTCGCTCGACATTAAAAAGGTTAAATGCAAACATAACGACGTAAACGCTGTTTTTACCACTTGCCCTACAATTTATTTTACGACTTCAGCGATTAAAATTTCTTTACACTTCATGATTTACTAAAAAGAAAAGAAGATTGACAACTATCGCGTACCTATGTGTTGTCCAATGGATGTACTTTAGCAAAAATCGCATACAATATTATTCCGATTTAAATAATAATATGACGATTTCAAATCGCCCAAATTATTTTCTAATTACAACTTTCCGATCGTTACGATATTTAATCAGCTGTATCGAAGCTATCCCCTCTCAAACTTTAAAAGCCACAGAGCGAAGAATGCACTTTTTAGATCAACGCTAAATACATTCGTCGTGCACGTAAAACATACTTGCGCCCCGCAACTATATTTTTCTAACTTTCTATATAATCTTTTTATTAATCGTGGTATCCGTTGCCGAACAGTTGAATGGATACGTATTCGACAAAAGGGGCGTATTCTTTTATCCAAAGAGGTTTGCACGCGAGGCAAACGTTCGCCGATGTTTTATCGAGTCGACGGTTCGCGTTACAGTCGCACAAAACCCATGACACACACGAGGGTAAGTTTAGACCTCTAATAACGCGTACGGTAATGGCATTTGCGGTCCACCTTACTCCGTCATCTTTTATGGGAATATCAGCCTAATTACAGCGGCGTGACACGCGCCCACCGCATTGTGGATTATGTTTTTCGGGCGGTACGGAAAGGTGTCGTGTGACATTTGACAAAAAAAGATTCGGCTTCGCGTAACTCGACACGCGCGCACGAAGAATGCGTTCGGTTTCGCACTGCTCCAAACTGGTCAGAGGAGGACTAAAGCACGGGGTTCGATTTAAAGCATCTGTCTGCGCCATATGCAGTTTCGTGTTGCGAACCGTCCCCGAAACTTATTTATTTGTGAAACGCGCCGGTGAATCGTGTCTGGCGAGTTCTGAGAGGGAACGCGATTTTCGTGGAGACTGCGATAAACGGACAATTGAAATTTTG
>CM052090.1:6702301-6714637 GCA_028453745.1 Agapostemon virescens | reverse complement strand
ATTTTCATCTGCAACGTCTTACAATTTCGACCAAACGGAATGCAATCGATTTCTTTTAATTAACCCCTTACCATACTTTTTTCTTTGTAATTAAAAATTATTACAACGACCTCATTGCTAAAACTGTTACAGAAAAGAACAGACAATTTATAGCTTTTATACTGCTGCATTTCCTTCGGTACTCAAACATTGGTAACAAAAGAATAAAATTTGATTTCGTTTAAAATGAAAGAAAATATTCATATTTGTCAGACATTGTCTAAAATCTTCAACACTAGTTTTTGACTCATTATAACATAGTAAATTGTAATTTTAGCGAAAACGAAAATGTATTCGTAAATTTCAATATATCTAGAACATTTGGAGGTCGAGACGAAAGAAAACCAACAAATAAAACGTATAAATAATTTCAGATAGATTCATGCATCTCCGTACGCTCTTGCTATAACTCTTAATTGTCGCTACAAGCATAGGTGCGCGCTTTGGAAAGAGATCTCTATAGTTAACTGATTGAGTAGTAAATAACACAGAAGCATTAAAAATAAATTATTTAGTACACCTATTTTTCTAACCCCTTGGCCTACGACTTATTTTACAGTAACAGTAACTAGATTTTCTTTGCCCTCCGCAAAACGACAAAAGAAAAGGCTAATTGTTAGTTACCGTGTGCCTAGTTACTCTCCAATGACCGTACGCGATCAACAATTAAATAAAACATTATTTTCATTTAAAGAAAATTAAGGAAATACAAGTTTAGAAGATTCGGTTTGAAATCTTGATCACGAACCTGACTCGTTGTTGTAGGACAATGAGTTATTGTGATGATCGGTAAAAATGGTATAACAGAAAATGATTCTGCGTTGGAAAAGTCGAACCTGCATTTCTCTCGCAATCTTCCCTACAATTTTCACGGTGTCTCATAATTTCGTTTCCCGATGTGTCCAAACCCTTTGGTTTGTTTGTTTTCGCAAAAATTCGAAACGCTCGTGCGCAGTGCGTTTCCCGTAAAAAAGTTGCGCAACCAGAATGATTACCATTGGAGCAGGAGGGTGATGGTTGCGCAAGAGGGAACACCGGCAGGACTCGTTATTGTCGATCTAGAGGACCCGCCGCGATATATCCGGCGCGGTCCCATAAGCCATTTATCAGCATCGATACGCGCCGACCGACGCGCGACGTGACTTTACTCGGGCGCACCGTTTAACAAGAGAAAGGCGATCACATTTCATCTCATTAGTCGACCAGCACGGTTACATCAATTTATAACTAACACAGGCCCGACGATAGATTCCGGTAGCTGCCACGCCGTTAATTAGCGCCGTTTCCATTTCTTTGGCCGCGTGAAAGTCGCGACTTCAGATGTCGTTGCTCTGTAACGTATCTCGAACGCGAAAACCATCGAAAAAAGAAAATCTTTTCCTTCGTCGCCTTCGTTGAAATCGTTCGAGCCTCGGAGCACCTGGAATTATAGCATAGGTGTCGAGAGATTCCGTTTTAAACCAGTATTCTCGTGCAAACGGGGGAAAAAGGCATTTTTTCAAGAAATATTTGTTCCAAAATCTATTCATCGAACGTATCCGAAACTTTAAAAACGTAAATTGAAAAGATTATAAATTAATGTATAAATATTAGCATCGCTCTTGGTATCTTCGGCGAAGACGATTCAAAATGGTGGGAAACATAACTCCGGTTATAAATGTCCACGACAAGAGAACTAAAGGCATCTCGTCGATATATATGTAAAGATTTCGATCAAACCTGATTCGGAACGATATTTTTAATTTGAACGACCACGTTACACCACGATTTCAATCTTAGAACCAATTAGCGCGACTTCACTTTCATTTCCATACTATTTTTAATATAACCTCGAGCATCCGAACTAATCGGAGAAACATGAGAGTCCGTATAATGGAATAATTATTTAAATGCTCGATCGAATTTTTATTGACTCGCGCAATCGATGGTGTTCGCTTATTAAATAGTTTCGGCTGAGCTGTGCATATTTGAAGCCTGTTAGGATACCGGTGAATTCGGCAGATCGGTTGTTCGAACTCGAAGAACACGTTACACGACTGACTCGAACAAAATATCCCGTCTAAATGGAATCGCTATGGATAATTGATCGACGCATACCGAAATGATTTCGCGAAATTACAATGAACTGCATCGCCGCGAACTCATTGCCATTCACCCGGCATTGTGTTCTGACCCGATTGTCCCGCCGTAATGCTGATTATAATAATTTATACTAGCACGATATACCCACTTACCGGAGAACAGTAATAAACGCGTAGCCAATTAATAATCAAGCATTTATGAACAATATATCAGCAATTTACGGACCGGCCAGCGCATTAATGATGCAGATCGGTCTTACGAATTATAAAATCAATTTTTCACGTGGCTCGTGAATGAACGTTTTCCCGGCCGGTGCACGCGGAATGATTTACGTAATCACCGGCGATACCGGACTTACCGAGTTTTTAATTGCTATTAATTTCTGACGTTAACCTCTCTCCGCGTTTCGCTTCTCCTTGCCGGACCAAATTTTGAAACTTTTATTTATACACACAGATAAAAATGTTTATTTATGAAAATTGATACCACCACCGGCACGCCGGAGGAATTAACCTGACGTCGTCCAACGAATTTATGGTTAATTGAGGAAATCGGCTCGGGCACCGTGCCGGTTTCTTTATGCGAGATCGTTGTTCGAGTGTTGCCTCAGTGTGGACATAGCTTAATGCGTTTCAAGCACTTTTATCGAGCCCGATAACGAGAATCTAGCCAACCCGACAGACGAAATCTTCCGTTTTCCCTATCCGACTGGGATATTATTGCATTACGTGCTTCGTTCTGCCGACCAGTCATGCTATCGTCGAGTCATCGAGTGTCGTCGTCTTACACGTGAGAACTGGGTCCCCTTTCGATTCGCGACTTTCCAACAATTTTTGCTATCTTTTTTTCTGCGATGTTGCTTCGATACTAAGTTTTCGAGACGCTTTCTAATATTTTTGATTCAATGTTGAGATTGCAGAATGATTCGTCGTTGATGTATTTCTATATTTTTGTTGGTGCGTATTGTAAAAAGAATGGTCAAAATTTTGAACGGGCGCATTCGCGTTATTCTTATGAAATAATGTAAAATAGTCGTTTTGAGCGTCTGGTAAACCTTGTGTTAACATTTGTTAAGTTTGTAGTTGGAGAAAAATGTTAATTCGTGAAATAGTAGTCGCATTTAACGCTCGAATAAAACGATGATCAAATAGGAACGATGTTTGTTCAATTTTCAATTTGCGAATTTATTATTGCAAACTTATTATGACCCAGTCGCGCGTAATGCAATATTATTGTGATAAATCAATTTTAACCTCTTAGGCACGGCTGAATTTTGCACGGGATTGTTTTTCTGTACTGCAGAGCATATTGGAACTTTTTGATAACTAAATTATAATTTTTCTTAAAGATGTGATGCATGTAGTTTAACTCTAATAATTTTCGAATGTAGTTTTTGATAAGTAAATTGTAATTTTTCTAAAAGATATGACGCATATACTTTAATATTAATAATTTACTGCAATAATTAATAATGCAATTGAGTGTGCTCAAACCACTACAGTGACGCATCGTAATAGTAAAATAAAATCCGGAAAGCCACTATAGTGGCGCATCGTGCCTAAGAGGTTAATTGCATATATCGTAGAAATTTTAGTACATGAAATTTTGACTGATATTAAAAAAATTTACGGATTTAGAAAGTAAGCACACTTTGCTTCGCTATAATTCGATTACGATCAAGCAGAGTTGATTTCCCAAAAATTTGATTCGCGACGATGATATCCCTTAATGTCGCGAATCGGTCGTAAATGTCTGGTAGAATTTAGTCGATCATAGTTTTCCTCGAAATGAAACGAAACGAAATTATTGTGCACTTAGTATTCACATTCCACTTAATACCTAAATACGGCAATTTAGGTTACCGACGCATCAGTATCGAGCACATACTAGAAACGCTGACTAGTCAAACAGCCAAGATGACTTCACCCATCTGCCATTGCAACTTGAATTTACTGGGAAAGTAATTATACCGTGATTACTTCAAACACGTCAACAGTTAAGTTGCAATAATTTTGCAAGTCATGCGATCCAGTCGGATGAAAGCTTTATGAACACCTGTTCCTATTGACTGTGGAAGCAATTCATAGGATATTGTTAAATAATACGATTGGAATTCCTGTGTATCGCGGTCTTGAATCGAACAAGCAATTGTATCGAAATTGATTTGAAACAGCTTCGAGCACGAAAAATTTAATGTATTTGGCGTAGAAATGATTTATGCAATATTTTTGCAATACACAAAATCTATACACTATTGCGTTTTTCCATATGGAACGTCTGATTTTTAACTGGAATATTAAATAAATGCAAGTTTATTTTAAATAAATCTTCTCTGAAACAAACGGTATTGTAATTATTGTTATTAAGAACTACTAGTTCTATACTACTATAAACTATAGTTTATAGTGTATAGTGTATAATGTATCAACATTATCAATATAGTGTTCGTACTAGGGTATGAATTAAATTTTTCTTGTACGTTTGCCTCGTTCATTCGCCAGACTGTCATGTCTATTTTTATGTTTTTTCTACTATCGACGAATGGTGCGTGGATTTACTATGATTCGTTTATACGTTCACTGTTGTAAAAGTTATACGCGAGAAACACAATAATTCACTTCGCAATGAAGTTTATTTAAAAATAAGATTAGATAACTAAATAGAAATCAAAGATTAGAGATTTTATTATCTTCAACATCAGCGTCGTATCTTAGAATGATATACTAAACCTGCAGGTTTCGATAGTATTTTATGATCAAAACACACGATAACATTTGCATTCTAAAATAGAGTATTTCGTATGCAACAACCTAATGCTATCTGTACTAAGTAAATCCACTGTCTGTGTTAACGAAACGGTATAATGAAATCGTACTGGAGACACGTTGCATAATGTCAGTCGGAGGATAATTAATCGTACTCTATTTGTAAACAATGTTATTAATGAACCACGGGTTATATGTACTCATAGCAAAAATTAGTAGGTGAAACGCGAAACAGCAAAAATATTTAATGAATTTAAAAGTACTTTGGTATCATTTTCAAATTATTACAAGTATTCAAGACATGGTTTCGGTAATTTGAAATTTATGTAGACAATTTTTATTTCGCATAAAAATCCGCAGCTTAGATATTAGAATGTTAGAGTTTGGTTTGGGAAAGGGCACACAATAATATTTTTGATTTCAGAGCAATCAATTTCATTTTTATTACGAAAACTGGAGGAAACAAATTTGTGGGGAAACTGGACCCACAAAAACGCGAGTTTAATTTGCAAAAGGGCGAAGTTGGCTTGGAAAAGGCAAATAATAATATTTTGGATTTCAGAGCAATCAAATTCGTTTTTATCACGGCAACCTAAGGAAACAAAGCTGCAGGAAAACTTGACTTGCAAAAACACGAGTTTCATTTACATAAGGTCAAAGTTGGCTTGAGAAAGGGCAAACAATAATATTTTAGATTGAGTAGCAAGCAATTTTATGTTTACTACAAAAACTTAAAGAAACTTTGTAGGGAAGCTTGATTCCCAAAACACTTTTGCAAAAACACGAATTTAATTTGCAAAAGGACAAAGTTGGCTTGAAAAAGGGCAAACAATAATATTTTAGATTGGGAAACAATCAATTTTACGTTTACTACAAAAACTTAGAGAAACTTTGTAGGGAAGCTTGATTTCCAAAAGAATGACTTCGATTTCGAGAAAAACGAAAACGTTGTTGTACAAAAAGGTGAATGTGATTGACGGAAAGGAGAATTTGAAGTGCAATACCTGTAGAATCCGAAGAAGAAAGATGGAGGATTAACAAAATGTATTTTTTGAATTTCAGACGAATATGCACACGTCGTTTCCATACGATGGTGGACGCAGTAGTGGAGGAGGCGGCGGCGGCGGTGGAGGAGGCGGCGGCGGTGGTGGTGGCGGAAGGGGCGTCGAATATGGAGCCGTACGGCGTCCCGACGCCCTTCTACCACCCCCGGGCCTCGACCAGACCGACCTCGTTCTCCACAGCAGCCTCGTAGACGACCCCCAGGTGAGCGACGATGTACGTAATCGCAAAGCATTTTCTCTATTACCATTCTACCGCTGCGCCGCGTCGCGTCGCTTTAATCGAATCGCATCGCACTGGAAAATGCTACCCTGACTCATGAGAATCTCCATGAGGAATTTCCGTTACCTCAGCTCGTCCTATAAATAACAGGATTCTTTCCAGAGGACTTCAAATGAATTTACCCGCAGTGTCTCACAGTAATAATGGTAATCCTTTGCGGACGAGAATCTGTTTAATACTCGACGCTAAATGTAACGAGCACTAAAAACGTGACTGGCCACGTGTTCCCTTGTAGAAATGGTAACATTGAATTTCCTTAGATTGTTCGCTACCGTTGTAATAATACGCAATCGAATTTTATATAGGATCATATAGAATTATGTATTCTATGGACGCATCTTTGTCATTTCAATGATTATTTAAGAGAAATAAAATTCGATCTAGTCGACGACTCTTTGATTTAATCTTACCTGTTTTATAAGGAACGCGATGTTTTATTCAACGCATTCAATTTGTATTCTATTAGCTGTCTGTTTTATAGATTGAACTTTTGTTATCTTCTTATCCAATATTTGTTTCGGTAGATCGTTTCTTTCGCAAATAGAATGTATCATTAAATAGTTTTAACGGATGTCTATAGAAGTTGTCGTTCGCATTGTTTGCGAACAAGCCGAAATTTTTTAAGAATCATACCATCGCGTTATGGTTAGAATTACAATAATATTTCACGGTTTCATTTTTTTTTTCAGAACACAAATGTAGACGACGGAAGCTTCATGAACGACCTGCCTCTATTAAAAAGTAAGTCTTACTTTCATTCATTCGTAATTTTTAGTATTACATTGTATTAGTGATTGTTGAACGTTGTAAAATTATCTATTTTTCAATGACTATCGGCGATGGTTCACGGAGAAATAGTCGCTGTTTCAAATAATTGTGAAAAGCATAGTTCTGACTAAGCTGTTAACAATTAATACCGAAATGTACAATAAAGTCATTCTTTAGTTGAAACTGTATGCAAATTAAGTATGTACTTCATTCAGGACAAGATGAAAATACAAAAATCGTTACAAGAGAAATCAATATGCAACTTTTCAAAATAAGAAAATCTTTCGTTTCCATGAAGTGATCTATAAAATTTGGATAATAAAATTATTTAAAAATGTAAAAAATCATTAATGTTACATAACGCGAAAAGCTTAGACATTTTCACGCTTAGAATCTACAAATTTAACGAAGGAGCAAGCATTTATTGTTATTCGCGCAAACAATTTTTCTTAACCGATCAACTATCGCTGCTTTTACCTCACGTGCCGACAAAGTAAACTGCGTCACACTTAAACCTCAAATCATAGCGAAACGAAATTTGTAATATCGAATGCACTTCAATAAAAATTTAATTAATATACAGCAACATTGTAAACTGCGTTATTTTTGAGACACCCCTATACAACTCACCTTCTTCACGAAACATGAAAGCCATTACATATTAATTTAATTCACAATTTCATTATCATTTCAAATTCTATCACAAACACGGATTCGAGCTACTCAATTCTTTCCTTAATCAATTTTATTCCGAGTCTTCATCGCGAGCTTGATTCGATACTATTCTAATGCAACGAAACTATAACGTCTTAGCTTAACTGCTCAGACTTAAGGGATGGTTCTTCCCAGGAACGAAAAAATCAACTAGTCAAAGCTACAGCCACAGTTTCACTTTTCTTCACACACGCATTACACACGGAACACGCGCAAACAAAGTATAACAATTTTATTTTTGTCACATAATTAACAGCAAATCTACCGAGTTATCAAATTTAAAATGACAAAATTTAATCGCTTCAGAATTCACGCGATTTTTATTATAATTTATGATCGACTAAAGAAATTTATGGATTCGATGTCTACAAATTTTCTAATTTCAATAAACATAAGATAAAAACCCTAGAAAGGATTTTTCCATCCCCCGTGGTAAGTTTACCGTTAACCCTTAGCCCTCCAAGCAATTTTAATCCCAAATTCGAAACATTTTTTGAATATAAAATAATTCGATTGCACACGGTTCATTTTCTTTCACGAAAATAAATTTTACCGACGTTTTAAATGCAAATAAAACGAAAGCAAAAGCTGTTTTAAATAATAGCAAGGGAATTTTTAATGTCGAGACGCCCTTAGAGCGGTTAAAGTATACGCCCGACAAAGAATGTTATTTACTTAGAAAAACAGTGTATAAATTAGAAGACAACTCGGCCAAACATGCACCGGCTTGATAAACGGGAAAGTGTAGAAAATTAATTCGGCGATCTTTCAAGTAAATTGCTTGACGGCGGACGACGCGTACGCGCGACAATGGTAGCGAGCGGTGTTAAAAGGAACAAGCAGGAGATAAGATAGCATAAATTTCCTTGCACATGAACGAACGGGCGGAGAAACAGCGGAGTCATCGCGATTACGGATCGTTGTTGCCGGTTTCGCTATCGCATCACCTGTTCGCCGGAGGTTAGCCGTGCAGAACCGGAAGCGCGGCTTAAGCTCGGCAGTTTATCTGCGCTTTCATTTTCCCGGCGCATCCTTTGGAGTTCTCGCGAGGGCGTCTCGATTCGAAGCGGTTCTGCTCGATTCGTAAACTCCGGAGTTACTATCCGAGAGAGGCGCAGGGCAAGTTGAACGGGGTTTCTCTCGGAAACGATAGGTATTTATCCCGTACGCCGAGCGGATTTACGCTGCGCAAAACGCAACATTCAGGGGGATAAACGCGCGCGAACTATCGCCATAATCCCTGTCGCCGTCGGTCGGTTCGCGCGTAAAATGTTCGCCGCGAGACCGGAAATATAAAGTAGCCACGCCGGCAACTTGTCGCTCTTAATTAGAATTTATCTCCCTTCTACGTCGTATCGGCTGCTCGTCCGCGAACGGGGCTTGAATTTTAACCGGCGCGGTCGGAAAGGTAAAAAGGCGGACGGCCTTCGTGCTGCAACGCCGTGCAGACTCTAATGCTCGCGATCGCGCGCGCCGCGCGTTCGTCCGCCATTGCATAAAACCGGAGAAAATTCGTGTCTTCGTTAATTATACATTCTTAACCGCGTTAAAGTCAGCCGGTCAGTCCCTTGGGACTAACGGTGTCGAGTTTGCGCAACGATGCGTTATACGTAATTCGTATAATATTAACGAACATTCACACTGTTTCAACAGATTGAAACGGGGGAACACAAATGGGGCGAGCAAGCCTTTCGCTTATGCTACGTGAAAAGCTTAATAAAATTGCTCTGCGTTTAACGCGCTAACGCTAGGTTTTCTATTTGCAAATATTGTAGACATGTATCTAGCAAGAATTAATCGACGTATGTATTTCTGTGGATATAAAAGGTTGGCAATTAAGTGATTGCGGATTTTATCGACAGATGGACACTTTCTTTTGTTTCGTTAACCCCTTGCCCTACAACAACGAGTCAGACTCGTGTTCAAGATTTCGAACCGAATCTTCTAAACATGTATTTCCTTAATTTTCTTTAAACGGAAGTAACATTTTATTTAATTGTTAATCGTATACGGTCATTGGAGAATAGTTAGGCACGCGTTAAATACAAATTTGTTTATTCTTTTTGTCATTCTGCAGAGAACAAAGAAAGTCTAGTCAATGTTACTGTAAAATAACTCGTAGGCCAAGGGGTAATGTGTCCAAAGTACCTAACCCATATTTTTTTCTTATTGTTTGGACTTCTACATTTCATTTAGTAAAAAAATTATATCGATTGGTTCTTTAGTTTTGATTTTATTCCAATTTAAATATGGAAGAGCAAGACGTGCATTTCAGACATATTTTATTGTATTATTTCCGAAAAGGCAAGAACGCATCGCAAGCACATTAGAAGTTATGTGTCGTGTATGGGAATGAAGCCTTGAAAGAGAGGCAGTGTCAAAATTGGTTCGCCAGATTTCGTTCTGGTGATTTTTCATTGAAAAATGCTCAACGATCTGGCCGATATTGTAGAAATTTATCTGGCAAGAATTAATCGATGTATTTATTACTGTGGATATAGTTTATTAAAAAGATGAGCAACAATTCGAATAGAAGCATTCTCGTTGCTCTGCAAAATAATGTAAAATAGTCGCTTCTTTAGATCGTCGTCGCTAACACTAGGTTTTCAATTTGCAAATATTGTGGAAATTTATCTGGCAAGAATTAATCGACGTATGTATTGCTGTAGACATAGTTTGTTAAAAAGATGACCAACAGTTCGAACAGAAGCATTCTCGTTGCTCTGCAAAGTAATGTAAAATAGTAGCTTTTGGTGATCGGTAAATTTCGCGTTAAACACAACGTAGACTTATGAAACGCGAAGAAACGTATTGTCGCAGATAATGGGTCAGATTGCGATCCTGAAAGTTTATAATATTTGGATACCCGAAATTGTATTCGGATCGAGTTAAGTCTGCCTTGCTTCTAGAAGTATTAAAATATTTTGCAATAGACTATCGTCTGGAATAATATTCAACGATTTACCAAAATATATTACAACATGGTGGAAAATGCACAATAATATATATGAAGCATAATTTTCTTTCCGCTTTTGAAACGTGTACGAATAGTTTTGGCAGTTACGACCAATAGCGATTGAAGAAAAATAATAGTAATTTGTGTATAACCTGGTAGACTAATCCTTCGGACATCTCCGAAGACTCGAGCTGCTTGTAACCAGATTGAAACGAGTTATTCGCTTTAAAAGTATGTACGAATACTTTTCAGATAGACTGTATATCGAAACCACTGTGCGACGGTTCGGTTCTAGGTGGTTTTTCGTGTAGCTACCTAAATGACGGTGCTCTGCGCGACGAAGGCGTACAAGTGGTCTCTGGCCAATAACAACGGTTACATAAGAGCAAACCAATTATCCAGCGGTTCAGCGCGAAGGATGTGTTGCGGATCGCGATTCGTGCGAAGGAAATCTGCGTTTGATCCTCGTATCGCGAACGGCTTAAGCGCGCCTTTTCGCGTTGCGAAAGTGTCACAGTGGCACGCTTATGTTAGTTGGCCCATCAGAATCACGATAAACGGATTTTATCCCCAGGTGCTTTTCCTTCTAGACTCTGTGCACCGAGAAGCCGTGGAATCTCGAGCGCGACTCTACTTTCGAGAAGAATGGCGCGGATCGTTGACGTCAGAACTAAATCGGCTCCTAGGAATACAGTATCTACAATACAGTGATTTCAACGAGTATCGACGCACTAAATTCTCTAGGAATCGTTCAGACATAAATTGCTAGATTTCGAGGAAGATTCGCTCGGTTCCTGTATCGGAGCTATCGCCATCGGTGATCTGAATTCATCGACTTCGACAAGTTTTTTGTACTAAATTCTCAAGGAGTTGATCATGTTTAACACTAGAACTACCAACTCAGTAATTTTGACTGGTCCCTAGTTTTTCTTTCGCAATTATTGAAGTTATAAAAATGTTTTCATTAGTAATTTTCTGATGTACTTCTTTAATGAACCACATGTTACAATAAAAATTGAATGAAGTTTGAGTGGATGCAGTCTCGTTATTATTACAAAGCAATGTATATCGTTGGATTTATTGTTCGGTAGTTCTAGTGTTACATTGCTAGATTTTCAGAAATTCTGTACTCGTTTCGATACTAATTTAATGATTATTTATCGTTTTAATGATAATTGTATTTTAAGTACTTCGGTATTCCAATATTGCTATTTTTGGGGAGCCAGAGCTGAATCGATCTGAATACAATTTTTGGGTAACTCAAAATCGTAGATACCTGAATTTTATTAAGTTTTAGGAGCCCTAACTGTACTGACAATTTGGGGTACCCTAAAATGAAGAGTACTCGAATTTTATGTACTTTTGCGGTCACAAATGAATGTCACATTTCGGGTGTCCCAAAATGGCAGATATCCGATTTTTATAGTCTTTTGGGATTCCGATTCGGTCTGATATTTGGAGTACTCTAAAATCGCGGATACCCAAACTTTATAAACTTTCGAGGTTTCGATCAGACCTGAAATTTTTGGTGTCACAAAATCACAGATATCCGAGTTTTATTAATTTTCAGGATTCCAATCCGTCCTGAAGTATCGGATACCCCAAAATCACAAATACACGAACATTATAAACTTTTGGGATCCCAATTGAACGTTCGGGTATCCCAAA
>CM052090.1:6684353-6697301 GCA_028453745.1 Agapostemon virescens | reverse complement strand
GCGTAGCTTCGATGAACACGCTTTCTTTGTAAACAAGCATTTACAAAACACACTGTTAAAAAACAGAATGAAATTGCTATTTTCAACACATCTAAATGTTGCGTCTACGGTATCCCGTATTTTTGCGTACTACACTGCAACATGTTTTCCACTGCTACAAAATGTCTCGGTGAAACCTGCTTGCCACGAACACTCGCAGCTCGCCGAAAAAATGCGAGTAGCTCGAGCTTCCGTGAATTACGCTTTTGTCTTCGATTCATACCGACCGGTAACGATTGTCTCGGAATGAAACAATGGAAATGGCCCACGCAACTTTCATTCGCAGTTCCATCAGCAGCAGTAACAGACGTGGAGCAGTTGATTTAGTGATTTCAAAGCGGATCTAATAACAGGGGGGGAGCTGTGATAGACACGGCGCTGAACCGTTTGTCGAATTCGAGAGGAAACAGAAAAAGAAAAAAAAAGAAGAAAAGAAAAGAATCATTAGGGTAAAAGAAAAGTCGTGCGTTGACCTCGTTCGAATGATTAATTAGCTGTAATATCGACTAGGGGTTCGAATAATCGGCCTTCAGACGTGCCGTTGCCGGAGGACGACTGATTAACCACAAAAACTCGTTTCCTTTCCTTACGCGGCGGCTCGCGGCGCGGCGTGGCACAGGGATCTATGGATCACGGGGCCCCCGTTCCCTCTTTCTCCTTTACACGCGCCTGTTCGGTAAATAAGAAATTATCCGGTCTTTAAATTTGCCGGCTACTTTCACGTTTAGGCGTGTCGCAAGTTGCGCGCCGTTAAAATGTATCGATGCCGCTAATGAATGCGCCGCGGATTAATCCGGTGAAATTGTGAAATTCTTCGACGAGCATATAATTGACAGTCGCGCAACTTCCTGCGTCGATGAACGATCCTAACTCCGTAATTCACCGTAATTCACCGTATTTCTATGGATCTTCGTCTAACGATCCCCGTCGATCGCAAGGAACGGATGCCAAATAAAATCGTCGATATTTCTTCGATAACGTCGACGAGATGAAAATGGCACACCGATAGTGTCCGTCTCTTCCGGTTCTTTTACCGCATAAAATTTCTATTCTACATAATTATTCCCGAGCGAGGCTCCTTCTAAAAGTAAGCTCGTTTAATTAGAAAATATTCTTCGAACGGTCTTCGACATCTTCGCCAAACACACCGTACAAGTTTCTGCTGCTTGCACAGCGTTGTCTCCTGTTTGGCACTCGTACAATGTGCAGCGGCTCGAATGTTCCTTCCACTGGCACCTTTGTGGAATAGATCAATATTAGATAACGACACCTTACCGAATTAACATCTGTCATCGAATATAGTAGAATACGTGCCCTGCAAATCGACGCATGTGTAGTTTCGATACGTGTCGCCAAGCTTCGAAAGTTGACAGAACACGAGAGAACCTAATAGAAATGTTATCTAATCGTATGAAGTCGTAAAATAAATCGTAGGGCTAGGCGTTAAATGAATTACCTGGACTTTACGGACTCGTTACGGCTCGGTGTCGAAAGGGTTATCGAGTTAAAAACGACTCTGTGTTACGCGTAGCTCGTGCGCGACGATTGGGCGCGCGCGTTCGATTTCCATCAAATCAATTTCAATCGGAACACGTCAGAGTGGTAAGTGGCTTTTTACAGTGTCCCGTTCGAATGGAGAGAAATCGTTACGGATGGAGGACGGCCACCATCTTTGTAAGGGCAGCGAACCTCCCAGAATCAGCCCCTAATGAAATTAGCGAGGACCACTGGAGGGTTGCCCTCGGGGCCAGGTGCGATCCCCTAACGCGACGTTAGGGCACTATAGCCCCCCCAGTGTGCGTCGCAGGGTCGAAAAGTCACACCCTTGCTCGTCGGTGGTAACCAATCAAGGTCGAGAAATAAGTGAACTGGTTCCTAACGCGGCGATTGGTTAAGTTTCCGGGGCATTGATTGCCCAGGAAATTGTGCGTGCGCGGGACTCTCTCTCTCTCTCTTTCTGTCGCTCTGTCTTTCTCCTTTTATCTCTCTCACTCACTCTTTTCCTCTTTCTGCACGTGCGAACTTCATCGAACAGACACAAGGCTATTCGCCGTTTGCAAATTGCGAGCTTTCACGCGTGCGTGTGCGAGACTACAAGTTTCACCGCGTCGCGCCGGACCAGAGACCTAACCCAGACCCTCTATTTGCCAGCTGGATCGACGATGACGATGACTATGCGCAAAACTAATCCGTCCGCGTTCTCAGATTGTTTTCTTTTTTTTTCTACGCCGACGAAGAGACAGAGACGAAAGAATAATTTGTTTTGCCAGCCGATGTACGAGGCGAGCGTGGAAACTTCCGAGTATGCTAATTGGATATGTTACCTGTGTCCGTACGCGTACGTGTGACACACAAAGAGAGGACTCTACACTGTCTTTCGAACAAAAGGATAACTCTCCGTACTGTACCGGTAAATACGCTAATCCGATCGCCGATTCGCCGATCTCTGTGCAAAACAAACGTTTTCTTGGTCGACTGTAAGCAACGCCGGCCGAATACCGACGGCGCGTTCGTTCTTTTAACGATTTTATTGGAATATGGTTTTATAATAAAATTACACTCCATTATAGTTTTAACTCTGTTTTAACTCTGAACCCAAGGCATTTTTTCTGACCTAGAATATTTTCATTCTACACGATGTATTTCATCTTATGCATATGAAGTTCTTTTACTATACCCATCCTTGCAACAATTCAATTTTTACGAATTTATTTGACACAAGCATAGTGACGTGAAAATTGTTTTAAACAATGCTGCAGCTATTTTTTAGTGATGCCCCAGAGTCACCATTCTAGTGCAAAGGGTTAATAGCTTCTCTAGAAGCACGTTGTGAGACAAATCTTTTCACTTCGAAAGAAACGTTACTAAAGAAAGACACAAGAGATCGAAACAGGGGAGGAACAGCCAAATATAAACAACTGAGGATCGAGGATAACATACAACGTATGCATATACAGGTCAAAAGCCAGTTCAATCGATCCTTCTTTTTAAATAAAATAATCGATTAATTTTGTTCTACATTTATGAAATAAATTCTAATAGATTTTAGTCGAACGGAAATAATATGACGACGTTTATGGGTTGCTTTAATGTCTTCATACGTTGTTTACCTATTATCGTTTTTATCATTGACGTCAAGAATCTTGTTACGGCCGACCTTTATTTGTTTCTTCGAATAAAACGAAGGTTAACGTCGCCGAAACTCGAAAGTTACAAATTTATCGTAGCGCGAGTGCTATTTTGATCGTTTCGCGTCCGAAATACCGTAATCGAATTTATCGCTGTCATTCGTTTGCTGGTGACGGAACAACGTCGCCAATTATTCGAAAGAATTGCTGTAATCGTAGATGTATCTTTGAATTCCTTTAACACTTCTTCAAAGCTTATAGTTCTTTGAAAAATATTTGACACGTGTTTCTTTTTTATCGGCAACCCTCCATTTCGAAGGGGTGAAAACAGCCCTCAAAGTTGGGGTATTTTTGAGATATTTCGGAAACCAAAGGTCGAAAGATTTGAATTCTAAAAAAATTTTTTTTTTAATTTTTCAATGGGAAATGTAGTCGTGCAAAAAGATTGTAACCCTTTGCACTCGAAGCTGTTTTAACTCGAAAACCAAGGCATTCCTTGTGACCTAGAATATTTTCATTCTACCTAATCTAATTTATCTTATGGATATAGATTCTTTTACTATTACCTTGTTCTTGTAACAATTAAATTTTTATTGCAATTAAATATACAGCAGTTGAATCGTTTACCATTATACATGATGGTGTGTCAATTTTTAGTAGTACCTCGTAGTTACCATTCGAGTGCAAAGGATTAACAAAAATTTTTTGTTTAAACGATAAACCCACAAGCTCCCATAAGTTCCATCAAAATCGTATTTTCGCATGTGAATATGTTCCCTTCTAAGGAAAAAATTTTCACAAAGATCCGCTGACCCAACAACGTCCGATAACAAAAACGAGCCGCGTTCGTAACGCACCGAGTAACTATCGCTGGTAAATAATCATATAAGCGGTAACCCGTTTCGATTTTGATTAATAATTATCTGCGCATAATGCGCGCAAAAAGAGATTCACAAAAAAGCTACCGGAAAACGAACGGCCGGCATGCGAAAGCAATTAAAACATGATATTAACCTACTGCGAATCCATCGAGCATACATACGTGCAGTGTGTGTGCAGCCAGCGAAAGATTATCTAAAGGCGAGCCTCAGGAAACAAACCGATCGATCTCGAAGTACATGTGTCGATTCAATGCAACGAAAGTTTAATTCGTATTTACATAACGTTAGAACTCAGCCTTGAAGAGTCGGCGATCGCTGACGAGCGAAACTTGATGTATGTGGAAGCGGATTAATTCGCGAAATTGATGTGTCATGAAGACAGATTTCAGAATGGTTATTAATAGCTCCGCTGTGGAACTGCGTCATTCATTAATCAGTTTTGAAAAGAGTCTATTGGCAAATGAGACGGACGGTATCGAAGTGCGATGCGAACGAATGGACACTCTCCGCAACGCGTCGTCATAAGTTTCAGCCCTTAGGCTCGAGGGACGCGTGAAAACTTCTAATATTTTTCATTTGCCAGCATTGAGATTGTAAAATTGCATCTACGAAGAATTGAAGAGAAATAAAAATTTTGATGGACATTTTCTCGTTATTTTTATGAGATAGTTTATTGACCTAGTTATTTATAATTTTTGTGCATTTATGTATTTAGCTACTCGAGTACACTTAACCTCTTAGGCAAGGTTGGATTTGAGCACAGAGCACATTGGAATGAAGTTTTTGATAACCGAATTATAATTCTTCTTAACACTAGAACTACCAAACCAATTATTTTGACAGGTCTCTAGTTTTTTCTTTTGCAATTATTGAAATTATAAAAATATTTTCATCAGAAATTTTTGGATGTACTTCTTTAATAACGTATACGTTACAATAGGAATTATATGAAGTTTCAAGTTTGTATATCGTTGAGTTTATTGTTCGGTAGTTCTAGTGTTAAAGATATGATGCATATAATTCAACTTTAATAATTTTAGAATGAGGTTTTTCCTAACTAAATTGTAATTTTTCTAAAAGATATGATGCATATACTTTAATATTAATAATTTACTGTAATAATTAATAATAGAATTAAGTGTGCTCAAGCCACTATAGTGGCGCATCGTGCTTAAGAGATTAGAAACGAATAAATTTTATAAAATTGGTTCGCTGGCTTGGATCTCTTTGAGGTGTCAAAAGGATTAGTTTAGTTTATGGGTAAATAACTGTGTTTCAAATTGCTGTTTTTCGGAGTAGCAAAGGCAAGGTAATGATTTTTAATAGTTTTAAACGAAATCCTCTGTAAATCTATGCGATATACGTGAAAAAATGTAAAAATCTTTGCACTTCAATGGCATTTTAAAATTTTGTACACGTATCTAAAATATTTGTGTATATTTTTCCGAGATAATAGTTCATCTCACGAAATGAATTTCAAAAGCGATTGAATCATTCAGGAATTACCGTGCAAACGTAAGACGAGTGTTTACTATTCTTTCGATGAGTCAACCATGCAAATTCAATATGAAAACATAGCTTTTCATCTATCAAACTTAAACGAGTCTCACGACGATCGATTACAATGAACGTTTCAATGTTCGCAGCTTGTAATGGTCGACGAAAATGTCCACTTTCAACTGGCCTAACGACGAGGAAATACTATGCGAAAGAATTTAACCAAAAAAATGTGAACAACTTGGACAAACATCCGCAACGCTTCGCAGCGCGTACCGTTATCCCCCGTGCCCGCGTTTCGATTTCGCCAAAAGAAGAAAAACCGCGTAAACGGTCGCGTAAGTGGTTTCATAACGGGCTGAAAATTGTCCGGACCAGGTGATTCCCCTCGGCGCCGGATATTCCGAAATCGGTTATCGTAAATCGGATCAGCGCGAAGTATATTAACAGCTCTGGTCAGTGTCTTAATTACAAAGTAACGAAACCGCGGCGCGGCGCGATTAATTTGCGGTTCGCGTTAGCAATATCGCGTTCCCTTCTCGCTCGCGCAGGTGGATTAATTTATCAATACACCTGTGTAATAATCGCGTTATGTAATCGGGCCATAAATCATAAATACACGCCGGTAAAGCCGGGGCCGGTAGACTCATTAAAATCATGGACACGCTGTTGCATCGGACATCGAAATGATTTCTCTAAACAGCCCCGGGCTATAGATAATAGCGGATCCTCGTGGCGCGCATCATCGTTCGCCAGTTTCTTCCAAAGAGGCGACGATTGATAAATTGAGTATCACTCCAGACTAATCGTCTCTTCTTCGCCGACTTTTCATCCGCGTCCGCGTCTAGCTGCGTTTCACGGACAGATTGCTTTCCGTCATTTTTAACCAGCCCTCGAGGTTTTCGCTTTTAACAAATGCGTTTCCCATCCGCCTTCGCGTACACTTCTTGCCAAAAATTTATCAACGATGGCAGACACCGTCGCGCGAATACCTCACGAAAGTCGTGAATACTATTATAAATTAATGGCTATTTTATAGACATTTAGGTTCGCTTGTTTAAAGTTTCCTTTGAAAGTGCGACGATTGATAATCGTTTCTTCTTCGCCGATTCTCCGTCCGCGTGTAGGCGCGTTTCACAGACAGATCGCTTTCCGCCATTTTGAACCGCGTCCAGAGGTTCTCACTTTTAACAAATGCGTTTTCCATTCGTCTTGACGTACTCTCTTTACCAAAAATTTCTCATCGATGAGATACGCCATTGCACGAATACGTCAGTGTTTGAAAACCAATATCCATCGACTAAATTACCGAAAATCGTGGGTGACAGTTTGTATAAATTCATGGTATTTTATAGACAATTAAATTCACTTGTTTAAAGTTTCCTTTGAAAGTGCGACGATTGATAATCGTTTCTTCTTCGCCAAATTCGTCCCTGTCTAGGCGCGTTTTACGGACAGATCGCTTTCCGCCATTTTTAACCGCGTCCAGAAGTTGTCGCTTTTAACAAATACGTTCCCCATTCGTCCTGACGTACGCTTTTTACCAAAAATTCCTCACCGTTCGTCGATTCTCGCCGATTCGCTAATACTTCGCCGTTTACAAACTAATATCCATCGACTAAGCTACCGAGAGTCTTGGGTGTTGGCTTTTATAAATTATCGCTATTTTATAGTGATTTAAGTTTGCTGGTTTAAGAAGCACGATTCGCAAAAGCGATTTGACACTCTCGGCTGGAGATGTACGTTTCCTACAGCTCTGCAACGCGAGCCTGTCATCGGTAGATTGCGGAAGTTCGTGCGAATTAGCGTTCTGACGAATGGACTGCGGATATTTATGCAAATCCCTGTATGACCAAATTTATAGAACACGCAGTTAAGTAAACTTTCATTTCCTGCAGCATCAATTTTGTTACGTAGAAAACACGCTGGATTTCCATTCAATCTCCTTTGTTATAACTTCTAAGGAAACAGGATTCCATGAATGCGTTTCAGCAAATCGAAAGTACAATGAAACCGCCGTAAATATCGTTCAGGTTCATCTGAACTAAATGCAAAAATTCTGCAGTTTTATCATCCTCTGCGCTTCATTTTCCAGATAATTGCCATCTCAGTTTGTCAGGTTTGATTTGACCCGATTCTGAATTTATTCAAAGTTTGCAACGTCTTAAGCGATGATACTCGAGATTCTCCGGTTAAATTAAACGAGTGAGTCCCTGTTCAGTGATCTAGGTCAATGAATTCAGTAACTTTAGGTATTACTTTGAAACCGCGAAATTTGAATTGAAATATACAGTTAAACGGTTGTTAACCTACAAACATTCAATATCGTCTACGTTGTCGTTAGACTTCAATGTTTAATCAGTTTTTAATTGAATATCTTTAATTCCAGATATTTCTTATAGACATTCAGGAAACAGTACTAGATGAACATAACGCCTTCCCGTTGCATCTAACGTTCTGTCATGAACAGAT
This sequence comes from Agapostemon virescens, assembly GCA_028453745.1. Lineage (NCBI taxonomy): Eukaryota > Metazoa > Arthropoda > Insecta > Hymenoptera > Halictidae > Agapostemon > Agapostemon virescens. Next base: position 6,689,284 of record CM052090.1, on the reverse strand, counting down.
TCTCCTTGCAACTTGTACTTTGGTAATTGCATATCATTATTAACACACGATACTATGTAGCATTAGCATATAACTAGACGCTTCAAGAACTATGTAGCTCTTACGTACAATATTCTTCGTAATTATCCTAACTGCTTGAAATGTGCGAAAGATAAAATGTTGCACGTGAAAGATAAAACAATTTTCCATGCAGAGAAGTTTAACGACGCATTTCTAAGGAATTATTTCTCAGCTGACTTTTACACGATGTTTATAAAAATGCCTAACCTCCACTGTTTTTATTATTTTCTTATAAAGACTCTGACCATCGCCGAATTAATTCGACGAAGATCTTCGATAGTATTTCGTCTTCCTAATTTTGCAAAATATTCCTTATACTTTTCTTCCTCGCGATAACTGTCAATTTTTCTTTTATTAACACTATGTTTAAAAATAAATTTGTACATTAATATATTCGTTGCACTAAATTTAATTGAGGTCTGGAGAATAGAAGAAGGTTGAAACATATCTTTGTATCATACATTTTAGGTTTTCAATTGTTGCTTTGATTTTATGGAATGTTTGAGGTCGTCAGTTCCGCAGTTAAAGTGTTAAAAAATATTCGACTCGATTAAACTTTGTTCTATTTGGAAACGTCTAGTCAGAATCGTTGTCTATTAAAAAAAAATGTTTACAATAATGTAGAGTGTTTATCTTCAAAAATAAACGGCGTAAAATCCCTGCTGTTGAATAATTATGAGCCTGTACGCGTAAAAACGAGGAAAAATATGATTACACGTTTGTCACGAGTATAAATCACTCGAAGTTATCAACGCGTGTAACTGCAACGCGCGTTCGAATCAGTTCATCTTACATGGTAGCGAAGTTGTACAGGAATCGATAAAAAGGAAACGGTTTAAAAATCAATTAATAAATCAATGACACGAATAAATCGCGCGCAGCGTTAATCGCGTTTCGAACGAAACTCTCGCACATATTTTTTCTTTTTTTTTTTTGCGTGTCGCGTTCAATATAATAGGAACGATTGGAAAGGCAAATAGATTATAATTATTACGTACGTCCGATATTTCTCAAGGTCCGACAAAAACAGATAGCCGGAACCTTTCGTATGTGCCACCAATTATCGTTTTTAACCGCTAATGACCGGAAATGGTGGCCATACTCGAGGCACGATTACGAAATCGCGGACGCTCGAGAAAAATGAGTACATCTGTGAATCCGGTTGCTTTCACGTCTAAGCCTACGCTGTTCCCAATTACTCTTCTGTTATCTGAACAACATCTATCTATCATGCCACGGTTGGGAGCGGTGTTTCGATCCATGTCACATCGAGACACGTGAAACAACGACGAAAGGGCACGCAGTGAACCGAGAAAGGGCAGGAACTTTTCACGCAGCCAAGGCGAGCGAGGTACTAACATGATACTAACATTGCAAGCCTTAACATTTAACCTACTACAACTTGGCTGGTCGACCATTTTTAGATTTTGTATTACACAATTATTCGAGTTGCCCTACGATTTATTTTATGGTAACTAAATGTCCTTCGTCTTCCAAAGAACGACAGAAAGAAAAGAAAAATTTGTAGTGGGCGCGTAGCTATTCTCCAATGACTGTATGCAAGTAATAATTAAATAAACTTTCATTTCGATTTAAAGAAAATTTATGACATAAACATTTAACACTTTGACTGCCATGTCACTCACATATGGGTGACAGGATAATTTGTCCATGTTTAAAAATAAATTTGTACATTGATATAATCATTGCACTAAATTTAGTTGAAATCTGGGAATACGAGAAGGTTGAAGGATAACTATGTGTCATATATTTTAAATTTTAAATTGTTGTTTCATCAAATAAATTACTTTGATCTTGTAGAATTTTTAAAGTTGTCGATCAGGCAGTTAAAGTGTTAAATGATTCTGTTCGAAATCTTGCTCACGAGTCTGACTTGTTGTAGGGCAAGGGATGAATACTAACATTGCAATTTTTCACAATTATTCAAATTAGATAATTATCTTCGCAATCGACTTATTCTATCCGTTTATTCTATCATGTAACAAAATTAGCACAAAGTCTGAATAAATATATTAGAAACGCCGATATCGAAGAGCGTGAAGCGAGTATGTTTATTAGAATATCTGCTCGTGCCAGATGCGCTTCGAAATCGAACCGTTATCGCGTGTAACGAAATGATTATTCCATTTTCGTATATTAATTTTAGTATTTGAAACCGGTTATGGAGCCGTACGAATAACTCGAAACGAACCGGTCTTTTCTTTTTCGTTTCTTCAAAGAGGAACCGTATCGACGCTCCAGAATCGTCGGACTTGCCGCGACATTCAAATTAAGCCCCATTATCCGTCGACTTGCCGCTAATAAGTTCTACGAAACGTATCTGCGAAAGTATATGTTCGTGCATTCCCGGCAATTTACCAGATATTTGCCTTCTGTTCCTCCGAGCGGAATCAACGCCGGCTTACCGGTGCCAGATGTAGCACTCCTTTACCGACAGTGTGACCGAACTGGCAGCGGCGGTAGTTGCTTCATTAACGGCCAACGTGTTCCGGTCGTTGTGCTCCCGTTGGCTTCCCGGCTGTCGGCTGTTTCCGCTGGAATGAAAATTGCACCCCTCTGCTCGAACCACGATCGCTATTAGCCACCGCCAATACGCGTGCAAAGGTGCTACCAAGCTGGCAATCTGCAGATTCGTACGTGTTCGATGACGATCCATTACGCTCGACCTTCTGCTCGCCGATCCTCTTCCTCTCCTCTCTGTTGATTTTCTTCCCGCGTGTTTTACGCGTCTCCAAAATACATAGAGCAAAGGGTGGTAATGCGGCTTACAGTTGGCTGCACGGCCCCCGTCGTTATTTCAAAAATTACGACGGAAACGTTTAATCTATTAAGCATTTCGAGTCTCATGCGAGACTCGTGTACAAGAATATTAATATGATGATATATACACCTTGTACATATATGGTATGCTACATACATGGGGAAAGTTGTTTGTGTGCAACAATTTTATTTGTTGAGTCCAATTCTTCGTTCACTGTTGAGGCACAGTTGCTAATGTGACTCCTGTGCCATTTTTAATATTTCAATGGAGGCTGCTCTTTTATTAACCATTTGGAGTTTCGTGCAAGACTTGTTTCTACTAAACAATAATATCTAGTATCGTTATAATAGATTCGTAGTAAAAATTGTTTATATGCAACGACTTTATTCGTTGAGTCCAATTCTTCATTCACAGTGGATGCATAGTTGTTAATGTAGCCCCTGTGCCATTTTTAACATTTCAATGAAAGCTTCTCTTTTATTAAGCATTTGAAGTCTCGTGCGAAACTTGTTTCTACTATAGAACAATATTTAGTACGATAATGTAAATTCTCTAGACATATATGATATGCTAGATGCATATTAAAAATTGTTTATGTGCAACGACTTTCTTCGTTATAGTTCCCTTGTAAATCGTTAATTGTCTTTCGAGCCATCGTAGCGCTAAGCGTTAAGTGTTCAAACAAATGAGGTGAATTTTCCCCAATCACGAAAACCTGGTTTTCTGGTGGTAACTTTCGGTATTCACTATTTCCACACGGTCAACTTTCCCCACATGTATGGTATCATCTGTATCTACCGGTGTCAAAGCAAGATAAAGTTTCCGAGTAGATTTATGTCCAGAAGAAACATAAAGGCGACGTGTTAATACAGTTCAAGCCGATCGGTTCTGTATAGTATACTGCGTGTTGGCATTAAATTAAGCGTCGATCGGCGCTCGTTCGTCAAAGGCGCAAGCGGAAGCGATATCGCGGCGGTGTTACAGCAAAGCGTGGGCAGTCAATTAAACCTTCGAATAACGATAAATCGGCGCTGCTGTTCGGCTGCCGCCGTGCACCGGTCCGTTGAATAAAAACTAGCGGTTTTATTGACGTCAACGGATCCCAGGGAACGGGCAAGGGACCCGGGGACCGTTCGACAAGTAGACTGTAGCAAGAGCCGCTCCGCGACGTGGGCGAGTTTGCTTTCCACGCTCGAACAGTGTGTTACAATGCTGAGAAAGTTACGGCGAAGTAGTATTAGCGAGCGGACAGTTTGATAGTTGCTCCTCCGTTGCTGGTCGTGAAACGGTTGAACACCGGATGATCTTACAATGTTTTCTCCCGTCGAAATTTTCCGGGCTTTCATCCTGGCTGCGCCCGCGACTCGGAAACCGACGCGTCGCGTCGTGACGGTGTAAACCATTACTAGGTGAAGTTTATCTTCCTGTCCACCGGGCAAATTATTAGCCGTACACCGATCAGTTTGCCGCAATCTTCTAACACATTTAAAACCGAGTCCAGGCTTTTCCTTAATTAGAGTCGACCGACTCTATGCTGCGAAAGGAGGACACCATTTTTATTTCATTTTAGTGTACCGATCAATTCGTGTCGAGCATCGATTCGCGTGCATTCACCTGCACTTCCTCTTCTAGAAACTTCGTAATTTTTCTATCGTTCTAAATAATCGGTAGAATCGTGTCGTCGACAGAGCAACAAAGTTAACACGGATATTCTTATTCTTAATGTGGCATATTTGATCTACTCGATACTTAAAATCGGTTCGAACACGTAATCCTCGAACTCCCTTTTCACAATTGCAAAGTTAACGTTGCTTAACACCCATTCGCAGATTTATTTATCAACTTTTTAAAATTTATTTGCAAAGAGGTTTCTTGTAGTTTTCTTGATATTCCGAATATAATATTTTCTCCTTTCAATTCAGTCGCTAAGAATTTAGTGATTAAATGACGATGTTGATGGTAATATTAATTCTGAATAGAATATTTTTTCATTTATCAAGCATTTGGAGTCTCGTGCGAAACTTATTTCTATTATACAATAATATCTAATATCGTAATATAGATTCACAGTAAAAATTGTTTATGTGCA
>CM052090.1:6669389-6683953 GCA_028453745.1 Agapostemon virescens | reverse complement strand
ACATTTCAATAAAAGCTTCTCTTTTATCAAGCATTTGGAGTTTCGTGTGAAACTTGTTTCTATTATACAATAATATCTAGTAATATTAATTCTGAATAGAATATTTTATGGGTCGAACGCATTGCTCTCAGTAATTGAATACTTTCAGCGAAAATATACCCGTGCTCCGCAGCGGAAGGGTTAAGGGCCTTCAAAATTCCCGTAGGGGCGCGAAACGATGAGTATCGGGCCGGGTAATTGAAATCGCAGTTACTACAAATTCTCCGTGGCTAATTATCGGTTTGCCACGCGCACGGTAATTAGCGGGAGCACAGTTTACCGCGGACAAGGCGCGTTTTCACGGTTCCAGCAGTCGTGACAGAGCCCGTTGGCACTTTTGTTTCAACAGTGCCGGTAATATATATCCACGTTTCGCCGGTGACAAATTATCTAGTGGCGACTTCCTAGACGTTATCTCGTCCAGGACAAGACGCCGGCAGTCCCGGGATGCCGGGCCCGAGGATGTTGCCGTGAATACACAAGCCTTTAGACGGTCCCGTTACTGCGAACGTGAGGGATGACTGAAAATCTCATTAGCCAACAAATTTCGAACACGTACGCAGAATTTACGGCCCTGAGTCGTAATCACGCCAGATAAACACTCGATCTTCCTGCTCCTTCACACCCCATTTCTTCTGCTTCTTCTTCCTCTTCTTCTTCTTCTCTTCTTTTTTTCCAAACCCACAGCATAAAACTCGCAATTTTGCCAATCTCCATTTAATTATATTACGATGACAAAAAGATACGATTCTTCAACTTTTTCTGTCCTCGTGTCAATAACTAAAATTCCGGCTCCTTCGCACCCCGTTTCTTCTTATCGTTCTTTTTGCAAATCCATGACATAAAACTCGCAATTTTGCCAATCTGCATTTAATTATATTACGATCACAAGAAGATACGATTTTTCAAACTTTTTTTACCCTCGCATCAATAACCAAAAGTCCTGTTCCTTCACACCCCATTTATTCTTCTCATTTTCTTTTTCGCAAACTCGCAATTTTGCCAATTTGCATTTAATCGCATTATTACGGCGACAAAGGCGTGCGTTTCTCAACTTTTTTAACCCTTGTGTCAATAGCCCAAAGTCCTGCTCCTTCACACCCCATTTCTTCTTCTCTGCTTTTTTGCAATTTTATAGGATAAAACTCGTAATTTTGTCAATCTGCATTTGATTATGTTACATTATTCTTGCACCTCCACACTCCATGTCTTCTTTTTCTTCTTTCTCTTTTCTTTTTTGCAATGCTATAGCATAAATTTTTGCCACTTTGCCAATCTGCATTTAATTTTTCAATTGTTTTTACTTTCGTGTCAATAACCAAAATTCATGCTCCTTCACACCCCATTTCTTCTTCTTCGTCTTCTCTGCTTTTTACAATTTTATAGGATAAAACTCGTAATTTTGTCAATCTGCATTTGATTACGTTACATTATTCTTGCTCCTCTACGCTCCATTTCTTCTTCTTCTTCCTCTTTTCTTTTTTTGCAATGCTGCAGCATAAATCTCGCCATTTTGCCAATCTGCATTTAATTTTTCAATTATTTTTGCTTGCGTGTCAATAACCCAAATTTATGCTCCTTCACACCCTATTTCCTCTTTTGTAATGCTACAGTATAAATTCGCATTTTTACAAATCTGCATTCAATTTCGTTATGGCAACAACATGGTACGAGTTTTCAACTTATACCAGCCCTTATTTCTGTTGCACTTTACAATCTCAAAACATATTTTTCTGTCTCAAATGTCGTTTAATCTTTCTAGATAAAAATCTACCATAATTTTGCAATTTATTGACAAAAATACATACACAGTCATTAACATAAAAATTAATTGGCACAGAGACTCTTTCTCAACGACGTTCGGTTCAAACAATTACATTACGAATGAAATTAATTATTAAAAACACAAGAATAATTGTCAACGTGTTTGCTTCGCTCTGCCTCCGATCAAGATTTCATAACATCTATCGAGGCATTACCATAATCATGGAAACAATTTCTACGATTATTCTCCTGGCACAAACGAATTTTTCGCACGTTTTAACATTAACCCCACCGAGCATAAAAATTAGCCAGAGAATATTGCCTCGTAAAAATGACATGATTTAATTTATTTAGGCTTTGTGCAATTTGCGTTACGATACATGATTGAACAAAGAACTGTTACCGAATCGATTCCCGCAAAGGCAATTTTGTAACTCCGGTAATTGTAGAAATAAAATATTCGGAGAACGGTCATCTGCCTATACATTTAGCGTTAAAGAAGCGATAGACGTACTCGAATAAAATCAAGTTTTCAATCCGCAGGATCGTGGACGCTGGCTCTGCATTCAATTAAATTTTTCAATCCGCGCGACCGAAATATTGAATCACATTCAATTAAATGACAATTTTTCAATCCGCGTATGGCCGGTGTAGTGAAATTTCGTTCTCCACCTGGAAATGTCACGTTTATTTCATGCGCGCCGGTACCGCTGAATTAACGGATACATGCCTTCGTAATTAACTCTCGCTCGATTGACCGATAGCGAGCTCATCGATGAGTGAGACGGTTTCACAATTCGCACGGCGAAAGGTTAAAACGACTCTGGGTAATTACACGTTTTACTCGGTTACGACGAACGTGAGCGGGCCCCACAAGTTATTTCCATGAAATCAGTCGGTACACCCATCCACTATAGTACACTATACCTTGCCCGACGCCAGATTGTCGAAGACAGATAACAACGAACGTTTGATAGCAACCGAAGCACTGGTTTCATCGCCTTCGCTTCTAAAATGGCATTCTCTGATATTTCGTATTTGAACTTTCCAAACAAATGATTTTCAGATTCTAACGCAAACATCCTGTTTAATCTTGACCAACTGTTTACCATGCGTCGTCTAACAGCCAAACAACAATTGCATTCAAAGTAACGTGAACGAATAGCTATGCTATTATCGCAATTATCGATCTTTGCACAATATCTAACCGCTTAGGCACGGTTGAATTTTGTGCGGGACAATTTCTCCGTACGACAGAGAACATTGGAATGAAGTTTTTGATAACTAAATTATAATTTTTTTTAACACATTGACTGCCAAGTCACCCACATATGAGTGACAGAATTATTAGTCCATGTTTAAAAATAAATTTTTACGTTAATTTATTCGTTGCAATCAATTCAGTTGATATCTGAAGAATACAAGAGGGTTGATAGATAACTATATGTCACATATTTAAAGTTTTCAATTGCTGTTTCATTGATTAAATAAATTTGATTTTATGGACTTTTTGAGATCGTCAGTTAGCCAGTTAATGTGTTAAAGAGCAGATTTTATAACTTCAACGACTGCGTTATTTGTTTGAACTTTTTCGCTTAACCTCTTAGGCACGGTTGAATTTTGTGCGGGGCAGTTTCTCTAATTTAACTAAATTATAATTCTTCTGAACACATTGACTGCAAAGTCACCCACATATGAGTGACAGAATTATTAGTCCATGTTTAAAAATAAATTTTTACGTTAATGTATTCGTTGCATTCAATCCAGTTGATATCTGAAGAATATAAAAGGGTTGATAGATAACTATATGCCAAACATTTAAAGTTTTCAATCGCTGCTTCATTGATTAAATAAATTTGATTTTATGGACTTTTTGAGGTCGTCAGTTGGCCAGTTAATATGTTAAAGATATAATACTTTAACTTTAATAATTTTGGAATGAGGTTTATCATAACTAAATTGTAATTTTTCTAAAAGATATGATGCATGTACTTTAGCATTAATAATTTAGTGTAATAATTAATAATAGAATTGAGTGTGCTCAAGCCACTATAATAGCGCATCGTGCTTAGGAAGTTAACTTGCACCGCGAATTTTATGCGTTTATAGAAGAGGCGAGCAGGTGAAACGGAAAGATGAAAAGAACTTGGAACAATCTGAATACAGACTATTTACGAAATTATTAAAATTGTTAAATAACCAAATGCATTTTATGTAATCGCAAGAATAATCGCCGAGTAAATTCAGCTCGTTAAACCGTGGATAATTTTCTAGTAGAATTTCTATCTTCGATAACGAGTTACAATTCGGTCCAGTTATTCGGTGAACTTTCTACGAAAAATTAAACTATCGATCTAATTTAATTAAACAGAAGCTGAAATATTCGTTTACTTAAAATTCCACTTGGCCGGTGAAACATCGGAGAACTGAATATTTTGAATGTTTCAAATATTCTATAAACTCGTGTAATACGTAAGAAATAAAATTTAAGTACACCACTTAGCGGAGGATGCTCATGATCTCTTGCGATCATGCGATCGCCGTCAATGAAGATTTTAGAACTTCTCATTGGTCGTTGCAAGAATTTAGCGTAATGTATAATCTCGCTGTTGCCTGTCGTAAAAACTGTTGCAATAATTTGATAGATCGTGCGCCGTTAAAAATTCTTCGATATCGAGCGATTGTTCAACGGCAATTTCATCCGGCTTACCGTTATGCGATTTTCTGCAGCATCGCAGCCGAGATTACAATTTATAAGCGCGGAACGAACCCGCGGCCGACCTATTTGGTTCGCGTAGAAATTTATTACCCGTTTGACCCGGCCGATCGAGCCTCCGATGCGGATTGATTCGACTTGACAACTTGTTTGCACTCTCTTCCTCTTCCCTCTCCCAAGGAAGCTGTTTCTCCAGCTCGCGTTTCCATGAATACGAATGTTTAAGTCTTCGCTGTCCAGCATGTTTCTTCTCTCTCTTTCTCTATTTTACCTCTGAAATGACTGCCAAATTATGTAATCCAATTACATTTCCTTGGGTGGCTCTACTAATCTGCTTAGAGGCAACTGCACGTTTACGGTATTCCATCTTAATTGTACACAATTATATATGCGAAATTTTAGAAAGGGGAACGTAGTGAAATTTTTATGTGAAAGTAATCTAGAATAAATACTTTTCAATGTTGCATTCGATATTTTAATAATTGAAAAGAACAGCGGCTATTTAAAGCATGCTATCTTTTTGCAGGAATCTTTTATGCTGGGTATTGTCTAACGAGGATCTGCCAAAATAATAGATGACGTTCGATCTTTAAGTAATTAAAAAGAATAACGGCTGTTTGATGCATGTAACCTTTTAGCAGGAATTTTTGATGCAGCCAAAATAATAGATGACGTTCGATCTATAAATAATTAAAAAGAACAGCGGCTATCTAAAACATGCAATCTTTCTGCATCAATTTAATGTAACGTCGTCTAACAAGGGTCTTAAAAAATAATAGATGACATTCGATATTTTAATAATTATACAGAACAGTAGCTGTTTAAAGCATGCAATTTTTGATGCTGAATATCGTCTAACAAGGATCTGCCAAAATAATATATGACGTTCGATCTTGAAGTAATTAAAAACAGCGGCTATCCAAACCGTGCAATCTTTTTGCATCAATTTAATGTCGAGTATCGTCTAACAAGGGTCTTAAAAAATAATAGATGGCATTCGATCTTTTAATAATTATAAAGAACAGTAGCTGTTTAAAGCATGCAATTTTTGTTGCTGAATATCGTCTAACAAGGATCTGCCAAAATAATAGATGACATCCGATCCTTTAAGTAATTAAAAAGAACAGCGGCTGTCCAAAACATGCAATCTTTTCGCACCAATTTAAAGCTGAGTATCGTCTAACAAGTATCTATTAAAATAATAGATACTTGTTATTCCCTGAAACGATATCGTCGTTTCATCCGAGGGTTGCCGAAAAAAGAGAATGTTTAATTTCGCCAATAGTGAAAAAGTTCAATGGCGGCGTACTCGCCCCAAAGCAAACTCGCCGCGTTATCTCGAAATGCGATCGTTCGCGCGAAGCGTCGGTCCCTTATGCGTAATGGACGCGAATCTTGGCGACAGTTTCTGCGTCGGTGAAAAAGCGAACCGTGGAATTCCAGCTAGAGATTTTCTTTTGCACGAATTAATAATAGATGGCCGCAAACGGGCGACCAGTTTTTCAACGAACTTTCAGTCTTCGGTATTTCCAGGCGGAAAAGTTCCCCGGAGCGGCGCAAATATTGAGCGAATTCCGCCGGTCGCGGTCGCCAACGGTGTAACTGGCGGTCGAAATTCTAGGAAAAGCCCTAACAAAACTTTTGTTTCGATGGATCGCGTGAATATTCATCGCTGCAACTACGAAGGTATTAAGTTTCGAGGGAAAAACCCGGCTTGCCGCCGGTATTGCCGCATATTTCACGGAAGAATTTCGAAAGCTTATCGGTTCGAAACTCGCCGCTCGGTCTACGCTTCTCAACAGCCATAAACCATAGGTGTACCACCTCATGATCGGACCCGATCGACGATGAAGAGTTTCATGTTATAAGTTGACGATCGATTTGCCTTGTAATAACATGACTTTGTCCGAGCCCCGCGGCCCTATATTAAGCATTCCAGAGCCGACGATGCAATAATGCGGGACTATCGGTGCATAGAAATGAAAACAGGACGGTACGGTGAATTTAAAATATTTCGCGAAGATATTGCTCTCTGATCACGGTTATGCACCCACACAGAGATTCCGGGGCCCCGGGATATCGTAATTTCAGAAGAACCGTCGGTTCCGGTATTCCTTCCTGGCCAGTCCCTGAAATAATCTTTGACCTTTCGCGAGAATCGTGTACGCTAATCCGGAGAGGATTATTGCCATACCTCTCGTCAACGGGATCGAATTAATTACAGTGCGACTTGCGAACGATTCGCGTTCTCCGCGGATTCTCTTTTCAACCCGTTGTCTGCCGCCGATTACTTTTCAACCCTTTGCACTCCAAGAAATTGGAATTTATAACTCGAGACATCTTTCTGTCCTAGAATAATTCCATTGCACGTGTTCATTTCCTTTCGTGCATATCAAATTTGTGACCGTTAATCGTGCGGCAGCACTACAATTTTTACTAACTTCGTAATTACAAACATTTGTAATGTGCAAATTGTGTTGAATAATAGTCTGGCAATTTTCAGTGTCGCCTCAGAGGAGCCATTGGAGTGCTACGGGTTAAAAGTCATTTTTAAAAGTCTATAGCTTACAAGGAAACATGGTCAGATGCGAAAATCCGATTTTGATGAAACTTATGGGAGCTTATAGTTCTTCGAAAAATATTTAACACGTGTTTTTTTTATTGGCAACCATCTACTTTGAAGGGGTGAAAACAGCCCTCAAATTTGGGGTGTTTTTGAGATATCTCGAAAACCAGAGGTCGAAAAAATTTGAATTTCTTTTTAAATTGTGTTTTTTTCAATAAGAAATGTAGTTAGCAAGAAAATTTTAACAAAAGTTTTTCGTTTAAACAATGTAACTATAAGCTCCCATAAGTTTTATCAAGATCGGATTTTCGCATCTGAATATATTCCCTAGTTAGTATAACATTAAGCGGTCGAGATAGGCATGATTTAGGTAGCGTAATTTAATCTAATCGTTTCGATTATATTAACCCCCCAATAGTTGTTACACCGAGGACCAACGAAGGGGTTAACGTGTCTGCGTCGTTACCATCAAAAGTGAATTTTAAAAAATTGACAAATATACCAGCGATTCATCCTAGACTTTCGAGGCTTAAAGATGATTTTTAAGTTATCTTCGGATATAATGCGATAATTGAAAATGTTATCAGTAGACTTCCAATAAATAAAATGTTAGAATTAGTTTAGTTAATTCTCAAGAAATTTGCAAACGTTGAATCAATTCATTCTTGCTTTAACAAATTAGTTTCAATGCTTTTTTCAATTCTTATTTTACCTATCAGAAGCTTATTAGTTGGGTTTTCGAAAAACGTGCTGTGGCAGAAGGAAGTTGAAGAATCTTCCGCGCAATGAACGAAATGATTGAAAGAAATCATAAAGTTTTGAAACAAATGAAATAACGGTGCGTTAATGTGTAAATTCTTTCAACTAGATACAATGATTGCCATGCGAATATCGCGTAGCAAAATAGCTTGGTGGCTTTGAGCTAAAGCACGTCGCAGTCAAAGGGTCGAAGGATGGATCAGTGAAATGCTTGACATTTTTATAATATATGCTATCCTTCGATCTAATATAATAAAATAGAAGTTGAAATACTCGTTTACTTAAAAATTCCACTCGCCAAAAAGAGTCGCCATCGCAGAGAAGTTGTACTGCTTGAAATGCAAAATGTATTCGAAGTTTGCGTGGACTGATCTAACTCCGTTCTGCCGTGATTATGTCGTATCAGAATTCTTAATACGAATTACATGTATTTTCTAAAGATAAATTTGTAATTAATGTAGGATCCGAATACTTTAATGCCATTATGTAACCCGTCGGTAATAACTATAGATTTTATAGGCTGTATAATTCTATGCTCGTTCGTGCTCTTCGCACTTCGATACAAAAAACATAACCGGTTGTGATTGTATAACTTTGCTGTTCCTCGTAACAAGTGCTAAATTAAATTTTAGTCGAACGCTGAATCAAAATCATCGCCCAAAATTTCTGTGCTTCGTCGACGTTAAAAACATTTTTAAATCCTTGCTCGAAGTCAAATATTGCTCGCCATTAACAGCAAATATTAGTAACAATATATTGTCATCCGAGGAACGTATCTGATTTAAACCGTGAAAACACATTGGCAAGTTACGCAAACGATTCATGATTAATTAGAGCATATTTTACAAATAAATTTATGAATTTATAAATGATTATGTAATCCCTTAAAGTTTAGATTTATCTTCGAAAACACGAAATAGAATCCTAATGAGGCGAAGGTGGCTATGAATATTGTCAAACTAAATTTTAATAAATATTTACAAATAGATAGTTTAAATATAAATATTCGAGACTTTATCATTACAAAATATTATCCTAAATTGAAAGTGCTTACCTCCCCATATTAAATACACCCTGCGTCTCTGTTTTATTCAACGACACGTGATAAACACTTAACTTAGAAGCAATAAATTCAAAATTTAAACATTTCCAGCCACCCATGTGGAATCTATAGTTAATTAAAACAAACTTCCTATATCAGACAACTTCCCTTTGCTATTTCGTTTTCCTTGTTTTCGGAAATCGAACTATTTCTGCCGAAAAAGATTGCCGTGAAATCGAATATTAAATATTTCGGTTGAAAATTCTTGCATTCGTCCTAATCGGTCGGTGCTAATGGAATTGCCATTCGGCTGTTAGTTTGCCAACGTTGAACACGTGTTAATTGATCTGCGATCGATCGAACGACTCTCGACTACAAATGCCGACGTGTTTTCGCTGTTGCAGACATGAAACCATCCGACAGGAGCGAGAAGGCGATGCTGAGTGGGAACGCGCAGCCTTCGGACGTGTTCTGTTCGGTTCCAGGACGATTATCGTTACTAAGCAGCACCAGCAAGTACAAAGTTACGGTAGCCGAGGTACAAAGACGACTATCGCCACCGGAATGCTTAAACGCGAGTCTCCTCGGTGGAGTCTTACGAAGGTAAGATATCGTTCAAGAAACTTTGGTCCGTCGCCATTGCGCTGCTCTCCGGCTTCGTTTGCATAATACGATTTTATAAGGGGATTAGCCCTCCTATAGTCGGGCAATGATACGTCGTTGCTCGATGGCACCGCGGTTACGACGCGACGTAACGAAATATCGTCCCTCATTAAATCCATGGCTTTTCTATTAACCCCTTGACTACAGCAGACTTTGAGACACACCGTTAGTAAAACATTTTTCACAATATATCTAGTAATCTAGAAAAGCGTGATATAATTCGATATATGGATTAATACATAATCCTGTGTCACATTTTTTTACATTCGTAATGCGTCTCATTTCTTTTGTCATGTTTTCGACACAATACACATTGGCATCTTCAGTCTTTTCAAACTTCTGTATATTTTACGTATGACAACGGAAAAGGCCTTTCTGTCAAGTGAAAAGCCTGATTATTAGGATTTCCATTTGATTTAGAATCGTGTACTCTACATGAGCGGTATTTGTGTATAACTTGTTACATTAAACGTAAATGAAATTTTCATATTTATTATTAATTAATACAACATTACATACATATTTATATTAATGAAACTGCATGCACAGCAAACATCAAGCCGATCGGAATCGAAGTACGGCCGTGGCGCGACTTTGAAATTTTGGGACTTACAAAAATCGCGGAAATGGGCAAAATGGGGCTGATAAAATGAATCTTCCTGGAGTCCCATGAAATGCTAGCCACGATATTGAGGAGTATATTTAAAGAAGAAGGTTTGCGGAAGATTTTAGCGTTTGAACCATGTCGATAGCGCTGATAGTCTGGCCAGGGCACGTCCGCAAAGATTGGCTAATTTTGGAGGGACGAGTCCCCTCCTGTCGAAAAAGTGGAAAAAATTGAAAAAAATGTTTGGATCACCGATTATTTTGTAATTTTGTATGCACGCTCCTAGACCGGTAAACAGTGTCCATGCCAATTTTCAGGTCGATCGGAATCGAATTGCGGCAGTGGCGCGACTTGGAAATTTTCGGGATTCAGAAAATCGCGAAAATGGCCAAAACGGGGTTGATCAAATGAAGCTTCCTGGAGTCCCATGAAATGCTGGCCTGGATATTAAGCAGTATATTTAAAGAGGAAGGTTTGCGGAAGATTTACTTACTTACTCAGGCGATTACAATGGGATAAGCGCCTACAGGCGCTCTCACTGTCACAAACGCAAATTTTCTTGGCGCCTATAAGCGCCGAAGGGGCTAAAATTATCATCTCCGCTTCCACCGTTATTCGGTGCGCGAGTGAGTCACTTTCAGGAATTCCTTCTCAAAAAATTGATTAAACGTCGAAGCCGCCGGTAAGCTGGAGGAAATGTTTATGTGCTTCCGGTTTCTTGCATCCTCGCGGTTTCCATTTATTCCGGTGCTAAATGTGATAGATAACTATCGTTGCAAGATCGTTTTTCAGTAGTGTCGCTTGTTAAAATTAATTGCTAGCGGATCCTAGATTCTCTCTTTAACGAAAACTTTTATTCTCAAGATTGTAGTGCGAACGTTTATTATATTACGACAGTATACTTAAGCGAATTTCATGGGAAAATAGAATTCAGATTCTTAAGGGGACCTTTCCCGTCGAGCACTACTGTCCGACGCCCGTAAAAATTGCTAAAATACTTCAAAACAAAACATATTACCGGTCGTGCCAGTTAAATCGATACCAATGAACGAATGGTTACAAACATTTGAAGAAAGTACATTATCTATTCTTTAAAACGAATAAAGAGATAACCTGAACTATAGAAATAGACTCCAGCAGTGACAGTAATTTTTCTCCCGATCGTAAAACTTGTTGAAACCTGGTCTCTATCCTAGCCCCGCAAGACAAAGGATTAAAGCAAAAAGAAACTAGCCAAGACAAATTAACAGTACGTCTACCTAGAAGAGGAGACGAATACGAGAGTTCCCAGGACGAACACTATAACACAACCTTACTCTGCGCCCATTAGTCGAAACCTGGCAGGTGCAGCTAGATAATGGAAAGCACGAACCGTTAGATATTATTCATCGAGCATCGAAAAATTGTTCACTCGACGATCCCACAGCGAGAGGATGAAGGCAGCGTTTTAATGAGAAACAGTATCGATAAACCTAGTCCGTAACGCTTCCGAACATGTGTAGATAGAAGAATCAGAGCGGACTGTATCATTGGTCTCAACAATAGCCAAGATAGAGGGCAGCAAGAAACTCAAGATACGTACCGATATCCTCGGACCGTTACGCGACTCTATCTAGCTAGTTAATTAATAAACGCGCGTTCGCCTTCGTTCGGCCGGCTCATACTCGAGCACAGACAGCCAGCTGATTTATGGGTTCCTCTCTTGAGAGCGGGAAGCGCTCATCTTTATCTGATCCACCATTTTACTCGGCCAGAACACTATCCGTTGCGCAATGCTTTATCACCAAAGGCGTGGATAAATCACCGGGGTAACCGGCGAATATATCTCACGCACGCGAAACCAACGCAACTTTGGTGCCCGGCTGCGCGCGATTCGCTAGATCGCGATTTTTTCGCGTGTTTCGCCGCGATACGTAACAACCGTCTCTTCCAGCTCCGCTGTTTCCGATACACGGGATGGTTACCACCAGGAATCGCGGCGGATCGAGTCGGCGCTGTTGTTTTTCGAGAAAGCAACGCGCTCAAATTATTCCAGGGATGTTTTTCTTCGAGATTTATCAGTGGCACGATCTACGGCGAGCCGCGCAAGTATCCGAACGTCCCTTACAGCAGAATAACTTTCAAAATCGAACAACTTAGCTAGTTTTCGCCAAGCAAAGCCAAAAGAATCGAATCGATTTTTGCGTAGAGGATTTTCACGATTCAATTAAAAAATGAACCTTTTCATCTGAACTCGTAATGGAAATTTAAAACGTGCGTTTTGTTACGTGCGGATTTAAGGAAGTTGGGTTTTGATTTTGGAAAAAATTAATATGTTCCGTTGTGCAGGATAACTACCATTCACTAGTACAACGCGTTTTATGAATCTTTTTTAGCTACACACATTAAAAACTGCCATTTTTACCAATTGCAACGATTTACGACTTGCGTGTAAATCTCCGTTATAATAATAAGTAAATATCCGTTTGGACATCGATATATTAAGTGAAATGATTTTACGACTTCCTAATTGATCGATTGACTTCCTTAACGATTGTAACGACGTCCTAACAGGAACAGGGTAGAGTTGGTCGATGGACATTGTTGAGAACGAGCGTAATACGAGTTCTTTCTCTTGACATAAATATTACAAAATTTATTCAACGATTCCGCTCAACAACAATTTTAATGAAATAGATTCTGGATGTACAGTAGCCCTGGACAAGACGTCAAAACCATTAGATTATTTTCAATTATTTTTTCCAGAATCTTTAGTAAGTTTCATTGTAAAAGAAACGAATAACTAGCATAATTATTTGAAAACTGGAAGACTAGTTTGCGAATAAGATCATGGCACAATACTAACAAATGAATTTGTTCCTTACCATCCATTTTCGATGTTTTTCCTTATATTTAATTACCACCTGTCATCATTAAAGGAATAATTTACAATTTAAGGCGAGTAAATTAAACTAGCTCAAAAAGTTACTTAAAATCAATAAAAAATTGGATATTTTAATTTATCTGCATTTATTATTTTTTTTAAACCGTAAGAATGGTTCCTTAAATCTCCGGGTACTTTTTTGTCAGTGGAGGACCAGTCGATGCGACTGGCATGTGACGATCGCGCCGTATATATTGATGGATTCCTCCAAAAACCCGCCGCAGTCAAAGGGTTAATGATTGCAACGACGTCCTAACAGGTACAGGGTAGAGTTGGTCGATGGACATCGTTGAGAACGAGCGTAATACGAGTTCTTTCTCTTGACATAAATGTACAAAATTTATTCAACGATGCCGCTCAACAACATTTCCCAGATTCAGCTCGAAGTCTTCGTTCGGAGCGCGACTCGTT
This sequence comes from Agapostemon virescens, assembly GCA_028453745.1. Classification (NCBI taxonomy): domain Eukaryota; kingdom Metazoa; phylum Arthropoda; class Insecta; order Hymenoptera; family Halictidae; genus Agapostemon; species Agapostemon virescens. Next base: position 6,670,463 of record CM052090.1, on the reverse strand, counting down.
GCAGTAGAAAGAGTTGAGCGTTCGTAAATGAAATGATTTTACGACTTCCTAATTAATCGATTGACTTCCTTAATCATTGCAACGTCCTAACAGATACAGGGTAGAGTCGGTCGACGGACATCGTTGAAAACGAACGTGACGCGAGTTCTTCCTCTTGAAATAATTGTACAAAATTTATTCAACGATGCCGCTCAACAACATTTCGCAGATTCAGCTCGAAGTCTTCGTCGGGAGCGCGACTCGTTGCAGTAGAAAGGGTTGAGCGTCTGTAAGAGGCACGGTAGGAGTCCCAGTGAGTGCCGCAATCGGGCTCTGAATTCCCGGGCATGAGCGAAAGGGACGAAGGAAAGGGGAGCGCGGGATAAACTGCCAATAAAGCGGTCGATCTATTCCCAATGCAAATGAGACATTAATAATTGCGTAGCTCCGAGTGTCAATTCCTCGTACGAAGCGGCCCTCGGGCTGGCAGAGCGTGCATTCGACGCGCGCACACCGCAGACCGCGACGATATAATTCATCCATTCGAATAGCGATCCGACTGATAATTACACGCGCCGGGTCTCTCTTTCTCGCTCTCCTCTTGCCACCATAGATTCTACCGTGGTCCATCTGCCTTTCTTTTGTCTCTCGGCGCGCTCTCGGACCCTCTTCCCTTTTCCCTTCAACCCTTTTACATCGCGCGGTGTTCTACCTTCACGGTGAATTAAGGTTTACGAGCGACGGGTTTACCGTGCTGCGAACGATCCGAGTCGCCAAACCCCTCTTCCCGATTGCCGGTTGCTCCGACGAAATTAAAATTGCAGCCTGGTTTATCGACTGTTCGCCACCGACCGCCATTGATATTTTATTAACCGACGGTCGCATCGTGGAATTCGATCTTTCCGATTCGCAAACACCGCTCCGCCGCCGCACAGAACGCCGATTCAACGAATCCGAATGGTCGAAACTCGAAACGTGTGATTTTGTTACGTTTGTAAGTCTTTTATTTTATTTAGCCGGCGTCTTTTATTTTATTGTAGTCGCGTCCATTGCTTCGGCAGTTTTATTCTTTCGGACAAGTTACGTTTATTTTGT
>CM052090.1:6626084-6668989 GCA_028453745.1 Agapostemon virescens | reverse complement strand
ATCGTACCAGATAACTTCTAGTTTCGGAAACGTCTAAAAAATGTTGTAGTCTCGCGTCGATTGGCTCACGAGTTTTGTTCGTTTCGGACAAGTTTCATTTATTTTATCAACGTAATTTCGTCGTTACTAATAACGATTGCTACAATATAGATAATTTCAGCATGAAAATGAAGTTTTACCGTGTCATCCTGTATCGTACCAGATAACTTCTAATTTCCAAAACGTCTAAGAAACGTTGTAGTCTCGCGTCGTTTGCTTCGGGAGTTTTATTCGTTTCGGACAAATTTCGTTTACTTTATCGACACCGTTTCAACGTGACTAGTAACGATTAATAATTAAGTTCTCGTCACGCTACAATTTAAATAATCTCAGCATGAAAACGTCTAAGAAATGTTGTCTCGCGTCGTTTGCTTCGGGAGTTTTGTTCGTTTCGAACAAGTTTCGTTTACTTTATCAACGCAATTTCGTCGTTACTAATAACGATTGATAGTTGCTTGTTAATTAACTTCTCGTAACGCAACAATTTAGATAATCTCAGCATAAAAATAAAATTTTATCGTGTCATCTTCTATCGCACCAAATAACCTCTAGTTTCGAAAACATCTGAATATGTTTTCCACCCCTTCGGCGTAACTAAGAACCAATGAAAAAGCTTGTATAAAAATATTAATAATCCATTTATTTTAACCCAATGCAAGGACTTCATTGATTTTCGAACACAGCATTAGGATTTCTACATCGATACACATATTTCCCAAATATTACGAATTCAAAATGAAGTACACTTCTGTACGTATCGATCACTCAAATCAATAAAGAAGAATCTTCATCATTATATTTCACTTTAACCGCGGCTTCGAATAAAAACGCGAGAAAGCAGGCGTACGAGATTGTTCCATTGAAAATGTGGCGTGAATGCGAATCAATGAATGAGAAAGAATGTGGCAAGCGACGAGAGAAACTCCGGCGGATGTATAAAAAGGTATGAGCGAAGAGAAGAGATGAATGTCGAATTAATAATATGCATCGCGCTGTTTATCGAAAGTTTGACGCATGAGTTTGACATCGAGAACACGTAATACTTGCGTCGAGCCTGTTGACGTCTCTGTTGCATGAATAAAAATCGAGACAAGTTAAAACGCGTAGGAAATTAGAGCTAATTAAATCTGTTCGAATCGATTGAAAAAGCAACGCAGTTGCATGTGGATCGGCAGACTCGGCGTTCAAAGGACGAGAAGCAGAAATTCCGCAAAACAGGTACATTTAGCATATCATTCCCAGAGCAATACACGATAATGCGTTGAATTATCGACGCCTGCTTGCGATATTCTTCTCACAATAGACAAACAAGTTTTTGTCGATCGCGTGTTGCGCAACGACAGGTTCGCGGAGGCCTGCCGTCCGTACAGAATTCCTCGTTTTGCAACTACTTATTATTTAATTTTCTACGTTTACTTCGCCTCGTTTGTTGCCGCGGCAGTAAATTTCAGAAGTTACGATGCTCAAACGCGCGGCGTTTCATGGGATCGCGTCGGAAAGAGGTGGGAGGGCCTGTAATACGACTGGCAGATGAACGTTAATCTTTTTACGAATAATCGATGCTGCTCGAGTTATCTGTCTGGCAGAAACAATTTTATCCGAAGGATCTTTTGCAACACGATACTACTGTCGATCGTAAACCCCTGTTTGGCCGTAAACGTGGCGCGACCACTGGAAGAAAATCAAGTGGGAGTAGCAGACGAACGAAAGCGAAAATCAAAGGAAATTTACGATGTTATCGAGTATCGCTTATCGTTATCGCGTCTTCGGGGAATACATAAAATCAATCGGACGCAATTTAATCACTGAAATTATTTTGAATCGATAACAATATCACTGACTGTAGAAATTAATAAAAATAATTGCTACAAGTAAATAATTGCTGTTCTTCTCTTCGGAGGTGAATAAAAAGCCCTCCGGAAGCGTCGGAGGATCTCTTTTGCGTTTTCAACAGTGACGCTACGTCCACGCCAGTCGTGCCCGCATTTTTACAAACGTATCCACCATCTTGTTCTTTGTCTACTTGTCCGCGTGCCAACCGTTCGGATTTCTAATCATTGTACTCTTACCTAGTCAAAATAAACTCCGAGTTGCTGTACAGAGTGTGGCTAGACTTTGTAATTTCTTAGCAGAATCCCTTCAGTTTTATACAAAGCCTAGTACCACCTCAGTTTTGTGGCCCCCTTTCCAATGCCACTCGAGGGTTAGCATTACTTCTAATTATTCGAAGCAGGCTAAAAATCGGAAAAGGGGCTTTTTCGGGGCCGTATCGTGGCCGAGTCTTGGAAAAGCGGACGTTTTCTCCTTTTCACCTTTTTTCTTCAATTATAAAGATGCTGTCGCAAGAAATTGTAGTACAAATATCTTCCATGGAGTAGAAATTGCAATAAGCGTCGCACAAGGTATTGGTACTGGGTACCAAAAGGTACTGTTTTGACAGTGTTTTCAAAAAAGAAAAACATTTGTTTCGTGAGAAATAAATGTTGCGAAACAAAAGACTAAAACTGCACCTTCCAGAGTTAGATACTTGATGCGACATAATTGTATACGCTCGTCGAATGTGCAATACGCGGCGCTTTATGGAAAGCAACTATAGTCGCCCGTAGTACCTCAATGGCACCGTATGGAGGACGATTAAAGCGCCCGTAGTAGCGAAAGGGTTAAACGTTGTTACTTTCAGAAGTCGGTCAGTTTGAAGAAGCTTAAAACAGTACAATAATAGGCCTAGACATAAACGACTCGGTGTCCTTACGGAAAGTACGAAAATTACCCGTGCACCCATGGAATTGAACGTAGCGAGTTAATAATATTTGCCAGATAACATTGCATTTTCCACGATTCCCGTTGAATTCGAACTTCCGGTAGCTACGTGTACCGCAAATGCGAAATAATATGAAATTACCGGAAGAAACGAGAAAACGTGTTTGCGACTGTTGCAACGGGAATGCGAAAAATATTGGAAACATAAATTGAAAGTGGATACCCGAGTACCGGGTTATTGGCATAAAAATGAAATTCGTGAATATTTATTGCGCAACGGGGCGGAGTTTCGAAGCTGTCTAGCTGCCAACCGGGTAATACCCGATACAGAAATTAATGTATCGCGTTATCGAAGATGTTTCGCGACAAACACGGAAAAATGGCAACGTGGAATTGTTTCGCTCCCAGGGATAATCCTCAGAATCATTAACCGATCGCAAGAACAGGACCGCGCGGGCGCGCGCACAGTCCACGAAAATGAAACATGGAATTATGAATAAAACATACGGTCAAATTGCCTTTTACGATTGCCACGCGAAAAACGGCGCGTTTACGCTTCCACGGCCGCGGACCCGGCGAGTAAACTTCTTTTTTACCGGCGTTTCAAACACACGTTTACACGGGCATTATGCGATACACCGTGGAATCTGAATAGCTTTTCAGAGACGTAATCGGCCGTAACTCAAACCCGAGTAAGAAGTTAATACCGGCGTCGCCATTATTGCTGGACTGTTAAAAAGTCAGCAAAACGGCGAGCGTAGTTCGTGAAACGGTACGAGTTAATCTTTTGTGTCACAGATCGGCTGTAAAATCTGTCCGACGCTTATTGCCGTCTAATGATAACGAGCTACAATGAGGCTCATTGTTACAGAGAGAAAAAAAAGGGAACATCGCATGTTCCCTTACGATTTACGAATTACCATTTTATACGGTTGCGACGAAAAATAAATAGATGTGGAATAAAAGTGCCGTTACGTTATCTTCAACCTGTTAACTAAATTTATAGCAACTTATAGCAACTTTATAGCAACGAACAAACTGTTAAAAGTTTACGGACCATTAAAAGTCGCTATTTTACATTAATTTAAAAAAATAACGAGAATTCGTCTCTGCGAATTTACAGCCATTTTTGATAATACGGATTTCGAATAGTTTGCTCGGAGTGCAAAGGATCAACGGTATTTGAAGTCGAATTCACAAAGCGCAATGTAAAAGGGGTTTTCGATGAAGAAATTGACCTAATAGGTTTCTTACATCCGGCCTCCCACTCGGGTCCTCGAGGTTCCATCGAGCATCGTTAGTGGCAAGGACACGTTCGATCAGAGCGAGGTCCTTCAGTTCGGTAATACAACGCCATGGTCTCAGACGATTAACGATGCCAGTATTCGAGGATGTCTCGAGTAATCAGGGGTGCAGGGTGTCCTAGGATTCGCTTGGGAACGATGGGGTAGTGGATCGAGTCGAAGGGCGCGAAGAATATCGCAGAAATCCTGCGACGAACGAACCTCGTTCGCCAAGAATCCTTCTCGGGACAAGACTCTATAATGAGTAGAGAATTGCTCTAGTCACGTCCAAAGGACTCGCTAAGATGGCGTCGGTAATAAATAAATGGATATAGAAGTTGGATAAAAATGGGATCGCTATTTATTAAACACAAGTCGCGCGCTCGTCAGTTCCTAAATTCGTGTACAAATGTCTTGGGAATCATCAAAATGAACTATTCAGAAAGTAATGTTTAAATGTTACCATTTAGTTAAATTTTAGAAGATATATTTTAGATCATTGGAAAATTTAAATCATATGATAATTTTGAATAATCAAATAATTTTTTTAAGATTATTTCACCATTGGAATTTTATATGACATTTAAATAATTTAACTTCAAGTTAAAATAATTTAACTCAAGAACCAGAAAGATGGACTATATGCATCGACAGCATTTAATCAGCGAATTTTCAAAATGTTTAAAGAAAATTGTCTGCCGTCGCCGCTGAAAAATAAAAAAAAATAGAAGAAATAACATAATTGAAAGTATAAATATGTTAAAGATCTAGATATAAATATTTTATAAAGGTTATTCAACATGTGAATAATTTCGTGTGTTATTTACCGCGCGTTTCGAAAGAAAATATTGATGACTGTAACGCACGCCTACTTCGTTATATAATTATACTTTTTTTTAAGGATCACTGAAATAAATAAATGATACAGCCTTTTTTCTCCGTGACACCGAATGTGTCAATATCGGAGATGAGTCAAGTGTCGACGCGCTGAAAAACTTTGCATAAAGTATTTCCTTAAATGTTCTGGGACGATAACGAGTACATAATTGCCACGGAATAATTGCATATTAACTACGACCGTTAAGGAACGATGTGTAGAAAAATACGTGAATATGTATTAGAAGAATATGCGCATACATATGCATGTGGATATCTGCAATTACCAAACGAATACGTGATTTTAATATTGCACGGTATGTTTATTCGTACGATGATTGCACGATATTAATAAATTCTTGAAGAAAACATTATTCGCCGCGTCTAGCAAATATTCCTTATTTATTTTATTTAATATTCCTGATATCGTAATATATCATTGCTTAAAGAATCCTAATGAAATATTTATCGCAACTTGGATTTGCGATTCAATTTGAACAATGGCTATTGAATTAAAAATTGATCGCTCGACGATATTTATTTTCTAGGCTTTTCAATATCACAAAACTCGATACTTAAAACTTAATACTTTCTTATTATATAAGAAATTTATCTGCAACTCAAAGAACATAAGAATCTTGTAAAATATATTTAACAATTTTCAAATCGCGTCAACAATTTTGATCGACGTTCAATTAAAAGAAATTCAATTTCTACCATGCTACGATTAAGAAACTCGCAAATAATTGTCAGAATACGTTGACTATATTATAGATTTCCAACTAAAACTTTAAATGATAAAAATATTAGAAGAATGTAAGAAGATGGGCACGTAATTCTGAAATACTTAAAATTTTTCGCTCAGGTGCTTTTTCTTATGAATTATGTATAAATTTCAATTTCTATAGAGATCCATAGATAATTATAATAGTGCTTGACCAGTGGGATTTATTTTGAAAAATGTTACGTTCGTGTGACGGATGCCGTTATAAATCATAAGGGCAAACAAAATGGCGCTCATCGACGCTAATCTCTGGCATTACGGGATTACACGGTAGAAACGCGAAACATCGACATCATAGATTCGAGGGCAGACGTATTAAATTGTTATAGCGGTAAAGTGTATTAATTACCGAGCGAACCGAAAGATTACCGGACTGACCGGCTGCCCGAGCCGAACAAAGGTGGGCGATATGCGTTACCGTTACTTTGGTCCTTGAATGATGGATGAATAGGGCGTTGGGAGGAACACTATCGAATTCTCGATGGTGTTCCGCAAAAAGACGTACTTCAGAACCAGTTAGCGTCACGTGTCGCCGGGATTCTTGACTTGTTGAAGTATTATCTGCGCTACACGTCCGGGAAATGTTCGTTCAAGTATTCTCTAATAGATTTCCTGTCTCGCCATTCTTTCTTCAAAATCATTTCAATCCGCCGTCGATACGGCGGTGCTTTCATTTCAACCTTCCTGCAAGTTTCTATTTCGAAAAACGTTCTCGCAACATTATATTATCGAACAAAATTTTATTTTTTACGTCCACGAAGCAAATTAATTCAACAAATAAAACAATAAAAATTAATTATACTTCATGATACAATGTGAGTTTTAACCTCCCAGCTTTTATGCCGTTCAGAAAATCTCTTCGATCTCGTGGTATAGTTTTATGGTTGCTATTTAACACTTTGACTGCCATGTCACACACATGTGGGTGACAGAATTATTTGTCCATGTTTAAAAGTATATTTTTACATTAATATATTCATTGCACTCAATTTAGTCGATGTCTGAAGATTACAAGATGGTTGAAAGTGACCATTCGTCATACATTTTGAATTTTGACATTGTTGCTGTATTAAATAAATTACTTTGCTTTTGTGAAATTTTTTACGTTGCCAGTTCGGCAGTTAAAGTGTTAAACAGTCGACCTATTAAACGTCACTGAACGCGTCTTACACGTGTAAAATGTAACAAGAAGTACTGTATAAAATTACAGTATGGAGGCAATGATATTCTACATCTATGCTTCACTATGCGAGATGTCTTCGCGATGGAATCTTTCAAGTCGAAGAATTGTAAAGTCAGTTCCCTAGAACGGCGAAGTAAAATCCACGAAAGAACTCATAATCAAAGTTCTTGGAAGATTGATAGTGACTGAATAGTCTTTTCTATGCGACGCAAGGAAACATTCCTGAATCGCATCACTCACATTTCAATTTGAAACGTTGCAAACGGTTCTCGAAGGAATTTCAAAATGTCCAAGAGAATCGTAGACAGAATCGGAGACTCTCCGCCGTCGGGTTAACATATCGACGTCGCTTTGAACGAGGTCAGATTACTATTTTAATCCCCGCCACAATTAACGAGAGTGTAACCAGCTTAAGAGATATGCACGCGTTCAATGTCTCCGATAGTGTCTCAGCAATCGACTTAGGTACCGGTCTTGTTGCTCAATGGCCGACGGATGACACGCGTAGCCACGGATTATGCTAATTCCCCAGTTTCTCTGTCGTTGCTTCTCTCTCTCTCTCCCGCCATCTCCCTCCCTCCTTTCTTCTCGGCCTCTCGTCGATTTCTTTTTTCTTCCTTCAAAGATCCCGGCAAAAATGATTAATGAAGCAGTCCCATTTCGAAATTCCCGCGGGGCCAATGGCTTGAAACGGCACCCGAGGAGTATCGGTGTACGCGAACGGGATCAACAATCGGATGACTCGAGAAACAAAGACCCATTTCAGTGGGAATCGTCTGATTGCACAACTCGGTGCTCTGTCTGTACACTTGTGTCTACAGGATGGTTGCATTGGTCTCCCTTTGCATCACTGCAACGTGTCAGGAGTGGTCAGAAAGTTGCGCTCGCATTATGAGAAATGAACTAGCTTGCGGTAATCGTTCTTGCGTTGCATCCAAAGTATCCTGGCTACGCTAAATATTTTCGGTTCATTTAATCACGTTCTAATCGCAGAACGAACGCTACCGATTATTGCAAATTTCAGTCATTCGGATTCAAGCATTTTTCTTCACAAAATCTTGCACGGAATTTAAGAATTTTGCACGGGACTCTGTACGGCAGTGCACATTGGAATTAAGTTTTTGATAATTAAATTGTAATTTTTCTTAAAGATATGATGCATATATTTTAACTCTAATAATTCATTTTAATAATTAATAATGCAATTGAGTGTGCTCAAGTCACTATAGTGAAGCATCGTGCCTAAGAGGTTAACAAAATAAAGACAATTGTTGCATAGAAGATATTAATATAATTTCAAACGAGATTTATCCACCATCATTCTCACCTAGTTTTGTCACAACACCTTTATTATTAATATTTTTATGTGAAAAAGGTCTCTGCGAAATTTTACCTTTTTCACTGGCATTATTTCGTGACGATATTTGCAATGAACATCTTTTACTATTTGTAACAAAAGAAAGGCGATTGCTGCATAAAGGATATTGATATAATTTCAAAGTAGCAGTAATTCAACACTGTTTCCACCAAGTTCTGTCACAATATTATTAACATTAATGATTTTACGTTTTAATGTTCCGTCTTATGGTGCAGTTTCTGTAATTACAGTGACAAGTACCATTTATCATTTTTGCATCGACTGAAAAATTTTTGTATATTGTTGATCATCGCGTCGTATTACATCGTGCTTTAATTTTCAGGGCGAAATCCAAAAATGGCGGGCGTCTGCTTAGGGAAAAGTTGGAAAAGATTGGACTAAACTTGCCAGCCGGAAGAAGGAAGGCCGCCAATGTAACGCTCTTGACATCGCTGGTGGAGGGTAAGTTTTAAACAACAAGTTTCAAACAGTGTAAACATTTCTATTTTCCATTCGTTATTTATCCGCACTGCGGATACGTTTGCAGAAACGTGCATTTTTTAAGGCAGATCCGGGGAAACTGCGATTCAATTAAATTCCATTATCTCGGTTGACGATTTCGATAGAATGAAAATAAAACATCACGACTATTAACGAACAGCGATAAAAGTTTTAATAACGCAGACTCTTCTAAGCTGAAAGCGCATAAATATCCGCTGTGTAATATTCGCCTGATTATTATAATTTTTATTTCTAATTAAAGAAACGTAAGAATTCGTTTAAAAGAAACGGACATTCGCTTCCGTGAACTTCGATCTTACACGCTTTTCATATATCAGAGATAATCGATCGTATAATTAAAACTCGGCTCTGCAGAGATCGAATATCTAATTTACATGCTTGGTTAATGTACCATATTACTAGATATTTGCATTAACATGAATAATGACGCGACGACTTTACGTTTATGTCAACGTCACGATGCTTTGACGGCTTTTATGCGAGCGAGCAGTATAAAACGTTTCTAATGAACACTTTTGGAACAATGCCTCTGTAAAAATCAATGAACAAAATTAATCTTCTTCGAAAACTCCGAATTTATTTTCTATTACGTTGGACGAGAATAATAATCCCCTTTTCATTGCAAACTACAAACGCAGACGGATTTTTATTTATTTTAAGTAACTTTTCAGCTATTTTAATTCACTTACTTTAAATTGTAAATTATAGTAAAATTAAATTTATTTTCATGGTAATTATTCGTTTCTTTTACGATGAAATTTACTAAACATTCTGGAAAAAATAATTGAAAATAATCTAGTACTTTTGACGTCTTGTCCAGGACTGCTTTGCATCCAGAATCTTTCTCATTAAAATTGTGTACTTTTGGATTCAAATTTTGGTATCACCAACTGATATCCTCAAATGGCACGGCCGATGTAAAATCGTTCCCATTTATTTCTTGCGAACAATTAGGAAGTCGTAAAATCATTTCACTTACGGACGCTCAACCCTTCCTACTGCAATGAGTCTCACCCCCAACGAAGACTTCGAGCTGAATCTGCGAAACGTTGTTAAGCGGAATCGTTGAATAGATTTTGTAACATTTATTTCAAGAGGAAGAACTCGCGTCACGTTCGTTCTCAACAATGTTCGTCGACCGACTCTACCCTGTTCCTGTTAGGACATCGCACAGTGGGTTATTTGCCCTGAAACTGCGGTCATTAATGAATTTAAAAAATTTTACAGAAATTGTAAAATTTTTATTTCTTGAGTTAGTTGAATGTCTGAGGAACAATCTATCAATATTCGTTTTCTCATTTATGCATTCATAGAGCACTGTGATAAGTATGATAAGCACTGTACAGTACAAATTGTTATAGTAAAAAGAATGCAGAGGGCCTAAATTTACGCCTTTCGAATATATTGATGGATACACGTGGACGTATATTTACGTCTTTCGTATATATTGAAAGACTTGTAAAAGCGTATACATACGCCTTTAGCAGTCAAAGGGTTAATAAAACGGTGGCATAAGATGCGATTACGATTACGCCTATCGACAGAAAGTATCTTTCCGACAAAATGTACCTTTCAGAGAGACTCCTCGATATAGTAATCTGTACACGGTTTGGAGGAGATCTTCATCTTCGTACGCCGTTATGTCGCGTATTACAATCGGTATACCGGCGAGTGCACACGCTTTATGACATAGTCCGGTGCTCGTTCTACTTCGGAATGGTTTCGATGAAATCATTTCGCATAAACGACACGACGTTAAACAGTTTTTAACGTCGGTAAAAGTCTTTGTCGTCGGTCCCGGGCTCCGGCGTAAGACAGAGTGGGCCAGTTAATCAAGATCGTTCCACGGAATATTCATTGCTGCACCATGCTCTTTAATAACGCGCACACGTAACATTCGTGCACGGCGATTTTACATGTGAAGATCACACTGCTCCGTTCGCGAAGGGCCTTTAATGACTCGGCTGCGAGGCCGTTGATTACAACTTACCGCCGGTAAACTCACACAAAATACTATCTTTTCTCCCTTTCTCGCGGCACGTGTGCTCGGCCGAAGCTGATTTTAATACTCGAGCGCGCACTATGTTGCGAAAGAAAACGAAAAAAAAAAAGAAGAAAAAAAACAGACTCATCATCGCATTACATATTAGATCAACGCGAACCTTGCGTAATATTCATACTTCCTTCTTCCGAGCGTCGAATTATAATTATTTCATGTTAATCACGAAAAGAATAGCAATTAATTCCTTCGTTATTCTGCATTTCGATGCAATATCGTTTTTGCATGAATTTTCGTAGCAACTATTATTATTCCGGTGATGTGTAAACTAGCGGTTACAGCATACATCGAAGTAAAGAAAAAAGTGTTAAAAAGAATGGGAAACAAAAAGGAATAGAATTTGTCTTACTCGTTGTCTCGCTGTCTCGAAGCGATATTTCACGTTTCTTGTCGATGTTTCTTTTTATCCAATCTTGTCGGTGTCATCGAATTAGATGTAAGGGGCTGTCGTGATTTACTCTTTGGACATTAGAATCGTACCGTCGTGGTTCACGGACATTGTGATTCATTTGTTATTATTACAAACTACCTATAAACATTTTTCATTTACGTTGAATCTAATGGAACTGCCGAAGGGAAAATATAAGTATCGGTTTAACACGTTGGATGCTATGGTCAGTCCCTGGGGACTTACGGTATCGAATTTACAAATTAATATGTTATAGATAATTCATATAATATTAAGAAATGTTCGCACTATTTCAATGGATTCCTTAGCACTCCAATGGCTCCTCTGAGGCGACACTAAAATTTGTCAGACTATTATTCAAAACAATTTTTACATTGCAATGTTTGTATTTAAAAAATCAGTAAAATCGAAGTGTCATACGTACGGCTAATAGTAACAAAAATTGTTATGCACGAAAAGAAATGAGCCACGTACAATGGTATTATCGTAGGACAAAAAATGTTTTGAGTTAGGAATTAAAAATTGCTTGGAGCGCAAAGGGTTAAGTATAAAGTTTTTAATTGGAACATTTATAGAATTTGAAATGGGAAAGCTCGATCTGTGATCGATCGAAATCAACGGGGTAAAAGGACTAAATTTCGCTGATTTCAGTAAAGTAAAATGATTTCACGGTTTCTTGTTAGGTTCTCCGGACTTCGTCGGTATTATCGACATATTCCACTGATCGACGTATCGGACGTCGGTTAGCATTATCGGCTATGAACTTCGGTGAAATTGTAGGTTGCATACTTTCTGCGCGCGAGTACATTAACTACTGGGAGATTCAAGCACTGGTAGCTCGAGTAGAAAACGTACTATACCTGCTCCTAATCGGGTAAATATAGGTGTATCGAGTACTGGTTGCAGTTCGCGATAGAAAAGCCTGATTACGCTTTTTATTCGAAGAAAACGTCGCGTTATACGCGCCGCAATTAAGATAACAGGAGATTTGCAGACGCGCAACACGAATATTGAATTTCCCGGAAGAAAATCATTTGCCGCGACCAATTTTACAACGGTGATCCAGTTCTAGGTAGCAACGTAATTCCGTGACATGCGAAAAATATTGGTTCCTTGTTGATTTAGCGGCGCAATCTAATGGCACCGTACCGGGGACAGCAAAAGTTGCTTCTTCATAATTGATTACTCGTAACTTCGATTGCTACCAACAGCCCATTCCGTTCCGAGTTCTAATTAACTGTCGCGCAACATACTGGTTTTCAAACTCGTTCCATGCGTTATTTAGAATCCCCATTGCTCGATGACATTTAGTAGAAGCTAATCTCGAGGATGTTCAACGGCAACAACTGTGCCGTTCTCTGCGCATCAATTTTCTTTTTCTTGCGTGCACGTGTCCGGAACAGTTTTCTCGTGATTGTCGTGTCAGTGTCCGGAATAAATGCGCGGATGCAATATCTTTGAACGCGATCCGATTACATCGATTGCACTACATAAATTCCGGGGTTCGTTAGTTTGTTTCGACAAGATACCGTTTATCTCTTAATTGCAATTTCCTCGTCGTCCTCCCGCCACCGTTGCACTTCCGCTAATAAAAAGCCGCGACCCGTCGTTCTTGCGGCTAAGCGTTAATCATAACGTAATTATTAACCGTTTGCACTCGAAGCTGTTTTAACTCCAAATGTAAGGCATTTCTTCTGACCAGGAATATTTTCATTCTACACGATAGATTTCATCTTACGCCTATGAAGTTCTTTTACTATTACTCGTACTTGCAACAGTTCGATTTTTACGAATTTCTTTGACACAAGCATAGTGATGTAAAAATTGTTTTAAATAATGGCTATTTTTTAGTGGTGTTTCAGAGTCACCATTCGAGTGCAAAGGGTTAATAGCTTCTCTGGAAGCACGTTTTGAGAGACGTATTTTCACTTCGAAAGAAACGTTACTAAAGAAAGACATAAGAGATCGAAACAGAGGAGAAACAATCGTTCAATCAGGACAACATACAATGTATGACTACACAGGTCAAAAGCCAGTTCAATCGATCCTTCCTTTTCAATAAAATAATGAAAAGACAATAAAGACAATGTTCCACATTGTGTTTTTTTACATAAGAAAAAATTGATTTTTTTTGGCCGGTGTTAAAAAAAAACTGTGCGTTAAAGTGTTAAAGAAGTACATCAAAAAATTTCTGATGAAAACATTTTTATAACTTCAATAATCGTGAAAGAAAGAACTAGGGACCAAAACGACTGGTTTGGTAGTTCTAGTGTTAAACAGTGCTGCGGCTATTTTTAGTGGTGCCTCAGAGTCACCATTCGAGTGCAAAGGGTTATGTTGAGTGGAAAGTTGGCGACGTTTCTTCCTATTTGACGAACGCATTTCTGTAAATATTTGTTGTTAACTTATGATTGTTCGTCAGCTTGTGTTCTAGACTTTGTTTCGCAGATATGTCAAATAGTTGCTTTCGTATGACAGCGATAAGTACAATCGGTAGATGCACTGGCGAAAAAGATTGACAATTTCAGCTGTTCCCCATTAACGCGTTTATGCTACGGTGGTCACCAGTGACCGGCGCCATTGCGACGTTTAAGAATGATTATCATTAAATTAATGGGAACATCGATTTATTATCGTAGAAGTTGACCAGATTCTAGTATGAGGTGAGAACTCCGTTACGCAATGACTAATAATTGTCTTTAACAACACTGAGTACTTCTGTAAATGAAATAAATGAAATAAATAAAACTTGTCTGAAATATATAAAATTCGGTCAGCATTCAATGTGTTAACACTTTAACTGCCGAACCAACAGCCTCAAAAATTCCACAAAATCAAAGTAGTTTATTTAACGCAGCAACAATCGTAAATTGAAAACGTCTGACACATAGTTATCCTTCAACCTTCTTGCAGTCTCCAGATACGAACTAAATAGAATGCAGCGAATATATTAGCGTACAAATTTATTTTTAAACATGAACGAATAATTCTGTCACCCATATATGGGTGACATGGCAGTCAAAATGTTAAAATGCTAACAATAATTGCTGATTTTTATCGAATTTGCGAAAGCAATTTAATTTGAATAATTGACACCATCCGAAAGAACTCCGAAGCGCCGAAATTCTAACGGGTAACGAAGCGATCGAAGTAACGAAAATCGTTTCTGTCACGGACCACCGAAAAACTAAAGAGCAAAATAACCAATGGAACATTTCGAAATATCCACTTGCGTCTAGCGAGCAATTGACAGAGTTCGTGGAGTGCAGCGAAAGTGTGGGAATCTACTCTCGAACGCACCAGGTGTATAGCTACACCTCGGACACGTGCGAATAATGTATAGCCTTTGGTGCGTGATTCGTGCATAAAATCGAGCACGGTTGTCGCAAAATGACGAGCGGAAAAAAGCTTGGCATATCATCACCTGGCTGCTCGCAAAAAATCATTATCTATCGGCGGACTTTATGCCTTGATGACAAACATGACTGGACAGAATGTAAATACAGCAAAATGATTGCAAGAATTTAACGCGATGGATGCCGTGCGAATTTTCTGAAAATTTTCAGCCGTTTCGTTCGAAGCTAGTTACCGGATAATGAAGTTCTAATATGGCATTAGAATCCACTTAATTTCAGCAGTGGTAAGCTGCCGTTCAATGTCATCGGTTTTATGATAATCATTTTTAACCGGCTGCCATTTTCTTTGAGGCTACAATTATTGTAACGCGTTCGGCGCCAAAAATGTTGCAAAAGTATACTTAACCTCTTAAGCACGGCTGAATTTTGCGCGGGGCTGTTTCTGTAGTATAAGATGACGTCCGCGGAAGCCACTATAGTGACGCATCGTGCCTAAGAGGTTAAAGATGCTTGAATAATGATCACAAAACAATAAAATATATATATATTTGTTAGATTTTGTTTAAAATCTTCAACAGGTGTCTAGCTCGTTATAATATGGCAAGGATAATCGACCACCGATGACCATAATGGCGTTCAACGTGTTAATACTTTACCGACCGGAAGCTTATTAATAGCACTTTCAATTATTGTGATGTCTCAAAACGAAGCTTAAAAACTGCGTTTACATTGCAATTTGTAACGAAATTATTAAATAACATTACCGAGGATGCTTTATTGGTTTACAATAAAAATTGCTGCCAGCATTGAATGATCTATTAAAAAGCTTTCAGTAATGGATCATGAACCTTAGAAAATTCTGAAATAATCGCCGGTCGGTAAAGTGTTAAGAAGATCGATGTCTTATCAGCAACTCGTTCAAACAAATAAACAAATTTTATTTGGAAATTGTAATTTTGACAAATCTCTTTGTCAAACTACTCCGAGTTGTGACAATGGTAACGATTGTAATTTGAACCAACAGAAAAATGAAGAAAGTCTTATCGACTGGTCTTTCGACCCACTAAAATTATAAAGGGAAAAAGATATTTTCAAATGACTGCTGTACCTTGCGACGAATGCACACAATTTTCATTTTAGAGATCCACAGTCTGATAATGACATTGATTTATGTGAGCATAGAATGCAAACTATTTCCTCTACCATTTGCAAGGTAGCAGTGCACATTTAACAATATTATTTCTATCTTGGCGCTGCAACAGGACAGAAACCGCAAGCACAATCTGCTCACGATTGTTTCAAACTACACGGAAGTGAGCTGCTTCAAAAACTTTCTGCGGACCTCGATTATCGAAGTCGTGCACAATTTGTGGTCGATCAAAATGATCGACCTTGTTGCAAGAGATACACGAACGCTCTTCGAATGCACTATCATTTGCCACATTCCTTCGGCTTTGCAACGACAATGATCCCGATCGAACGAACGACAGCGTAAAAATAAAACCGAGGACTCTCAAAGGAATTATAAACACCTCATAAATTAAAACACGATTAGAACGAGAAGCGGCAGCTCTTCGAACAGAATAAATTATGCATGGCATAATTTTATCAAAATCATCTTCACGAAAAGAGAATTTTTGTAACGTTCGTTTCTTTTCCAATATTGAATGTCACTAAACCGTTCGACGGAGAATGAATTTTTAGCAGTTACAAATCAAATATGTTAAAACAAATATTTATTTAATCCGTTTTCAAGTTATTCGAACCGCTTCATAATAATGTTTAATAATTCTGCATAATATTCGTACAGGGTCTCAAAATGTCGAAAACAAATTTAGGCATTAACGCTAGATTTACGAGGCCCGTCAAAATGGCGGGTCCCGTTAGTATTAATTTACGATTCTCGAAATCGTAGAAATGTATCCACGAGGAATTATTTAACAAATTTATTTCTTCGGGTTTATATTATTAAAAATCCCTAAAAATTCGTACAAACACATTCTTGTTATTTTTACGAAGCAGTATAGAGTTCTCGCTTAGTAAACTTAATATTAAGCGAACAAAAATAATGCGCAGAAGAGGAACAATATTTTATTAGTTTATCGAGAAGATAATGTATACGGACATAACTTGCTTTCAATTTATGTTCTCGTTACTCACAGTAACGGTTCACGGGCATTTTTATTTACTCCTCGCTTTATAATGGACTCATCAAATTTCCGATCGAACGTCGAAGGACCAACAACGACCGTAGTAAAGTCATCAAGTAAAAAAGCTGATCATTAATTCGCGAGTCACGTTGCTGATTCGTTCTCGTATAGCTGCTCGCGCCAATCTGTAGCCCGCATCTGTAATCACCTTCGGCCAATCTATGGTCCTGATCTGCATGGAGCAGAGTGTCTTCTGTTCGCTGCATAGAGTTGTCTCTGTGCATGTCTGTATCATAAATTATCGTTTTGATCGGCAGTCTTCCTTTCGAACGAATCGGTGTGCGTCACAGTGCAGGCCTTTTTCAAGAATTTCGATTTTCCGTCACGACAGGCTCGCGATCAAATCCGCAAATTTGGATCGACGTAGAAAAAAGACCGGATATCGAGCACAACCATAAAATTAAACAACGAAATTATCGTCTTCGAGAGCTGGACAAATATTTTCGCAGATGAAAATGTGACCGAACTAAAACGTTCGATAGAGAATGAATTTTTAGCAGTTACAAATCAAATATGTTCAAACAAATTTTTATTTAATTCGTTTTCAAGTTAGTCGAACCGCTTCATAATGATGTTTAATAATTCTGCATAATATTCGTACAGGGTCTCAAAATGTCGAAAACAAATTTAGGCATTAATCTGTTAGGCACAGTTGAGTTTTGTGCGGGGCAGTTTCTCTGTACGGCACAGCACATTGTAATGAAGTTTTTGATAAATAAATTATAATTTTTCTTAACTTTAATCATTTTCGAACGAGGTTTTTCATAACTAAATTGTAATTTTTCTAAAAGATATGATGCACGTACTTTAATATTAATAATTTACTGTAAGAATTGTTAATAGAATTGAGTGTGCTCAAGCCATTATACTATAATGGCGCATCGTAATATAAGATGGCATCCGCGGAAGTCACTATAATGGCGTATCGCGCTGAAGTTAGGAAACAAATGTGACAGAACACTTCTAATCGATAAATTGTGAAACTTTCAGAATCGATTTGAGAGTACCACAGTTCAATAAAGTTGCATTTGTTCGTTTAACAATATTAATACGTCTAAAATAATGCAATCTCAATTGGAATTGTTTAATAAACCGGTCACATGTTGTACAAATCGAGTCACGCTCGAAATTAATTTCTTAATTTCGAGTTTGCTTAAAATTAATTTCTGCTTAAACGATTGCAACGACGTCGTTACACTGCGATAAGAGCTAAACGGATGCGCATCTTTCGAGAAAGACATTTAGATATTAATTTTTTGGCGAAACTAAGCGACTGCATTGTTTAAAAGTACTATAGCCACGGGCTGATTCTCTGCGCGAGCAGTATGCATATGCATATTTTGCGTTTCGAGGCGAAACGTGACGAAGATTCAGATTTAGTTAGAGGGAATTAAAAGAAGTTAAGAAATACGCGTTGCAAGGGGTATATGCAAATCAACGGCGAAGACGCAGCCGAGTTCTACGCTTAGGATTGCTATTAAAACCTGGCTGAAACGACCCGTTGCACTTTGTACGTGCGCGTCGCAGAATCCTGCACGTCCTCTGTTAATGATTCGATCGTGGATCGTTATTCTTAATGGCACGTGTTATAGGCATCATTTATAAACATCACGCAGCGTGTGTCATAAAATCATGAGGCATCTCGAGCAAATATAGGGCGCTCAAAAATGAATAAAAGGGTCCGAAGAAATCGGTAAGAAAGAATGCCACCGGCAATTTTAATTTGCACGAAAGCACGAGACAGTTCACGAAAACTTTCTATTCGCTGCGATTCGCATTTCCAAATACTGATTATTTTTTAACAAATGAATCGACCGAGGGAACATTCCTAAAGGGCAACTGTAACCGAAACACTGATTAAACAAATGTTAATGATCGACGACAGTGCTAACAACACGATCATTAAACAATGATTACGCGTTTCACATGCGATTAAGTTTGAACAGCAAAGACAATTAATTACGTACATCGACGGAACAGCGACACATGATAAAAAGCCACTTAACACGTTTAACTATGCGAATATGCATGTAATCGACTGCAAAGACGGTGTCGAACGATTTCCCGTGTTTTCCAGTAATAAAACGTCAAAACAGTATACACTATTTCCTTAATGTAAACATATCTTTACTTCTTAAGTTGCCACATGAATAATAATCATTAAAACAAATTATTTAACGCAATTAATCGAAACTAGCTACATTTGTTCTCGAACACGAGCGATAAAGTTTTAAATCGATAGATGGTCGGTATCGTTCAAATTTGTTTGTCACATACTTCTTACTGGATCAAACAATTTCTGAGCATGAATTGCAATAACGCATGTATCATTTTGAAACCGAGTCTCTGAAACAGTCGCGATTGCTTGGCTCGGATGTAACGTTCGTTTGCTCTATTAATAAATAAATTATTTATGAAGCGGCCGAACGTTTAGTAAGAGAATTAGGTTTACAATAAATTTTGTCTGGATTCTGGGGCGAAAAATAGGCTCAGGCACCGCAGAGTTAGGAAAATTTCGATTTCACGGAACACTTTCGTGATTGGTCGGGGAAAGAGCGCGTAAGCAAAAATTTCCCGTATTTTTTGTCGCGACGAAATTGGAAACGGTAGAACGGGTCCGCGGGATTGGATAATTTGGCTGCAGGTGGTACGAGTCTGTGTTCTCGGACTTATAGGCAAAACCCGGCAGGCCTGCGGGTGGTATTATCCGGTTGCCATAATAGCGCCCAGCGGGTCTGCCTCCATCTTGCACGGGACCTCACTTGTGGCTGCCTAATTACCCGCTATCATCGAGAGAAAATTGCCGAAGAGACAGCGTGCGAGAGAAATAGAGAAAGAGAGGAAGAATACGATTAGGGGGAGGGGAGTGATACCGAAAGGGAGAAAACGGATCACGTGCTGCAGGGAAGACAAGCATATACCGTTTCATTATCGCAAATTAGTTCGCCACTTTGACGTTGGCGAACGATCTTTCAATTGGCACCTGTGAAACATTCTACCTGTTTGTCCCTGTCGATCCTCTCTCTCTATGCATAACTATAGAACGATGCTAGTACTCGGCGTCGCAATCTCGGTACATTAAATTATGCGATTTTCTATGTAAAAGAAGTTGCACTTCTTCGCAGAAATAAAATAGTGTTTCTCATCTTTATTTAACAAATCGAAACTGATGTGACGATGCGAAATCGCCTAACTTTACCAATTTCTTATTCACTTTAACCTCTTAGGCACGACGCGCCACTATAGTGGCTTGAGCACATTCAATTGTATCATTAATTATTAAAGTAAATGATTACAGTTAAAATATATGCATCATATCTTTAAGAAAAATTATACAATTTCGTTAAAAAATTGTTAATGTTAAAGTATATGCATTATATCTTTAAAAAAAAATTATAATTATATATTCAGTAATATTCAGCTGTGCACTAAGAGGTTAAATATACCGGTTGGTTCGTTGTTTAGAAAAAGCTTGATTTCTAACGGTTCGCATTTAAAACAGTTCCTAAAAAGAAAGTACACGTATTTATAGTAAAAATGGATACGTGAAAGATGTAAACAATTTCTATTTCACATAAAGATCCACAGTCACCATATTCACAACGTATAAAGTTTGCAGCGTGCAGAGAAAAAGAAGAATCGTTAAACGCTAAGTAATTCGTTCGATAAGATTGCACGAAGTGTTTCGGAAATCAATATTTCCGTGTGATATCTCTCAATAATTTTTCTGAAAGAGGAACTAGAACAATAATTATCGACGGACACGCATAATGAAGTTTTTCGGGAGCGAAGCTAGAACGTTCCGCGGTGTTCCGTTAAGTGGTAGACAGTTCGCAAAAAATTCATACATTTCCATAGACCGGTTACGTAATTCCATTCCTATAGCGGGGTATTTTATTTCTTTTTCAGGAGAAGCCATTCACCTTGCCAGAGACTTCGGCTACGTTTGCGAAACCGAATTCCCTGCGAAACAAGTTGCCGAATACCTCAGCCGGCAGCATTGTGAACCGCAAGATTCCTACAGGAGGAAAGAACTTCTTCATGCCACCAAGTAAGAATCTACATTCTCCTCGCTATCGGCGATGCGGGAAATCGATGCATCTGCGACGATTCACGTATCTTGTTCGTTCGCAGACAAATCACCAAAGAGCTGATGGATCTTCTGAATCAGGATAGATCACCACTTTGCAACACACGGCCTCAGCATATACTCGACCCAAGCATACAGAGACACCTAACGCATTTCTCTCTCATATCACACGGATTCGGAAGTCCTGCGATCGTAGCCGCTCTTACGGCAATACAGGTACAGCTTCGAATTACTTTCACTCAAAATATATTCAATCTTGCGCTGGACACAAGGAGTTTAACCTCTTCGGCACGACGCGCCACTATAGTGGCTTCAGCACATTCAATTGTATTATTAATTATTAAAGTAAATTATTACAGTTAAAATATATGCATCATAACTTTAACACTTTATCTACCGGAAGCCTATTATTAGGCTTTTCAATATTCGCGCTGTATCAAAATGAAGCTTAAAATTCTATTTTTACATTCCAATTTGTAACAACATTATTAGACAATATCATTGGGGATGCATTGTTGATTCGCAATAAAAATTTGCGAATTGTTTGTCCACGTTTACAAATAAATTTGTATATTAATATGTTCGTTGCACAAAATTTAGTTGAGATCTGAAGAATAGAAGAAGGTTGAAGAATAACTTTTAAGTTTTCAGTTGTTGCTTCAATAAATATGTTACTTTGATTTTGTGGCATTTTTAAGGTTGTTCGTTTGTCAGTTAACCCCTTGCCATACTATTTTATGTGTAACTAAAATTATTATAACATCTGCATCGCTAAAAATGTTACAGATGAGAAAAGACAATTTATACCTTTTATACTACTGCATCTGCTTCAATGCTTAAATATTGATTACAAATAAACATTTGATTTCGTCTAAAAATAAAGACATAATATTTATATTTATTACACTTTATTTAGAATCTTCAACGCGAATCTGACTCGTCATAAAACGGCAAAGGGTTAAAGTGTTAACAGAGGTTTTACCGTAGTTCCACGGTGCATTATCCCTTACGATTCACAAAGACGCTAACGCCGACGGTGTTTGTTCACAGAAGTTCCTAAGCGAGTCCCTGAACCATCTGGAGAAGATGTACCCGGGCAATGGTAGCGGCGTGACAAGTAGTCAACAGTCGAGCCTCGATACGAACAAGAGCAAGGACGGCACGTTGATGAACGACATGAAGAAGTGACGCCCGGAGGACCCGCCTACCTCGAACGTGGTCACTTCAATCAGGCACTCGTGGCCATACAACTGAGCCTCCGCGGGTCGAGCATTACCCGTCGCGAGAACAGCTTCTGGTGGACCACTGATAACGCCACGTATGTCCGCGATATACCTTGCGAGCGTTTGTATTATAGTGAAACCGAGTTTAGGTCGTGCGCGCACCATGTCCGAAGGTTAGGTGGTACGTGTCGCGCGACGACCACGAATTATTGCGGGCAAACGTGTTTCGCCGAGGTTGGCTGGTCGAAAGTGTTCTAGGTAAAAATCATTGAAACGAGGTCGCGAGAAATGTGCAATCGCCGAAAGTGTCAGGTCGTCGTCGATTCCAATCGGACGAGAGAGTCACGGGAAGACCTCGATGAACCCGGTCCGCATTCGGGCCGAGGTCGAATCGTCAATGACCGTTGGTGCACGAGGTGCTTAATTCTCGTTTCGTTTAACAACAACAACAACAACCCCCAATAATAACAACAAAAATAAAGCGAGTCAGGATTATGTATTTATTCGTTTCGAGCACGTTCTCGAAGCAAACACGCGTCGGAGGATCCTTTGACGAATCGGTCGCGTCTCGTCTATCGACCGTAAGAGGTAACTTTGTTCTTTCACTGCCTGTTCATACGAAGACCCCCGGTACCGATCAACAGGAACCGGCGATATCGATCGATTCGGAATCGTTTCCGACCAAATCCGAGGCACCGTAATCGGCTCTCGAACGAAGGTTCCGAGGATCGTTTGCGATAGGAGTAGCGATAGTCGAAACGTTTGCGTACAATGGTTACGGTGGCCCGCTTTGCTATGCTATTATCTCGCCTTGCGTTCCGAGGACCCTGCGCAGTTTCGTCGCGGAGCATACCCTACAACGGGAACGCTTGGAATCGGTTACTTCAGTTACGGGTATCGAAATAAAAAAAAAGAAAAAGAAGAAGAAAAAATCATTTGATCGTCGAGTCACGTTGTGTAGTTCCGCGGTGCTGCCGGAGTCCTTGTTGCTTGCGAATCGGTCGATAATTGGAGAACGTATATATTTCTAATACGTATACGCACGCAGGAGCGCAAGTATGACGGATAAGAAACGATTTCCAACAACCTTGTTTCTACGGTATAATTTTTGGGTCGACTATTTATATTGCTCAAGCATCGTTATTCTTTGCCCATTAACGAGCGTCCGACATACAGAACGCGGGGTATCGTGATTATGACGCCGTTACGTAAGCATTAATATTGTCAGCATAGTGATACATTGCTCTCTGTACACGGTGTACAACTTATAATTTAACGGCCACAAATCTAAAACCGCCCGCGAGCGTTCAACGAACAATTTTTATCGTCCGGCTGAGTCCACCACGTAGAAACGACTCTCTCGGGTGACTCGTTTACGTGGAAACGTTCAGTATGCAACGACTACTGAATATTCATGGCGGTCGCAGCCTTTGAAGTTACAGATTTCCTTGTAAACACGCTCGAGCACGCGTTCGACGCAACCGTTTCGGTGCGTTTATCGATTCTCTTATTAACTTGTTCAAACCCCTCCCGTTAGAGATTCTCCGTTCCCGATGCTGGAACGCGTTCGTCATTCTAAAATTCTCGAACGAGCGGCTTTGCTTTCGGAGATGTTCTATGGAGACGAACCGCGCGGCGCGTTTACGATGAAGCGCGAATTTGAGAAACGGTCGAGAATTGTGTACGCGATCGAAGGGGCAGTCGGGCTAGATTAAATGAACTGCGAGCGATTAACGAGGAGCTTATGCAAATTTACACGTTCACGGACGAACTTGGAGGAATCGGGACACTAGGATGCTTTCAGTATATCGAAACCGTACGTTCTGTTAACCCTTTGCACTCGAAAACCAAGACATTCCTTCTGACCTAGAATATTTTCATTCTACCGGATCTATTTTATCTTGTGGATATAAATTCTTTTACTATTACTCGTTTTTACAACAATTACATTTTTATTGCAATTAAATTTATATCAGTTGAATCATTTACCATTATACGTGATAGTGTGGCAATTTTTAATGGTGCCTCGGAGTCACCATTCCAGTGCAAAGGGTTAATACATTGAGCGCCGGCGACATATGAACCATTTAATTAATTATGAGTTCGTTTGCTTGTTTCCCACCAATGATTAGCTAAAGAAAATATTGAAAACCTTATACATTTTCGTAAAATAGTATATCTCAATTGAATATTCGTCATTTACAATTTAATAGAAATAAAATCCGCACTATCGCGGGGCCGACGCTCAATGTGTTAATACCTTGTCCTAAGATTTATTTTATGGCAACGATGACTAGATGTTCTTCGTCCTCCAAAGAAGGACGGAAAGGGAAAGGAAATTTTGTAGCTACTGCAGACGTAGCTGTTCTCCGATGACTGTATACAAGCAGTAATTAAAGAAAACTTTATTTCAATTTATGGAAAATTAACCGTTTGCACTCGAAGCTGTTTCAACTCGAAAACCAAGGCATTCCTTCTGACCTAGAATATTTTCATTCTACCTGATCTATTTTATCTGATGGATATGGGTTCTTTTACTATTACTCGTTCTTACAACAATTAAATCTTTATTGCAATTAAATTTACATCAGTTCAATCATTTACCATTATACATGGTGTGGCAATTTTCAATGGTGTCTAGGAGTCGCCATTCGAGTGCAAAGGGTTAATGATATACATATTGAGAAAATTCGAAATCTTCGTCACGAGTCTGACTCGTTGTAGGGCAAAGGGTTAATCCCTTTAGATTCTAAACAATAAGTATGTTGTTAATTGCCATTAAACGGTATTTTATTTGGTTGTTGCGAACTGTAGTCACGAATTTTCTTTCAGCAAATTATGCGGTTACGAAGAAAATCTAATCACTGTACACCGTCAAGCAAATCGTAGAGCAAAGGGTTAAGCATCGTACCTTGTAACCAGACCGTCAAATTTTATGGAAAACAAAAATTTCCCAAGTTGAGAACATATTTCACGATACTGTATTCCTTCTTCTGATAATTTTAATAAGTTGGAAAACGATGTGATCGTTACACTGCGGATTTTATGTATTTGTAATAAAATTTCTTGGTTGATATACTGAGCTGCGAAGGCGGAACGAATCGACGAAATTGTTATATTCTTTCCAAATTATTAAATTTGTTACGAGAAGAAATACTAAGAAACTAAATACTAAAATCTAATATCATTTCTTTTAATGGCTTCGCGGTTTAGACTCGACCTACTCGTTGACATCGTAAATGCATGAAATCTGCAGTCTAGTTGTCATTGTATCACGATCTTCTTCGTTGCAATCCATAAAACTTCGTGGTCCGTTCGACGGATTCTCTGTTTCGTCAGAATTGAAAGGCTTTCTTATTATTATACCGTGGATTGCACGCATTTAGGTGCGGTAAAAATGGATAGGTAAAATTTCAGAAGTAACGAGTCCGTCGATGTGTTACTTGAGCCGCCCATTTGGCAAATAAAGAGTAGAGAAAATCAGTGAAATTGTATATACATTGTACATTAATTTTTAACTTTCAATTTTTGTCGTTCGATGGTACTGAGACTAATTATTTGTATTGGTCGATACTGCCAAAACGTTTCGGGCAGAAAAATCTCATAATTAATCGATATAGTTTGAACGACTTATTTTCAATTTAGTAAAGTTATTCAAGGAAGAATAGCATTTCCATCGATATAGACGATTTTTCTTTTACATGCGGATCTGCAGCAATTAATCTATTACGTTAACACGTTGAATGCGGCGCCATTTTGCTTAACTCTCGCGTCACATTTGATTTACCTTCAAACGGAAATAATGCAACTGTGCATAAGCAATAGACTTGCTAAGCCTATTTGTGCTTTTCTGTTTCAATCGAATCTATCGAAGTAGTGCGAATATTTCTTAATATTATATGAATTATTTATAACATATTAATTTGTAAATTTGATACCCCAGGGACTGACATAGCATTCAACGTGTTAAGCAGTGAATCGAGCGATAAAAATTCTTTAAAGAAGTCGTAAACATTGGGAAACAATTTCTTGTCTCTTTAGCTAATTAATTTTTCTGGAACACCTTCGACTTATGCTTGCACGTCCTATTTTCTTTTTTTCTGTCTGTAGGCGTCACACAGCGATTCGAATGAAACTATAGTTAAGTTAAAATCAAATGGTCTATCGAGATAGCTTGCCCCACTCTACGTTTCACGCGTCGATCATCGAACACAAATCGTCGGATTTATAAAACAGTATAGTGGGGATAATTTCGTTGGAATGATCTTCAACGACCAATCGCTTTCGACGCTCTAGCGCTTAACGTTTGTATTTACTAAATATTATGGACTCAGTCGTGACATTTTTTACTTCCACCGTATGCTTTCCACGCGTCACTCATCTTCCTCCGCGCAAGAAATTCGCAAGATTTTGCAATCGAAAGATAGACACACGTTCGTCGTCTTACTCGAGGCTAACAAATGTCACGATGAACGAGAAACGGCTAGACATTAAATGCGGCGACAACGCGCGACGAACCGGCCGTCCGAGGCTAACAATGATATAATTTAGAATCACCCGATTTGATTTAGCAGGCGGCGTTCTATTCGAATCGAAACACGTGGTACACGAATAGCCGAATTATTCGTACAGTTTCTTCACGAACAATGCTTTCAGTTCCGATGATTTTTGTACAGTCGATTTAGAAGTAAACATGCGAACTTGGCATCTCCATTCTACTTACCATACGTGTTAAGAAACGTTTCAGTCTCTAAGTAAAAATTTAATATTCACGATGCAGCCACATAATAAAGCATTATATTCTCTCGTTGAAAAGTTGTTTCACGATTTCTCTGTAGAAGAGCTTAACAACAACGTTTCGCCATTGCGGAATGCGCTGTTTTCGATAGAACGTTTCTTTCTTTTCTTTCTCGGCGAGCAAGGAAACCGTTGAGGATGATTTCGAATTAGTTTCGCGGAAATATGAAGTGGAATTGTATGCTCGTTTTAGAACGTATCGAACAGCTTCGATGAAATTGTATCGTTGTACGCGCCCAGCACGTTTGTCGAACCTTTAAAGGCACTTTTATCTACTCAACTTGTCTTCTGAAGTTACTCAATGCTTTATTATACGTTCCATCTCCTATTATCATCAAGTAGTAGCAGCTCGAGTAGTCTGTCCCTTATAAATATTTATTCCGCTGTTCAAGAGAAACGTCGAATCGAATCGTTGAAACGGTGCACGCGTTCCGAATCGGCTGTTTGTTTCCAACTCGAGGCGCAAATTCCTCTGCAAAAACGATTTGCATCGGTACTGTTAATAAACGCTTCCACGTTGTAGCGACGATCACCGAAACACACACCCAGCGCCGTGATAACCGAACGCATCGAGCCGATCACAGAGACGATCGATCGCGGAACTGTGTTTCTCGCCATTGCCAAAAGCGATTTTCGTTGTCCTCGGCGGTCAACGAAATAACGGAACGAGGGCCGCCCAGCATGTTTGCCGAGGATCGTCGATTTATCCGGCGAGTCTCGACAGAGGCCCGAACGAAATATCGATTCCGAAGACCACACTCATCGTGCCAATGCGACAGTTGCCATTTTCAGATGTGCCAATTAAACGATATCGAGTTTAGAAACGTAAGAGCGCGCGACCGGAAGCGAACGACGATGGGTGAAGGACCGAACGATGCGTTTAGGGTCTTCAGGGGGGGAGGGAGGCGAAATGCCGTGTCCTTGAGTGCGGAGTTTTCGAACTAAGGGATCGGACGAGGATAATTATGAATTCGTCTGGATCGAAACGCGTGCCGCATGTTGTATCGCTCTACGAACGACGGAAAAAAGTAGGGACGCGAAAGTAGAGCGGAGACATGAGATAATTGCGTCGAAGTACAATACCAGGTGAACCTGAGACATATCTAACTTTGTAATTAAATCTTAGGCGTATGTAAATGTAAGATTAAGAAACCTGATCAAACGTCTCGCGTTCCGGGATATTATGTACAGAGTATTTGAATCTTTCTTGTGATATAATCGTACACATTACTAAGGTATAAAACCGATAACAAGGCAAAAACAAAAAAAATACTATTATCATTCCATGTTTTTTCATAGAGGTGAGGTATTAGCGTGGTCGTGACGAGCGCCGGATACCGCTCCGTTTTAATTAGACGTATTAATGTACATTTCGACAAGTTCAAAGCCGCCAGTCAAATATCTTCATTCCGTCGACAGATTTTCACTTACCGACATTCCTGTTTCATTCTTGCTCTCTCTCTCTCTCTCTCTCTCTCTCTCTCGATCGCGTCGTTCGAAGATTATCTATGAGGAAAACGTTAAAACGAGAGAGATAAAGAAAAAAGCAAAGAAGAAGAGAGACGCAGAGAAGACATTTCGAGTTTCAGACCAACATTATTCTTCGGATTAGCTAGGAAGAGAAAGAACAGAAAATCTTATTACACGTTATTTTCACTCACGACTACTTAGGCGAACTCGTTAGACTAAGGTTCCGTAAATTAATACTTATTTATAATCCTTAGAGCGGCCGTAGAAATACGTTTTCTACCAGAATTTCTGTGCCAACTGCAAAGAATGTTGTAGACAATTTTTTTTGTTCCACGTTGAAGCATCATTCTAATCTTGTAAGATACTCAGATATATCTTTATTAAATATATTTGAATTTCGTAGTATATTATATTCTGATATTGATTATACATTTCATTTTTGTATATTGGTGTGTGATAAATAAATAAGAATATTGTTTCTAAGTAATTTACATACTTGTGCTCGGGGCTCGACCTCAAAAGATGGACGCCATCTTGGTTGAATGGTTCTTGCGACGTTTGAATCCTAACACTATTCAATCCAGCATCCTATCGATCTTACTGTATCAAGATATTTTAAATAATAATGCAAGAAATAAATTAGATGAACTTTAAATACTCAAAATTCTAATGTACGTAAACTACACGGTTTTTGAGTGAGCGACAAACGACGAAGTAGTATAACTAGTCTACGACCAGACAACGTAAGTGACATTTTAATAAGATCGTTATACTAATTGAAATTAACTACAAACTATAAGGAAAATATAGCATCGACCAACTCGGTTGACTTACAATAAAATTTTAGTTGAAATTTATTTGCTAACATTACTATCAAATAATATTTTTCATAATTCAAAGACGCAATATGTATTTTAATTTTTTAAAAGTGGACTCAAAGAATGAGCATTACAGGACGCGCAAGGATTAGAATATATATTATATACACGCTATAATAAAAGAATAATGTGTCAGTCTCAAAAAAAAGGATGACTGCAACAAATGTATTTTAGAAAATAATAATTGGACATACTTTCGATTTGTATATTTCATTTATTTATAGATCTTCAGACACATGTACACATATTCATACACACTCACTAGGCATCGAACGAAACGTACACGTTCGATTTGGTTCCATGTTATTGTTAATAAAAATTGCTGGAATTAAAAATGGAATACTTTTTCTGGACCAGAGGTTTCAGACTAATTCGTACAAGGGATGAAATGCTTTGAGGAGTAAATCAAGGTGGTCTTACGACGTTTCAAGCGAAACAGAGCGGATTGAAGCGAACGGAACCACGTTAAAATGCGCTTAATCAAACAGAGATAATCTGAAGTGATTGGGATTCCAAATGAAGCTTCGGGTATCATTCTAACGAACAACAGTATATGTAGACACATATCGTGCAATTTCGTATGATCGCGTAAATGTTTAATGAACCCAAAATTTATTGTTTTGCAATGAAATATTATATTCTTTTTAAATAATAGTAATATTGCATATATTAAATTTTCCCAAAAGCAGGAAAGCAAGTTTTGCATGAGACTAACGAAGAAAGCAGAATGAAAAACTATTCAAACATGCAGAACAGTTTTTTTTAACTAACGTTAAAAAGCTTCCAAGTATTCCCCAATTTTTATAGCATCAATTATAGTTTGACATTATTTGTAAGCACTCTGTCGATAGACAAAGATTGTAAGCTTGTTAGATACAGCCAAAGCTATGTAAAAGGCTGAAATTCACTAAATTGTACCTAAAAAAACTGATATAAATAATAGCACCACTTAAAACTTCTAGTATCATATAAAAATAATTAAAATCATTGCCACGAAAAGGAAAGAATCCTTTAAATGTAACTTATTGGCTGTCTTATAATAGTGAATTAACATTAAAGTTAGTTCACAAAATATTTTAGTACACAAGAGTAAAATAATAAATAGACACACATAAGATGTTTAAAGAACGTGAAATCGTTGAAAAGAAATGTCCAACAGTGCGCGAGGATTAAAAAGATGAAAGAAAGAGGCTTAAAAAGAATGTTAGTTGTAAATGTGATAATTGTTTAGTACAACATACTCACGTGATCCTAAGGCACTTCTAATCTCGACTGAGCAGAGAAACAGAAGATTAACATATTTCAATCCACGACAATGCGTTCCCACGCGATTTTCCTTAAGCTTCTACACACCTAAGAATGATACACGAAAAAACATGTTAGAAGTAACTTAGTTGCGCCCAGTAAAAAACTTCAATAAAAATCAATGTTAATGTATATAACCAAAAAGTGACGTCGTCAATTTCAACAGCACAGTGATTTAAACAATAAATCGTATAATTAATAATTTCATTGAAATCATATTGTTTATACCTTCAACGAACTCGGTCAAATTTTGTTGTTCGACATTTTATCACAATATTAATTGACGCTTGCATTAAAACAGAAAATTAAAAATCATTAAGTTCCGTCGTGATTAAGATGGTAAGTTTAAAAATCGTTGACAAAACGATGTCGTGAAATTGTGGAAAATATTAATGTCGCTGTTTGTATCTAGATATATTTATTTATAATTTTCCCAGATTATAATGGTGTTGATTAATGAGGAGTTTAATTAAAATTTTTTCAAACGATGCTTACAATAGAGCCATTATTCTTTTCGTTTATTTCAATTTACGAGAATTACATGTGTAAGAAAAAAAAACAGATAGTTGCTTTAAAAACGAGAAAAATATTTACGCATAAATTATTTTTACGTTCTTTTTTGTATACTCATATTGAATGGTTACAGGTTAAGGTTACATTTTTTTTATAGTGTCGTAAGAACTATAGCTTCAAGACAAACTACACAAGTCGTCGTATCGTATTTTTGTGCAGATTGTTGCACACACACGCGTTCGTTAACATTTATTTAATGTTTCTCTCTTCTTTTTTTTTTTAATGTTTAAACGTTCCTAAGTCGCTTTAATTACGTTTGTTTTCCGCTTGCCACGTAAACATAATACACATTAAGATCATATGAGTTACGATACAATTTGCATAGTCATATGCAACATGGTGTTTAATATTCATTTATCTGTTCACTTGCCACTGGATATCATTTACAATATTTTACTTTCGTCCATTTTAGACACGTATCTCTAGACTCGACATAATTCAATAAAACACAAACGACTGTCCGAGCTATGTACTCCTCTCCTTCGTAAAACAATGCCCGAACACCTTTGACCGACCGAAATGTAAAATCTCAAAGGACCCGTGTACAAAACATTCGTATCCTTAAAATATTTACAGCGAATTACTGTGATCGATGTCGGTTTGATCGTGAGATCTCAGATACGTTGCCAATTGGAATAGAGAAAGCATAATTATACGTATGCTACGAGAAGATTAATAATAAACTATATTCGCTATGTGAAATGAAAGAAAATAAATCCGACACAGCTCTGACTTTCTTTTGCTTAGAGGCTGCGTTGCGACACAGGTGGACTCGACAATTTTACTTGTTTTCTTTCCGTTATGATCCTCTTGGTCTTCTATATCCTTCCGCTTTTGACGTGTTACATTTTTTTTTTTTTGTCAGGACGGGATTTCAAGGAGCGGGTCACTTTCTTCTAATACATTGCACACTGATCTTATCATTTTTTTTTTCCGTTCGTTTTCTTTCTTTTCTCACAGAGATTCAGAAGTACGAGATCAATCAACGCAACGACAAATTCAGATTCTGGTCTGGGGTCGAATGAGCACGTGTGATCGTACGCGAGAGAAACGGCACTAAACGCGCCGTGACATTTTTCATTACAGTTTTCATTGTATTACGTGTTCCGGCTTTATCCAGCGGCCACAATAAACTCATCTGAAAAGCATGTCGGCTTCGTTACACACAACTGGGAGTTCAGAGAACAAGAAAGCATAGAAAATAAATATAATAATGCAAGACCAAATCTTCGTCAAATCGGGAAGCATCACGCGTTAAAAAACGATCGTGCGGGTGCTGCAGAGCAGAATAAATGCTGGTAATGCGGAAACACTCGCATTCAGAAGCTTTCTAAAATTAAAGAAAATTATTTTCTTCAAAGAAATCCCACGTGAAAAGAATTCAATTATTTTGAAGTTGTAATCAAAATACGGAGAAAAATAGAAATCGATCATTTGAAAAGCTTATACACCTAATAAAATCTATAAACACGGTTATATCGTAACAAATGAATATTTGTTGAATGATATAAATAAATAATTGTGAATAAATATTTTATTTATTGGAATTTATTGCACGTATTTTCTTAGACATTAAAGGCACGAATATACCTAAAACACTGAATTCTTTATGGTCTATTTAAACTTTTGTAAACTAAACATTCTACATCATCTCAATCATCACTTCAATACTATAAATAATAAATTTCTCGCGTATGTACCGGTTTGTATATTAACGTATAAAGTATTTTTAACGATCCGTAACGAACCTGTTTCATTTTAAATCACACAAATACGATGTTATTTAACTTACCTGTGGCACAACATTAAACTGATTGTAATACACTATTAAAACTTCTGGACATTCCGTGTTACTCACATTTACCTTACACGACACTCGATAAATTAAATAAAAAATGTCTAGTGTCAAAAAATTACGGCACTCGACACTTCAAAAGTTTCATGAAAATTCTAGGTCTAATTTCCCCACCAGAACTAACATTTTTCTTGCACCCCGAACATTCTTTACTCAATTTAATTAGCGTTACGCCCTGCAAAACCCAAACCATCTTTTAACAGCATGATTACCGCAAAAAAAAAAAAAAAAAACGTAGAAGGAATCGAACGACATTAAAAGAAAAAGTAAAACGATAAAATTTAGTAATGAAAAAAAGTCGAATTTGATACGTTCACTCATTTAACTGGTCGCAATACGATGAAAATTTGTAATAATTGCCTGCGTGTCGTTTACCGTGTGTGTTAGTCTCTTCCGTGCTTCCGTTCGTTTAAAAACGTTCTCGGTCGTTTAAAGGTTTTGGCATCGCAGGCACCATAGGTCGTCGTGCGTTAGGAAGATTACACGTCAACGGTTTAGGGCTATGAAATAATAAAGTCAGAAAAAAAAGATTGTTCCTCTCGGTTAGGCGTCGTGAATTATCGTAGGAAAAATAGAGAAAAGAAAATAACAAATGAGACAAAGAGATATAGAGTGAGAGTGTGAGAGATAAATAAATAGAGATAGATAGATAGATAGATAGATAGATAGAGAGAAAGAGAGAGAGAGAGAGAGAGAGAGAGAGAGAGAGAAAGAAGATTAAGAGAAAATTTATAGGATGATTGTTTGTGGAATTTTACTTGGAAGGTCGTGAGTACGGAGCGTTGCGGTAGCGCGAGCTTGAGCCCGATGTCGTGGTCGTCTTGTACGATTTCCATGCGCGGCTCGATGATTCCTCTGCGAATGTCATTCAGTGATTTATTTGCATTATTTACAACCATATTATAACACACTACGCGAAGCAGGTGTTAACACCGATTTTTCAGTTTTTGCACCCCCCGCCCCTCCTTTATTTTTAACTGTATTTAAGTCAATGTCCACAGAAACCGACTGATGGATTATTGAGTTAACACTTCGGACTGTTATGCGAAGCCATTCATGACTATTTTAGCGTTCGATATTACGGGCAAGCTTCTCGAGATGCTTTATTCAACGCAGGAAACGAGATCGTGGCGTACGAGTGCACAAACATGGGTAATCTAATATTCTTTTTAGCGATACATTTGATTTTACATTTATTCAATTGTATTTTGTATGACTCAAATAGAATGAAATTGAATAAATCATAACGTGAAGATCATTATAAACTTGTATAAAAACGATTTACATTAGAATAGCTTCTAATATTGGAAAACTCGTTTAAAAATAAATTTGTTAGCACTCGAGATAATTCTGTTTGCTAGTTACTTACAGTGACTCTTATTAATATTCGGACATTGTGCTATTCAAAAAATTGTTGCTAGTTTCGATCGTTTGCAATAGTAAATTTGAAGTTATTGTTTTATAATATAACAGAACATTCATTGTAGGTTTTTTGTTAATTTTTTGCTAATTAAAATTATATAGCATATAGCAACCTTTTGCTAATTAAAATGAATATTTTTTAACACAGTTTTGGGACTCGTACGCTTCACGAAATCATTTTAATCGTTTTAAATAGCCAATACAAAGTTTCCTAACTATTTTGTCATTCATTTTAAAGTGTTTGTTATTTTGAGAAATGTGAAGCATTTAAGCATGTTTATTCATCATCGGTAGTCCCACTATTTATTTTAATTTGGCAAGATTTAACCATGAATATCAAATTGTTGAAAATATTTTGGGAACTTTAAAGAGAGTTATTGGAGCTGTATCTTATTAAAACATTTTATCCATGAAACATAGTGATGCATTTAAATTTTTACTTTAGAACTTTAAATATTAATACGTTGTTAAATAGCTCGTGTCCAAGTAATTTTTGTTTATACTTATATTAGATGATTGTATTTCAAAAAGTTTAATTATTTTTTTTTTTATAGAACAATAATCCTATGGATCTGTATAAAATTAATGAGAGATTTAAGTCGATAAAGTTGGGAGTGTGTCGCATGTATTACGTTAATTGTGTACGTTGTGTGCATCTCTATTTACAATTTACGTTTCTAAGCATTTGGAACGATTAAACTCTACTTATTAAGTTAGAAATGTTTTTGGGGAGAATAAGAAAAAATAGAAACATTACCTGGATACTCGGATGTTTCATAGTACTCGTGGGATGAGTGTGGGACAGAGTCATCATCGTAGTCGTATGTTGTATACCTCAAGGAAGGATACATATATCATCTATATCATCTCTAGATGACTTATAAAAATGTACAACGCAACAGAACATTATGTTAAAACTACAAGACTTCCTTTTACATATACTGCAATGCAATACTCCGAAGAGGTTGTAATACAACCATTAAAACAAAAATATGATATCTCCTTATGTCAAAAACACAGATCTACTTCAATAAATATTTGCAGAAACATTGTAAAAAATAAAACACCGTATTCACTGAAAGAATGCATTCAAACAACATCCCACCAACACAAATATTCATTAATAACAATGTCCTATGATAAGGAACCTAATTAATCCTTACTTAATTTGATAAACTTTTGTAAGTGTGTAGAATAGCAAAAACTAAAGAACATGTAATATTTATTGGTGGAAACTCGAATTCAGAAATTCATATTATCCTCTGAAAATTAGCAGTCTTAAAACTATTCTAAAGTTTGTTGGAGATAAAAATATATTTGCAAAATGCAAATATTAAGACATATTTTTCTTGGAACCACAGCTGATTAAGCAAACTATGCGAGCTTATCAATATTAATGAATTTGTTTGATTAAACGTGCTTAATACACTTACCCTGATGTCCCGGAACTGTAATGCCGGTCTCCATACCGGCTGCTGCTGCTCGTGGAACCATGGTAGTCATAATCGTGGTGTGACCCGACACGATTGCTCGGTGGCGGTGTAGCGGTCTCATAGCTACGAATAGAAATTCGCAAATATTTAATAGAATTCACCCAACAATGACTCATGTTGCTATAATTGTAGGTATACTTACCCGTAACTCTGATCCATAGCGACTCTCGCGCGATCCAAAATAGAAAACACTTTACTTTTCGCT
The DNA here is from genome assembly GCA_028453745.1 of Agapostemon virescens. Taxonomy (NCBI): domain Eukaryota; kingdom Metazoa; phylum Arthropoda; class Insecta; order Hymenoptera; family Halictidae; genus Agapostemon; species Agapostemon virescens. The sequence continues at coordinate 6,632,840 of CM052090.1, read as the reverse complement.
GATACGGGTCGAGACAATGGTCCTCGACTTGACGGCGGTGGAAGTATAGCAGCTAAACATTTTGACAAAATTTAAATAGTATTCTCATCATATTTTTCTTATAGTATTCTCACACCCATTCCATCTACTCCGAATTTTAATTGCACTGATGCATCTCTTCATTTTTATATGATAATCTATCTATAGATGAATTAACAGTTTAGAGTATAAGAAATTGTGGGAGTGTTCCTCCTATTGTATCAAGTTCAAACCCGCCTTAAGTCTAGAAAATGCGCAACCCTCACTTCAGCAAACATCTTTTCCAATTTTTACAAATAGGTATAGCTGAGACATTAGTTATTGTACAAATGGGATCAAGGGCATTATGTTTCAATGATCAAGGTGACAAAAGATATGAATATGTTTCTAGACTGCAAAAGGTTGAGTCTAGCGGTAAATGTGTTGTTTTAAGAGCTGTGTAAAAGTCCAAAAATATTATACACAGAAATATGAAAAACATGCACACCTCTAGTTGTTTTGTGCTCACCTCTCGATGATCGTGGTAATGTGGGCCTAGCAGTGGGTCTCAATATACCTCCTCCAGCTGGAACTCCTCTCACAGACGGTCTTCTGTCATCAGGGTTAATAGGATCATCAGCCATATTCATCTCCATTTCCCGCATTTGTTCCTGACGTATGTTGTCGTTGTTGTCGGGGATCAGATATTTCCGAACCTCGGCTAATGCGAATGCAATACGAGCATATGCCTCTGCTGGTGGCGCAAGAGCTGTTATTTCAACGTGTAAATCATCAGATAGATGTGCATATTTTGGGTCAAGAGACATTCGACATTCAGTTTCCTGGAATTTCATTGGAATCTATTAATCAAGAGAAACTATAACTGTTTTGAAAATTTATCATTTACAGACATTACTCAATATATTGCATTAAGCTACAACAGATTATGGAAAAATTGATTTCAAATGAAAATGATTTCGTTATGGATTATCTTATGCTTAATGGAAATAATTAAAGTATACCTTTTGACGATCCTTCATTGATCCTCTTCCTAGTACTGCCATTTTACACATAGTCTCCTCTTGTAAACGTTTCATAGAATTGCCTTTAGGACCCAACAATTTTCCAACAAAATTAAACTGTAAATAATATTATTGCATAAATACTTCTTATTACTTTCGTGTAAATAATTACTATTATAATTGATGGTTACTATGAAGTATAATTACTTTTGGGTGTTCACGAACAGGCACTAACACTTTCACAGAAACACGAATTTGTTTTTCACGATAAATATCCACATATTTCGGATCCCTTATTGGTTTTCCCATAGCTTGAGTCTTCTGAATCTCTGTTTTACAAAGTAATTATTTTTAATTACACAGCTCAAAATGACAATATATTCTATATTTCAAAGCAGTAAAATATATATCGTAAATTAGGTGTACATTATTCAAAAACTCCAATATCATTATTACATGTTGCAGTGTTGTTGGAACATTTCGCTATAAAAAAAAAATACACATTCCCAACATTGTATAATCAAATGATAAACCAAACTGCCTTTCGTTTGTGTAACTAGTCGATGAAGTAGATTTTAAAAAATATATGGCAGTCTAAATATACTCGGAGTATATTAACGTTTTACTTTCCGCAATTTTATAACCTTAAATATTAATCTTAAAGCATAGTATATATCTACATCGATTTAGATAAATTACTTATAAGAAATCCAAATTTTGTAAAAGATTAGACTACAGATGCATTGTAGTAATAAAAACAGAGATCTCGTAAAAGATGTCAACATAAACATAAACGGCGAGAGATCCAAATAATTCCATGAAAAGTATAAAAGAAGTACTTACCCTGATCAATTAATCTGGTTGCGTTTGGCCATTTTTGCGAATCCAATTCAACTTTTTCTTGTAATAGTTCACGGACATATTCTCCGACTTTATCAACTTGATGCTCCTTTTCCTCGCGTTCATTTTCCGACGAAACTCGTGGTTTAACATCGGGTTTCTCATCCCGCTGATATTTATATTCACCATTACTCGGTCTATCACTCATAATGAACACTACTATTAGCTACTTTGCAAGATGTATAAAGAAGAAAGTAACAATCTCGTTAATCAGAAAACGGAGCGTAATTGATTACTCACACGCGTAGCGTCTTTAGAATAAAGTAGCAATGGCTGACTGTTCTATCGCCAGTCAACCTTTAGGCGCACATTCATGCATATATCATCATACGTATTGCATGTGAATCTCCAAGTCAATTATATTTTGTTCTAATACTATATCGAATAATTAAAATTACAAAAAAGATTTAACTAATACCTAATTGTAAATGTATACTCTCTACTATTTCATTTCTGAAATCTATTAATTAATATTTGACCTTTTAATGAATCGAAAGCGAAATACATAGTAGCGACACCTTACGACATTAGTAGAATACAAAACTTATAGATGACAGCACACGTCTATTAATTTTGACATATAGGAAATTCAGTTTTGTAATTATTAGTTATAATTGTAAGTTATAAGAAAACCGTTTTGCAGTGCATATTTTTAAAAAGTGTAGGTATTACTTTAATCAGTTTTTCTGTATGCATAAGTAAATACTCATAAATTAATATATTATATTTGATATTTGTGTAAATTACAGACGACAAGAATATTGAATATGTACGATCGGACGGTATGTGAGCTTCCTGCGTTTAATTTATAATTGTTTATATTTATTTACAAAGGTATAACATCGTAATAAATGCCATAAAAAATGAGTCACATTATAGTAATACGAAGCTACAGGCCTGGCGATGAAATAAGCTGCAGAGAATTAATAAAAGCAGGCGTGATGTCATCATTAAATACAACATTTTTTGGAATTGTTTTCAAGGAATTAACATTCCAAATGATGATATTATTTGCTGCTATTATGTTCATTTTTTTTGGGTTACCTCTGACCATTTGTCTGTTAGTTGTACCTCTTGTTGTTTTCTTCGTATACATTGGAACTTACATAGGTTTCACTACGAAAGCTATGGAAGTCAATGAAGAAGTTTCTAATATACCCAGGTAACAGATTGAAATACAATTTATAATTTAGAAATCTGAACATAAATCAATTTGAATCAATGACGATTCTAAAAGCTTCTCCATTTATTGCAATAGGATTTATATGTCCAATGCCTTTTCCTGTTTCTGGGTTGCTGAAGCATTTGAACCATATCTAATGACAGAAAGCCCACAAAACATACACTATACTATTATGACCGAGCAACAATTCCGTAACTCAAACATTGATATCTCATCTCAAATGAAACATATCATAGGTACAATTGCTTTATGTAAAAGTCATACATCGGATAAAGGTGCATGGATTAAAAGATTACATGTGCACCATCTATACAGAAGGAAAGGAGTAGCCTCCTGTCTTATTAATGTTGCTCTTTCATTTGCAATGGAGCAAGGGTACAGTCATGCTAACATTGTTGCTTCTGAGTATACAGAATATGGAAGGGAATTGTGCCTTAAGAAGGGATTTGAGTTGAAACTGATATATCATAAACCTATTTTAGGTACATTTATAACTATATTGACATATGAATTAACATATCAGATTAAACTTGACGAAAACAGGTACGTTCCACCTGCTTATTATAAAGCGATGCTCAATAAATAAGCATTAGATCTGATATTTTGTTAATACTCCAATAAAGTTTGTATAACATCGGCAAGTCTGATAGTGCATTTTCTAAGTGTTCTTGAAAAGTCACTTATTATTACATATATAAAATTATTTGTACTATATAATGTTACAGATAGTATTATAGATAAAATTTATTTAGTAAGTTAATAGTTAACAAAGTATTTTCATGATTCCAGTATGATGTATCTATACAAAGCATTTATATAAATATATTTTTCTCACTTTTTCATATGTTCCCAATACATTTGTACCTCTTTATTCTCCCAGTGCTTCTCTGTTATTTTAGATAGGTACCTGAAAAGCAGATTATTTTATGATTATATTTCCTACTCTTAATAATTCTTTTTAATTTTATTATTGTTATTGGAAACAGCTTACTTATCTTGAATTTCTTCCAGTAGAACTTTTTCTTTTTCTGTAATGCCATTTAACAGAACATCGAAATTGATTTTTAACTGTTCTAAAGTTTGCATTCCAACAAGAAACGTGGACACATCCTCACATTGCAGAGCATGCCACATTGCTAGTTTGGCGAATTCTATATTACAATCCTAAAAATTTAACATTTTATCGGATTAATTCGATATTTTTTCTGATAATCGTATGTTTATTGTTCCTATTAATTCTAATTTATTTACCACACAACATTTTCTTGCGTCTGCACAAAGTTTTTTTGTTTGTTCTGAGCAAGGATGCCAAGATGGAGGACCATTATTAGTTAAAAGTCCCATACACGGCAGCGCAGCATTAATTATGCCAATATTATTTGTCTAGGATGTTACAAAAAAAAAAACGTTATACATTTATCCTTAAATATTAAAAAACTACAATCATATTAATAGATACAAGCGAATACTTTTCTACTTTAATTATACGAACTGAAGAAAATGGTACCTTGAAAAACGGAATATATTCCATCAACGTATCATCTATTAGCGTAAGCCTTGTATAGGTTAATACACAAGATATATTAATATTACTCTTTTCGATGCATTCTTTCAAAATGGATACCGGATATCCAGTGATACCAATGAATTTAGCCTTACCATCTGCAACTTGACGCGATAGTTCCGGTAAGGTCTGCGTGATAATTACATTTAAGTCTGAAGCGAACTCAATATCGTGAACCTGTCAAGTAGGAAATACAATTTAGAAATAGTAAATGCAGATACGATGAAAAATCTTACCTACCTGTATGACATCGACGTAATCTACACCTAAAAGGTTTAAACTGTTCTTGAAACTTTTTTTAGTTTTCTCCCTCGAGAAATCAAACATATTTTCATAATTTAATTCGTATCTTCCTACTTTCGTTGCAATGTAGTACGCTTGTCTTGGAATACCTTTTAAAGCCTACCATTGACAAAGAAAAATTCAGTATTAGCAACAATTTCTCATTACATTTTGCAGAAGGACTATTCCTATCTGGAGCTTGTGAGCATTATCTTCATTTATAAATGCGATCAAATGAAATATTAAAAAAAAAAGGTAATTGTATTTTACTGAATCCATTTCTTTAAAATTTCTAAGATTATACCAATGTTAAAAATAGTTTTTTTTTATCTCACGATAGCGTCGATATTTTATGATAATTTCGACGCTACTTCTACGGGGCTGTTACTTTATCGAAATACGTTTCTCTCTTGTTTTATTTTACTTTGGACAATGTTATCTTTTATGCATTAAGAAAATCGTGGTGGCCATTTGAAACGAAACACGGCATATAATATATTATAATTTCGTTAATACGAGACATAATTATCCCGTGAATTTGTAAAGCATAAATAAACCTGCACAAACATTAACGTTTCATCTAATCGAAACCTGAAAACACCTTGTATAATTAAATTCTCCAAGTAGGCATGATATAATTTTCTATCGTATAACTGAAAAATTGTTCATTACTTTTCCAATGAGGGTTTCGGAACGACCTTGTCCATACCATGGTCCAGTGTCGATATAATTAATGCCTTGTTTTAATGCTCGACGTATCAGCTCGATAGCTTCTTCCTCATTGTACGTACTATCAATAAATCACAATGCAAACAGTTTAATTGCTATAATGAAAAAAATTCAGAATACAAAACATTTTATTGTTAAGTATCATAGTGTACTTTATTACAATTGCTGTATTATATTCTGAGATTGAGAAGGTTTGAAAATTGTAACTTTTTCAAACCATTGTATAACGGTTGCGACTGAAACAGTTATAGAGAACCGGCAATATTTCATAACCGTTACATGGTACGCAATTCCAAGTTAAGTTGTATCTTTCTTTTTATTATTTTTCACGCCTGAGCAGAATAAAAAAATAACTGATAAATGAAACCGATATACCTTATCATAACTATCTAAAGAACCGAAACCGATATCATAATCGTTTGAAACTTGTGATTATATTCTCAAATATACAAAATGTACGAACAATACGAATTCTAACAACTATTAAAAAGATAATTTATTACCTGTACTTTAAGTCTAAATTAAACAGTAATTTGTTAACTTAAGTGGAATAAAATTTTAAAAATACTCATACATTTTACAGATTTCGGATTCGAAGTTACCGATAGTTCCATGTTATTCTTTTCACATCATCCGAGCCAGTCCTTAATTTTTTAATATTTCTATATAATTCGTTCGTAATGTTTTATTGATACTAACCCGTAATGACAACCAAAAGGCCCACCACCAAGTGACAATTTACTGACTAATAATCCGGTTTTACCGAGAGGCCGATATTCCATTGCTTTCACGGACTCTAAATCGTGAAAGCCTTCGACGTATGTTGGTGGCAACATTATGCTACGTAGTTTTAAAAAAATTAATTAATAAAAAGTATATTAATAGCAAATCAGAAAATTAATGTTGCAATGAGAAGTAACAAACACACAGTTAAAGAAAAAAAGAACAAGACAATTTACTTCAGCGTAATTACATTTTATATATTATTTATCTGCATGATATATATTTGTTGATACTCGATTATTATATCATACAGTGCAGTATTTCAAAGTTCAAACAACAGAAAAATAATATACATA
>CM052090.1:6606489-6625684 GCA_028453745.1 Agapostemon virescens | reverse complement strand
GCGAAAAATTCAGGATCAACTTTTGGTCTCCGATTCTTTTGTAATTTTGGGTACACGTTTCTAGAAGCGTGGTCAGTGTGTATGTCAGAAAGTCGATCAAGATCGAATTGCGGCCGTGGCGCGACTTTGAAATTTCGCGTTTCAGAAAATCGCGTAAGTATTAAAACATCAGTATATTATCTAGAATATTTAGCAAGCTGGTTCATAAAATTATTAAAATATCATTTCAATATCAGATAATAAGTATTGTTTTTGTTATTTTCGGATGATGAGGATCCAGGCTCACGTATAGTTGAAAGTAGAGAGCAGTGGGTCTTACTTCAAATATATGTGTTTTGAATTTATTCAGTAAACGAATCGTGTAAATAGAACCGCAACCATGATTAACAATGGTCATGTATTGTTTGATAGAACGTGACTTCCCGTGTGTTTATTACACGTTTGTATAGTGATTAACGTTTGTCATTTGTAATACATTTTCTTCACATTAATTATGTAAGGTGGTTGTTGTTGTTCTTGTTTTTTTTTTTGGATTGGTTTATAATTAAATACAATACAATGTTAATGTGTAACGATACACCTTTATATCTTCCACAAGCACAAGCTCGAACGTACCTTATCTTAAGGGATATGTTACTATTGCTAAAATTAATATTTAAATCTAGACGAAGTCTTTCCGTGTAGTTCTTTAGTTCTTTTCCATTCAATAAATCTAGATTTTTCTTTTTAAATATAGACACGTAACATCAAGATCAGGAAACTGAAGGAGTAAAAGTACACACACGTTGAATCAAACTCTTCGATGGTACACAGATAATTCACCTTGACAGTTCTCTTTAGAAAAAAGTATTCCACAGACTGAATCAATTAAAGCTATCATCAGGAATCTGCTTTTCTCTCATTGTACTAATATTTCTCCTTAATATACTTCGAAAAAGATACGAACTTACAAATTTTCCAATAGACCCTTTTCAAATTAGGCTTTGCTTTACAATAATCACTTAATATGTTCAGCATTGTTATGATCCATTTAACACGTTGATTGTTACGTTAGGAAATTAATTGTCATCGCAATGCAATCGAATAGACAAATTAATAATAATTAAAATACACAAAATAAGATGAACTTTGCAATTTTTTCGTCAATAAATTATCACTTTATACAAATTTCAAGTTAATTTATCTCATGTTCAAGGAATATCTCCTAATATTGTTTTGTTAAAGAAGTACGATACGGATATACATTAAAAATAACTGTGCCTTTAATGTTTCTGCAATAAAGACAAATCAAGGCATGAGAACTAAATTAGTACATCCCATAATTTTTATGTCTACTTTCGGTGTATTCGATTACATTATTTTCACTTTGTACGATTGTTAAACGATTGATATGGCAATCAACGTGCAAAATAGTAACATCATTATCAAAAGGGCAACGTTTTCGAAGGAAGATTGCGATTCAATGGATCCAGTCCGTGTAGCATTGTCGTCTATAAACGCTTTAACAATTCCCTTAAGTCCGTTTAATGTACAATAGGTGTGTTGCGACTTTCGAATGCACACTCTGAGATTCTCGAATGAATTTCCGAAGTCTGATCATCGCAATACGATGGTACGCACGAGCAATAACCCGATAATGTAATTAGAAAGGGCTTGGCAAGGATTGTTCTTCGAAAAGTTTCACCTTAATCAATAAGATACAAAGATTAATGCATATACAGGGTGAGGTGAATGTGCCCTTATCATATCACAGAGAGGCGTAACAAAAATATAAAACAATTTAAACTTATATAGTACTTTTTGTATGAATCGCACACTCATGCAACGGTTACGCACTACGATTCGTACCACAATGACTGGCCGTTGACAGAATAAATCATAAAATATTGCAATACTATCGATCGAGCTTCGCAATTATCACGATAACTACCAGCAGCGATTTAATAGCCTTACAAAATCTATGACTCGAAGCTGCGATTTAATGGATCTATTTTTTAACTGCAATTTTACTTGCGAATCGTTAAGTCATCCTCGAATTTACAATCTAATCATTATTTCTGCGACTATTATGCAACGGAAGGTTTTCAAATTTCTTACATATGTAAAACAGTCGTTGAAAACTATTAATGCACGTCTGGTAGGTAAAGTGATAATACGATTATTTCACATATTGCAATAAAAATATCTTTTATGAAATTAATCTTAATGCAATCGAATTTAAACATTGTTTAAAACATTCTTTATCAACCGAACATGAAAAATTTTTCTTTTTTCCACAGACGTGGTTAATCGGTGAAAAGAATTTTCAAGTAAATCGACATTTTTAGATGAATAATTTGATTACAAGAACAGTATACTTATATCAATGTTTTGTTTAAAAGATACTGTATTCACAATTAAATGTTATTCTTTGATGAAACTCTATAGCGAAGAATAAAAATACGTAATGGCCAGAATATTATTACGCGTCGATCGTGCCTTTAATTTTAACTTTCACAGATGCATGTAATTCGAAACTGTCAATGTATTGGTAGTTTTTAGAAATTAAATATCGTCTGTTTTAGTATACGTTGGAAGGGGGAGGGAACAAACGAAAGAAGTTCAAGCAAGCGTGTGCTCTCTTATTTGACCCTGTTTCTAGGCTGCGATTATTTTCATACTCCAATTACATTCGGTCGACGTTCTTTGCGAAACGCGTATGAAATAAGCATCTTTGTCAGGGACGTGCGAATTCTCAAATTCGCGAGGTTCTTCGGCTTAGTGTCCGGTCGGCAAAGCTTTGTCGAATATATAAAACTTATCCGGATGTTAAAAATATGCGACCGAATACGTACATGTCCAGACCTCGAAACTGTCTGAATGCATTCGAGTATATTGAGAAATAAAATTTCCGAAACGATTTCAACCGTATAATGCGACGTCTGTCGGGATCCAAAAAGTGTTTACACATTATTATGCACGTACATTATGCAACGTGTGTATTATACATATAAATTATTCAGAATGTTCCGTGAGAATGAAAGAAATTTTAAAAAGATCTTTGCAATGTTCTCCTTTTCTCGCTAGTCTGCGATTCGACGCTTCGTCTTCGAGTTACCAACGAAAACTGTAAGCAAACAGAACGCGATTATGGCGAACGGATTCATAGCGTTGCCGTTGGTCGAGAAGAAACACGTCCGCCATAGCCGCATGCTGATTGGCGGTGTTTTACGTTAATAACTCGGGAACGAAGGGACAAATCGCGACCTACAAAGGAAAATGTTGCTTAAATTCGCCTCGTGTATCTTCATTTTCAATCTTGACTTTTCTATAATCGAAATACGATCGTATGTAGTCGGATAGTTTTGAGATCTCGATGAGTTCTCGAAATCACGTTTTTAATTCTTGAAAAACAGATTTTATGCTATTATGAAATTTTATGATATCGCAATGAACGTCGAACGCTTTGAGGACAATTTTCGCTATTTAAACGGCACAAAGTTCACGTGTATCTACTACCTTACGTATTATACTTAAGTAACGAAAGCATTAATGCAAATTTCCCATTTCTCCAGATATTAAATATCACGATACCCGACCTAGTTTTCCAAGCAAAATATTTTTAATATTTTCACAAAACCCTATCCACTGAAGGGTTCAAACGGTAAAACTGTTTAAAAAATTAAAAATGTTTATTTTTCACGAAGATTGGTAATCCTCCGTTGAATTATGCATGTTTCCCGTTTCTTCAGATATTAAATATCACGGTACCCGACCTAGTTCTCCAAGCAAAATATTTTTAATATTTTTACAAAACCCCATCCACTGAAGGGTTCAAACGGTCAAACTATTTAAAGAATGAAAAATGTTTATTTTTCACAAAGATTCGTAATCCTGCGTTGAGTTTAACAATTTAACCACTTGCCCTTTCTCTTTTTAACTACACATTCTCTTCGTAACGAAAGTTGTGATAACGTCTTCATCGCTAAAAAGTCAACGCCCGCAACCGTTGGCAAACCTTGAGGCAAACCGATAGTCCCATAAATTAATCCAGAAGAATCGCGACGTCTGCGTAAACACAGGTAGTCAACAATCGCTGTCGCACAAGTATAGTTATAATTTGGGAACGAGGCCAAATAGGGCGCACATTTCTATGAACTTCCTGTATCGATTTTGTGGCGCGAGACTACCCGCCGCAGCGGGTCTCGCACAATGTACACTGAAACGCATAGAAAAACGACATTCCTATCAAACCGAAAAATCATATTTGCGCACGCCGATCTCCATAACGGTGGTTACCAAATGATGTTCATTCTGGTGCGAATCGCTTAGCATTATTATTGTCATCATCACTCTGTTCTCCCCATCCTCGTTTTCTCTTTGTCCCACTTCTTACAAACTTTCACACGATTCCTCGCACTCCGCCGTAGTCATCACTCCATTCTCTCTCGTTCACTCTAATTATCCGTTTTCCTCTGTTTTCATTCGTTAATACACTCGTCCTCTTATTATACACACATTTGTTCTCTCTTTCTCTCCTACTCCTTCTCTCGCTCTCTCTCTTTCTCTCACTCTTTCTCTCTCTCTTTCCTGTACACGCACACGGTCTCTCTCTCTCTCTCTCTCTCTCTCTCTCTCTCTCTCTCTTTCTCTCTGGCTCTCTGTTTCTTAATTTTGTCTATAGCTAGCCTCTGACAAAACTAAATTTCGGTAAACGAGAAGCAAGCTATTGAACGCCATCAATATTGTTCTCTCCCTGTCTTCGTTCTGCGCCGTATGTAATATTTTTTTTCGAGTTTAACAGTAAACTTAGCATGTATTGTAACACGTGCACACGCGACACGCACGCCCACGCTCTTGACCCTGTTAACCGTTTAATTAATTAATGAGGCAAGGCGCGCGGGTGAGGGTGCGCGTGCGAGCACCTCATCGGTATTAAGAATAAAAGATTAATTTTGTGCTGATTTACAACAGTGTTAAATGATCGTTCGACTTACATGTATACAGATTATACATTACGTACTACGTACGAGTTCGCCAGCGCAGAGTGCACCGCGGGGACGATTTAATTAGTCGTGGCTCACGGCCGCCATTTTGTTCCGGGATAGTTATCGATGCCACAATTAAGTACACCGCTTTGATCGAAGGTCGTTCGCAGGGTAGACCCAAAAAACGAGATGCAACGAAATATGATATTAATTATTATTATACGAATATAATTATTAACGATAAAACGCTTTAGACAATTTTTCATCGAGAGTTTCATTCAGGAAACTCGGCGAATGTTTAAAAATCAATCGAAAGAGATATTCCACGTTCCTACACGATCCTCAAGATAAACATTCTTCAATTACCGTAATGATTTTCTTTTTATTGACTATTCTAGTATGATGACATTTTTAGTTTTGATTTTGCGTCGTTTGTGCTGTAAGATGAATTTTTTACGGATTTCAACCATCTCCTTCAGTATCTTTTGCATTTCTACGGATCTCAGGATCTTTGTATTCAACCATTTTCGTTTTTCTTTTTCAGGCACTGTGGAACTTTTGATTCGTTTTCTGTTTGCGTTTTAGAAGCTCTTATGGTTTTCGTTATGTGTTTTATTAATGTTTATATGCACTTCTACGTTCCTGAGGATAAAAGTTCATGCACTGTTTTGTTTAATTTTTTATAGAAGACATATTTCTTTAATATATGTTATTGTAAATGAAGTTTGATCGGTTTACTCAAAAAAAAAAAAAAATAAAGGAAAATTGAACAAATTATTATCCGGGAATCTTTTGTGCAACAAATTAATTTTCATTAATTTTAAAATGTGACGGGTGAAAGATGCACGCAATTTTCCGCAATAATTTTAGAAGACGAGTGTTCGAAAGCACGTGTTTATTCAATTTTTATCCTGATTTGTAATTTTTCCCGTCTTGTATCCTTGTTTTTGGGTACACCCTGTGGAAAAATAGTCACGCTATTACATTTATTTCTGTCACCCATTAAATTTCGATCGATGCATTATTCGCACGGAATTTGTATCCGAAATTTGTGGGTGACAATCTATAGGTTCCAGGTGCGGTTGGCGACTCGCCTAAAATTATAGGTCACTAAATGCAGTATATCGCATTATCACCGGCATGTAACAGATATTATAGATATAGTCGGATCGATAGTACTTGTCCATTCAAGGCCATTCCCATCGTCGCGAATCTCGTCGGTTATAGTTCGAATTTCTTAACGGTAATTCAAAGTTTCTAATCTCGTTTCGAGAGTATTCTGATTTACAGTGTCGTCTTTAGGCCATTAGCCATTAATGGAAAAAGAAAAACAAATCAAGAGACTGCTTTCTATTGATTTTTATATGTTTTTCCAAGTTAGGATACTTGACATTGTGGAAGCTGCAATTTCTTTTAACACAATAATTTATAATATTATTATAACAAATTCATTTATTTAACGATGCAGCGATTGAAAAGTTTAAATGTATGGCATATTGTTATCTATCAATCTTCTTGTATTCTTCAGATATCGAGTAAATTTAATGCAACGAATACATTCAACATACAAATTTGTTTTTAAACATGGACTAATAATTCGGTCACCCGTATATGGGTGACATGACAGTCGAAGTGTTAAACAAGGTCTACATAGAAAAATAAATGTTCGAACGAAAGATTGTAATAATTTTGATAATATGAAATAAAACAGTGAAGTAGCATTTTTCGATATTGCAACCCTCTATGGCTTTCGACACGATCAAGAAATGAGAAGAATCAGAGTACTCTCTTAATTGGTAATTAAAAATTATAGGACTTATTCGTAAGGTAGTTAAGTACAATAATTTTTGTTGTAAACGCAACAGTTTTTGCTGGATCGTATTCCAAAATGAAAGCGATGCATCTTCATTCGAAACTATTCGAAAGATTATCAACATCTTTCTCTCGGTCGGGTGAGGATAAAAGTAATTTTTCCAATTCGGATGTAACATCGGTTTTGATAGAAAAACTTTCATCACTTTGAGTCGCAATTTTGTATTTTTCTTTTTAGAATTATGTACGGTTTCGATCGCTCGTATAAATCATGATTAACCGAAAACGATCCCCGCGGATCACTTTGCGCGCAACGATGTAAAGATACATATCGTCCACGATGGATCATTTACAAATATATTTACGGAGTTAGTGAGAATTCAGCGATATTAGTCCCATAGTAAGTTGGCGATAGAAAAAACCTGAATAAGTTCATAAGTATGGTTTTCAAGTAGTCTGCGTTTATGACAAAAAATGTATAGTATAGAGTGTAAAATTCTCTCGTAATGGTATCTATAATATATCATCGTATTGTATAGATGTATATGTATATGTATATATACATAATATTTGTGTGTGTTTCTGTGTGTAAACGTGTACCTGTACGTCCGTGTATGCATGTACCTGCGAGAGTCTGTGGGTATGACTGAGTACTCTGTGTAGACGTGTGTATACGAAGGATCGATTTTTTAAGTTAAGTATAATCGTGTACGAAGAGGTACAAAATTTATACGTATAGAATAGGCTATGAGGTCCGAAGGGCTATCTAATTCATTCGATTCGCGCAGACGATCCCGTTGACTGCGATTCACTCGAAATCCGCCATTTTCTTCACTGAATCGTTTATTCTTCAAACTTCAGTAAATACATCTTCACGGATTCTCTACAACAGATCAGTTTACTTTTCGACGATCGTTTTTTCAAAATTTTCCCTCGGCTTTTACGAGTATGCACAATTTTTACGGTGGATGCGAACAGACCAATGATAGTGATTTATTTATTATATATATATACAAATTTGTTGTAGTTATTTATGAATAAAAAAATTTGTTGTAGTCATTTATGAATAAATAAATTTATAACACAAATTAAATTCATGAAACAATTATTCTTAATTCGATAAAAGATTTTTGCAATCTTAATAATCGTTTCAAGTAAGTTAGATAATCTTTGAGCGACTTAAAAATATTTAAATGTGGATTTATTTAAAGAATATTAATCAGTGAAAAAAATCTTGCATACTGCAATTTTTTTTTAAGAAAAAAATATACTATTGTCCTAGGATCATTTATATAATTATTTAAAGAGTGTATGAACAAATAAGCTGAGTTTTGCATCAAAAGCAGATATCTGTAGCCAAAATAGCTGCCCACCCTGTTCCTATTGCTTCAGATTTACAAAATAGAACTCGAGTGAAAATAAACATTAGGTTGTAAGGTATGCCTTGGTTTTTTGAAATTAAAATATCCTGCAATGCAATGGATTAGTTCTGTCCTTTCATGAGCTAGGAAGTAGAAACAACTGTAATAAAAATTTGAGATATAGTAAATACACTATCAATTTCATTCGTGCACTGTCGCAAAAATTCTATTGAATGGAAGTATTCAATGTGATAATTTTCGAGTTAACCGTTCTCCAATTCGGAAAGTCATACCCTCCAATGTAATGGATCCATGAGCCAGGAAGTAGCTTTATTTAAAACGACTGTAATAAAAATTTCAGATATAGTAAATACAGTATCAATTTCATTCGCACACTGTCACAAAAATCACATCAAATGGAAGTATTCAATGTGTTAATTTTCGAGTGTAAATATCCCCCAACTCGAGGGCTGTTTTCTCACATTTCGCCGAATCGAAAAGTAAACTCACCGAGGAGACAACAATAACATCCCTGACCAGTGTGACCGCTCAGGGTTCATGCGAACGAATATACAACGGGACCATAGCCAAGCGAATGCTAGGATCAAGTCGACGCGAGAATTTCATAAAACACTACCTTTCATTACAAACAACCGGCAGCAGTTCCGCAATCGACCCTGCATCGTTAGAAGATTGTATAGTTCGGCCGAGCGCCGGTCACAGTTTCGTTTTATGGGGATGGATGATGAATGAAATTCGCCGACGATCTCTCGACGACACGAGGATGTGTGGGAATCACGAAGGCAGATCGTGTATGTCGATGAGGGAAGAAGAAGAAGAAGAAGAAGTCGAAGTTAGTATACTGATGGTGAAGAGAGGCAATAAACGGATCTTGCGAACCGTTTTCTTGCTTTGTTTCAGGATAGAGAAGAACACAAACGGGGATCGAAATCGATCGTCCACGTCTCGAAGAGAGTGTTCTCCGTGTGGGAGCACGTTGTTAATAAACTCTGTACAAACATTAACAGTCCATTTGAGAACAACAATGTTTACATTTTGATAAAACCCTGAATTAGAGCTTCTATCATTCATAAATAACGCGGGACTCGCGCGTGATCGCTCTCATTCGCGCGAATTCTTGAAACGCTTCTCTTTCTCTCTTTCTCTCTCTCTCTCTCTCTCTCTCTCTCTCGCTCGCTCTTTTTTTGGTATCATTTTTTCAAATCCTTTTCTTTTTTAATCAACGGCTCGAGGAACGAAGAGCGACGTTTTGATATGTCGAAGTGAAAGAATACAATGTTCAACGGATAGACTGCGGATTCTAAGCATTCGTAACATAAATTAATAGACGAAACACTATATTGAAAATAGCAAGATAAATTCAATCTTATCATTCGTATAAGGCAATGCATGCCACTTTTTTGTGTTCGGTAAATTCAGTGTTGGGAACATCGTCACACCACTTTCGAATTACTAAAATTGTTAACCTCTTAGGCACGGTTGAATTTTGTGCGGGGTAGTTTCTCTGTACGGCAGAGAACATTGGAATGAAGTTTTTGATAACTAAATTATAATTCTTCTTAAACATACGATGCATATACTTTAACACGTTGGATCCCACGGGGGTCACCGGTGACCGGCACCGTTACATCGTTTAAGAACGGTCATCGATAAATTAGCGGCATTGAACATTAACGCAGTACTGCCAAAATTAAGATTATAGTACGAGGTGAAAACTTTAGTTTTTAGTAACTAACAATTTTGTTAAATAACGCTGATCATTTCTATAAATAAAACAAATGAAACTTGTTCGAAGTATGCAAAATTCGCGTGGTATTCAACGTGTTAATAATTTTGGAATGAGGTTTTCCACAACTAAATTGTAATTTTTCTAAAAGATATGATGCATATATTTTAACATTAATAATTTACTGTAATAATTAATAATAGAATTGAGTGTGCTCGAGCCACTATAATGGCGCATCATAATGTAAGATGGTGTCCGCGGAAGTCACTATAGTGGTGCATCGTGCTTAAGAGGTTAGAATCACTTCCGTTTCGTACAATCAACTTGGAACATTCTTGCACAAAAATCCGCAGCCCAGTAGTAAATAAAAATAACAAAAATGCAATTTAAAATGGACGATGAAGCGATTTCCTGTTTAGCGTTGAATACAAGAACGTTCGTAACAATTGCGTGAATTGTTACTATTAAAAATAAAAAAAAAGAAATAAAGTGGTTGTTGTATCAGAAATTAGAAGAAGCTATCTACTTGTCCAGGTTTATCGATCGATATGAGAAGGCTACGCACAGTTTTTCGAAAATACGTAACATATAGCGATCAGAATGTCGTCTTCATTGGCCCTGGCGTTCATCGGCCGTATATAAAATATTAATATAAATATTTGAGCCTCGTATAGGGAACCTTGTAGTCGCTGTGAAGGTTCTTTTAAACCTTGGAGGGACGCGCAATGGCGAGCGACAATGCGGATCTGTTTAGAGCCTATAGCAATTTGTGCCTGACGATGATTTTTTTTTTTTTTTTTTGGTTTTTTATTTTCTTTATCGTTTTGGTATCGTTATATCAGTCTGAAAACGATTAAGAATCCAGCCATCAGCGGCTCGTGCATCTTTGTCGATTGTCCTCCTCGTTTTGAAACCCATTTCGTTTGCCCGTCGCTCTAATCGCCCTAACTCATCGAAGCGGACGCGTACCGAGCGAGTCCATGATCACAGAGTCGTCGTTCTATTTTTTGTTTTTTTTTGTTTGTTTTGTTTTTTATCGTTTTGGAATCTTATATTTAAACGACACAACATATCATGCATTTCCATTTAGTTACACGCACGATAGGATACGAGCTTTGACATTGATAATACCATTTATTCGGAAATGACGATGGATCTTTAAATTGTTCGATTATCATTTTGTGTAAGTGTGTGTAGATGTTATTTTTTCCTTTTTTTTTTTTCATTTTTTCTCTTTTTGTTGGTTTTTCTAGCTCCAACGTATCAGTTGTACTATGTAGGAGTACTCGCAGGGGCGTGCAAAATTTTAATGTTCGAAAGAAGAATTATTTCGCGTTCCATGCATGTCGACGAATATTTCTTAAGTAAGTAAATCTATGATCTAGCACAGTGAGATAGAAACGAAGATAGTAGAATTGGAATTAGTTTTTGATCAGACTTCCAAGATCTGCGATTTGACTCTGCGTTTCCATTTTCATCTTCAAAAATCCTGCGCATTCGGATCAATTTTATTTCATTTATACCATTTATTCCATTTAATAAATTCCTTTAGCTCTCGTATGTCCTGCATTCTCCCAACCGAATTTGTTAACTAATTAATTAATTTGTACAAGGACAACTAACATAAATTTATCACTGTAAGTATATTGTAAATGTGTAAGCACGTTGACTAAGTGCCAATTGTTATTTTCATGGGATGCAATTTATTGTTTATTAATACAACAGCGTTATTAGTCCACGAATTTTATAGCCTACAATCTCGATAAGAAATTGACTGTTTCAATTTGAAAGAAAAAACATTAAACATCTTATAAATATAATAATAATTCCTTGGACGAGTTATCTCATTCGTCGACCGATATTCACCTCTATTCTATCTCACGTTTCATAGCCCTCATCCTCTGATCACAATCGTTGCAAAATTCATGTCATCCAACAGCTTCGTCGATCAATTGCGCAAAAGCTATGCGCGTTCTTCGATATCTAACACACATAGTCAATTAAAATGAAGCAATTGCACGCCCTTGCTACTTGTTACAGTATAGAGGAGAACGGTGTCGTGCCGGAGACCGAAGTAAGTCGCTTACATAGTTAGTTACAACACTAATGGAAAAATGTCGTGATGTTTTGAGGCCTTAACATGTTCGAGCACCCTGTAAATTCACCATGTACGTAATCTGCCACGTAATGCGTCTCAACAAAATGGACGAACGCTCTTTGTCAATCTTACGATAGCGAACGCAACGACTAAAGCTTTTTCTACGGCACTTCGGCTACGTCACGGAAAAAACTAGGGTATTCTATGCGGAAAGTCGGACAACATTACCGTTCTCCAAATATACTTCGCAATCGTAAGGGACATATTAATCGTCCCTACGTCTCTCGTCGGGTTTTCATCGACAGGATTCATTTTCTCAGATGATGCCACTTGGTAACCGTATGTCTAACGTTCGTCATCATCAGGGACCAGTGCTCCAATCCTCTTCCTGTTGCCGTTGGACCAATTATAACGTGACCCACCGAATAGGGCTTCGAGCTTAGACTCTGATCACTTTTTACCTCCGCGACTGTCAGTCTCAGCTGGGTGTCCTGAAAGGGAAACGAATAGATATTAGCATTTGCCTCTGGCCACGATCGATAGAATGATCAATTTTTTATCGAGGTCATGGTAAACTCTTCTGCGGAATTGATAGAGTACCCCTTTTGCTAGGGGTAGTAGCAGGACCCGATGGGAGGGCGAGATCGTATGTGTCCCTGTCACACATGTGTTTCTCATGAACTTAGAGTAGGTAGGAGAGGCCGGCCTCTCCTGAGAGGAATGTAATGCGGGGCACACTGCTTTGGATGCGGGTGCAATGTTTCCAGTGTGCCCCAGGAGTGTTAGGGGCGGGCGTAGAGGGTTTAGTGGGTATGCCGACATTGCACACCCTGCCGGAGAGTCCCACGTCCCGCAGAGGACGAGGTATCCGTAATAGGATTCCCTCTGCGAAACAAAAAAAAGAAAAAAAAAATGGGGTAGTAGCAAGAAGCAGTGTAAACATTTCTGTAGACAACGTTTCCGATCTTCTCGAAGCTGCAGAAGTATCGCTTTCTTTGTTTACAGTGACCATATTAGATAATTTACATAAATCCGTACATCGAGAGTGTGGAAGGGCACGTTGAAAATAATCTCCTCGTTGAAAATTGGACTGTCCTCCCCCACCTTTATGGACGTCTTCTTTTTGTCGACCTTGTTTCCTGGTAGCAGCAGGTAAATCTTAAAAACAGAGCAGAAAAAAGATTTTCAATGAACGAAGCAAAAGTTAACCGGAGATCAAACGTATAGAATTTTGGGAACGACCGATAGGAAGTTCTTGTAAAATTATTTTTTCCAATTCCGCAGGGGTTTGTAGAGTACGCTAGTCTGGCGTAACACAGGTACTATCTCCTGAATTTAGTGTATTCTGCAAACATACCTTAACGAAGAAACTCCCTGGCACACTGGTGCCGCGTAAATTCCTTGCCTTCAAGATATGTAGGTTGAGTCGTTCGTTATTCGGCCAGTAGGTCAAAGAGAACAGTAATTCACCTAACCGCGATGTTGGCAGGGGCGACCTTATGAGATTCAGCCAGGTGGTCGTTGTCGCTCTTTGTAGCGGCTCTAACTGAAAGGGTGCTCCACCTATCAGGTTGTCGTTGCCATCTATACAGGAATACGCCTTAAACATTCAAATGTTTCAATGATTATTATCAACTGTACAGTGTACGTAGATTCGACAATTTAGTTGTTTCGTAACTATTCAAATTTTAGCGAGCGTGCAATATTCGAAAGAATTCTTAATTTATTTCAGATAATTATTGTCAACTGCAAATTCTATATAATGCATTTACGAAATTAATTTAATTAGTTTCAGGCAGATGTAGTCAGTTAGACAGTTAGACATTTCCCGCAATGATCACATTATCTTTCGGCTAAGACAGAGATCTTTGGTATAGCGAAGGAGAAACATGGATTGTGCTGTGACAATTTCGGACATACTTACTTCGAAATACAGATAGCCAGTGGGAGGACTGTCAAAGTTGATCACAAAGTTTTGCTGGTAACTGGGCGATGAATTCTCTTTGCATAGTCGCGTTTTCCAGTCGTCATGCGTGTAGATTGTGTCTGATGATGACACGAATATTCTGCAACGTAAAGCGTTCTCGTTAATTATGCCCGAACTATGTATAGTCTGGTTCAACTAGCGTGGAGCTTCAAACTGTCCCACGAACCCTTCAATTATTTTGCGTGTTATGAAACCGGCCTCGACAGTTTCTCTTAACACTTTGACTGACATGTCACCCATATATGGGTGACAGAATTATTTGCCCATGTTTAAAAATAAATTTGTACGTTAATATATTCGTTGCACTAAATTTAGTTGAGGTCTGGAGAATGAGTGAAGCTTAAAGGATTACAATCGTTTTACAATCGATTTACAATCGTTGCTTCATTAAATAAATCACTTTGATTTTATGGAATTTTCGTGGTCAGTGGTTGGGTAGTTAAAGTGTTAAAGATTCTTCCAAAACTCAATTACAATCATTTTGAAAACCTCTCGATCTCCCCACAAATAAAAGTAAAATCTTACCTGACATACGTGTTCGGTGCAGGTTCGGGAGTGACCAGTTTCCTTGCTTCCAGGATACTGACACAAAGTTTATAGTAGTTGTTAGGTACACGTTCGATATCGTACTCGACGCCTACGCAGAGATGCCCAACGACAGTCCGATCTTTGAGATCAGTGACAAATCCACTGACGTTGGAGCATATGCTGTCGCAACTGATTGCTCTTTTCAAGGTCGATTCATCCGGTGGTGGCTCCGGGTCCGGCCCCTGAGATCCGCGACGATTGCAGGAACTGATTCCATTGTAATCGTTCATTGAATAATTCGTCATGAACGCATCCTCCTATAAATTAAATTTCTTCACTAATTATTCCACGCGACACGAGCGTCTCCGGTTGCTACTTCAAACTCCGTCCGCTCCTCGGCTCAAAAATTCATTTCTTTTTTAGCCGCGAAATTCTTGATTCTTTTTGCACGCGTATTAGGTAAATTTTCAAACTAATTTTTCTCGAAAACAAAGCCTTGTATCAAAAAATATTATACTATATTTTCGATCCAGTTTTTTATGTACAATCACCTCCTGCTCGGTTGTATCACCAGTTACGGGACACCCTGTATTCTGGTACATTCTAGTGTATCTTTGTATATTCTGGAATATTATAGTGTATTCTAGTACAGCTACTCGTTTTAATATTCGGACACTATGGTTTTTGCGAAATTAAAGCTTTATGTAACTTAGTTCAAATGTGGTTATCGAATTTTGTGGTCCGTACTGCGTTGAAGCACATATTCTAAAGTAAATCTTTAATTTCGCTAAAACCATAGTGTTCGAATATTAAAACGAGTAACTGTATGTCAGGAATACGAGTGTATAGAATGAGGAGCTGTTTCGTACCTGAAATAATCTCTGTTTCATGGCAATATTTTCAAGCACGCTACCAAACTCCTGGCTGCTTGGCGTTCTGCAAAACAAGCTAAACGATCGCCGCGTTAATCATTTTCTTTCACGAGTCCAGTGGATAGACGGGGTCGGCAATTAGAGGATGCATACCTGAACCTGTTCGAGTCGTCAAACTCGTTCAGCTCGTCGAATAAACCGTTCTGTCTCTCCATGCTTTTTCTCCTTTGTTTGAAACTGTTCAGGATATCCTGGAAACAATCCTCGTTAAGTACAGTTCGAATTCGCCTTGATTCAATTCAAGTCGTCGGATCATTAAAATAATCCGCATCTTCCACTATAAATAATGAAAATCATATCTGGATCACCAATTATAACGGAAAGAGACACGAAAAAAAAAAACGGAAGACGATAGAATTACGAGATATAAAAATTATATTCATGTTTTCGATTGAAATAACTTTAACCCGTCGATGTGCAAATACGCCTGTGTTCAAATATCGTTCAAATATTGCTTAACCCTTTGCACTCGAATGGTGACTGGAGCACCATTAAAAATTATGCCATCAAATAACGCCATTATTTGAAATAAATTTTACATCACTATCCTTGCATCTAGGAAAGTGATAACAATTCCACTGTTGGAAAGATGAATAATAGTAAAAATCTGAATATGTATAAAAGGAAATAAATCACGTAAAGTGAAATTTTCGAGACCAGAAGACATGCCTTGTTTTTCGAAGGTAAAACAGCTTTGAGTGCAAAGGGTTAATATAAATAGCAAATACTATTTTGTCAATCAGCAACGTATCCGTGATCACCTCGAAAAAATATTTGTTTTGAATTCATACGAGAATCGTTATGCTAAAAATTGAATAGCGTGTTCGATCACGTTAAATTTTACTTAATACCTGTTTCAAAGGGTTAGCTAATTAAATTATTACACGCTGATGGGATTGCCATACCTCCGAAGTTCTCGCAAAGGTAGGATCCGTGTCGTAGTCGTAGATATCTTGATTGTGATCTTTTAGTAGTAATGGCGACGGTGGAGGGTTTTGTAAACTATTGAATACCTGTCGAAGCAACATCGTTGTTTAATAAGTATTGCTCGCGAATCAACGTATTTTGTACAGTGTAAACTCTACCTCTTGTGCAGTTCTTTGAGCTTCCATATTCAGCTCGGGACTATAAAGATCGGAGCTACGTTTCGAACCATCGACGCTTAATACGTCGGAATCATTCTCTGCGTAAAGGTCTTGTATGTCGGTTTGCAACGGACTTGTGATATTATCATCTATCAATGACGGAAATCTCGACGGAGAAGAGTATTGTTCGTTTGGTTGTTGCGGAGCGTGGATCCAACTATGGTCAGAGTAAAAATAAATGTTAATAACAATGTTAGATGCCTGATATTAACTATCTTTTTTAACACTTTAACTGCCCAACCAACAACCTCAACAATTCCACAAAATCAAAGTAATTTATTTGATGAAACAACAATTTAAAATTTAAACTATATGATGCATAGTTATCCTTCAACCTTCTCGTATTCCAAGATTTCAACTAAATTTAGTGCAATGATTATATCAATGTACACATTTATTTTTAAGCATGGACAAATTATTCTGTCACCCATATATAGGTGACGGAATTATTTATGTCGTTTCTAAATGAATTTTAACGTTGATATATTTATTGTATCAAAGTTGATGGTGATCTAGAAAGTGCAAGAAGGTGGCAGGAGTATTCTACATTATACATTTTATTTTTTCAATTTTTATTTCATTCAACAGCTCATTTCGATTTTGTAGAATTTTCGTGGCTGTTAGCTTGGCCGTCAACGTGTTGAAGATATGATACGCGTATGTTGACTTTAGCAATTTACTTTAATAATTAATAATACAATTTGAGTGGCGCGTCGTACAAGAAGATGGCATCCGCGAAAGCCACTATAGTGGTGCATAGTGCTTAAGAGGTTAAGAAAGGTTAAGAAAGTTATGGTCATTGGTCAACACGTTGAATGCGGAGCCATTTTGCTTAGCTGTCGCGTCACATTTTATTTACCTTTAAACGGAAATAATGCAACTGCGCCTAAGCAAAAGACTCGCTTAGCCCATTTGTGCTTTTCTGCCTCAATCGAATCTATCGAAATAGTGCGAGTATTTCTTAATATTATATGAATTATCTATAACATATTAATTTGTAAAGTTGTTACCGTCAGTCCCCAGGGGCTGACATAGCATTCAACGTGTTAACACCAGAACTACCGAACACTAAATCCAACGATATACATTGCTTTGTAATAATAATGGGACTGCATCTATTAAAACTTCATGCAATTCTTATTCTAACGTGTACGTCATTAAAAAAGTACATCCGCAGATTTCTGATGGAAACATTTTTATAACTTCAATAATTGCGAAAGAAATAGCTAGGGACCAGTCAAAATGACTGGTTTGGTAGTTCTAGTGTTAACCCTTTGCACTCCGAGCAATTTTAATTCCTAACTCGAGACATCTTTCTGTCCTAGAATAATTTCTTTGTACGTGGTTCTTTTCCTTTCGTGCATACCAAATTTGTTACCGTTAATCATACGGCAACACTTCAATTTTTACTAACTTTTTAATTGCAAACATTTGTAACGTACAAATTATTTTGAATAATAGTCTGACAATTTTCAGTGTTGCCTCAGAGGAGCCATCGGAGTGCTAAGGGTTAATAATCCAATGATTATTTCGCAGAGGAATGAAACCTTTGTCATTCTAACGTCGAAGCTTTTGCAAGTCGATCGAACGGAACGTACTTGTAAAACTTTGATTTGTCGATGTAATTCCCCATAGAGAACAGCCTGAGAGCGTTGAATATCCTCTCGCCGGTTATCTTCCCGTTCTTCTTTGGCACATCTTGTAGCGGATCCGGCGGAGCAGGCGGCGGTGGGACCGGGCTGGGCGTAGAATCGCTGGTGAAGTTCATTATATTGATCGGCTCTGGGATCGTGTCATTGTAGAGAACGTGATCCTGATCGAGCTCGCTCATCGTGTCGTAAACCGGAAGAACCGGCAAGCTGCGTATATATTGGGAGACCTTCTCCAAGCCCTGGGACTCTCTGAACAGGTAAGACGAGTCGATGCCGTCTTGCAGGCTGGTGCTTCGAAACTGTTTCATCTCCATGCTCTGCAGCTCGTTGTTCTTACGGTCGAGCTCGTTGCCGAGGTTCTGGGTGCTCTGCAACATCTTCGGTAAGGAACCAGGCTCGTAGACCGGCTCCATCACCGACTGGCTGATGGTTACCATGTGGTTCCTCTGGAGTATGTCGTAGCTGCCGTAGCTGTCGTTGCTGTCCTCTTCCATGTTGCCGTTCATGGTTCCCATGGATTCGTGCAAGCCGTAATGTACCCTAGAAGACTCCATGCCGGTGTCCAATTGCCTGCAAGTACATCGTGTCTTCTAGTATTTTTCGCTTGGTTCTAGTTGGTCGCATTTCGACAAACTTTGATTTTGGTAATGTCGAAACTGTTGAGGGATTGCATCGAGTGAACAACTCGCGTAAGGAAGAAGTAGAAATAAAGGAAGCTAACGATGGAAGAATATGTACGCTGATCCACTACCTTGGACAAGCACGCATAGTCATACCTGCGAGTACTTGCAGGTTGTCTAGAATTGTCTGCGATCAAGTGGTACACTGTCTGTTGCGTCTTAACTCATTGTTTCTAGACTCGCGGTCAGGGTTTATGGCAATTTTCAGGTCGATCGGATTGAAATTACGGAAAATGTACAGATCGGTGAAACACGACAACCCCCAATCTGCTACTTTCTGAGGGGG
>CM052090.1:6572715-6601489 GCA_028453745.1 Agapostemon virescens | reverse complement strand
GTTACGATTTCGATATATTTGAAGATTGTAAGTGGTCTGACCGTTATTTATAAAGGTATAGGATAGTAGAGGATAATAGAGGTAGAGGATAGATCGTAGAGTGTCGTTGCTTCATTAGGTTGAATGTCGGTTTGCTAGGTGATCGGTGTCAGGTTCAAAGGTTGCAAATGGTAAGATCGTTACCTGTAGGAGCTACACCTGTTGTTCTGCATCCTGCGTTCTTCCTCGAGCTCGTACCTCAGTCGAGCGTCCATGTGAAAGGATTCGGTAGTTGGGTCGACCTCCTCGTACCTAAACGCAGTTTCGTCCGAGTCTTTGTGGAGGCCATAGCTCGGCATCGACGGGGTCTGGAAAAGGAATACGGACGGACCGGCTGTTCTTGAGGGAGCCGAGGATCTCTGCATCGGCGGAGGCGGAGTTAATGGACCTGTGCCAGACTCGAGCATTCTCAGTCTGCTGCTCGAGGTTTGAAGCGGAGACAGCCTTGGTCGAGCGGTTGCCCTTGGTTCGGGCGCCGGTCTCAAAGGTTGCGGCGGGATTTTGCTATCGGCGGTGCTCCGGGGCAGGTCACTGTCCACCAGCTCGAATCTGCAAGTATCGACTTACTTCGATATTCGATCGTTTCACCTATCGCCAACTTTTAACACGTTCAGTGCGGCGCCGATTTTGCTATACTTTCCGCTCAGGCGACAGAGCGTGAGCACTTGTGGCGAACGCTAATCTAGGCCGCGCGACAAGTAGACATATTCACAAATTTCTAAAGATCGAAGGAAAGGCGCATAAAATTCGAAAGTACTGTTCTGAATGTTATAGCACAAACACAAAAACGTCCGGACGCAAGTTAGCGAGGAAACTCACGAAACTAGTTGCTGCTCACTGTAATATGCGCAAATCTCAGCCACATCTTTGCTTAAAATGTTTTAATAAACTTCACTGAATTTTAATATAAATTTTTAACAATGCCGGTCTTATGCACCGATGTCGACCAGATAAAAATTTCGCTGTCGGTCCCTAGAATTCACGCCGTCCAAACGGAAAGTCTACTGTCAGTCCCTGGGGACTGACGTAGCACTCAACGTGTTAACCACACTTCGAATTATTTTGACTATATCAGAGATTTGAGGCTTTTTTATCATTAAAAAAATTATTATTAAAATCAATTATTGTTGAGGCTTTCAGGTGTAAGCCGTGTCCTAAAGGGAAGATATTTTCCAACGTTTCGCAAGCATTGCAGCATTGTTGCTCATGTTCTGGATCGGTGAGCACCAATGAAATATAGACTTTTTAATTGGGAGGCCGAACAATTAAAAAAACTGGGCAGAGTGTGTGACATATTGGATTCAGGTTATAACCTGTATCCCTGTTGATGTTGTTGGGCTGTTTCCTAATTTCCAATGATTCCCGGTGTTTTCTGGGAAAATATCTCTTGGTCCTAGCTAGAACTTTGGTTTCATTGAAAAGAATAGTGTGTCCTGTTGTTATTTGGTGTTCAACCACAGCTGATTGAATGTAGCTCAACCTGTTATATAGTGCACCCTCACTATATAAGGGAAGTAGAAATCCGGCACACACCAGTATCAGTGTGTCTTCCAACGCTCTAATGAAGCTAGCTGCAATGCTTGCGAAACGTTGGGAAATATCTTCCCTTAGGACACGGCTTACACCCGAAAGCTATAGTCAGAATACAATTATTATTGTTGAGGCTATAGTCAAAATACAATTATTATTGTTGAGGCTATAGTCAAAATACAATTATTATTGTTGAGGCTATAGTCAAAATACAATTACTATTGTTGAGGCTTTCGAGTGTAAGCCGTGTACATTTGGAATTCTTAACGCGTTGACTGTCGATCGAATTTAGGCGTTTCGGACCAGTTTCATTAATTTCATTCATAGAAGCAACCAACGGTTATCAAAAATAATCGTTAGTTGCTGGATAATGAAGTTTCTCTCCTTACACTACTATCTAGTTAATATCGATAGGAATAAACTGCTGCTGGACGTTGTTAAGTTAACGGTACAATCATTGTTGAACGACACAATGGTGCCGATCACCAGAGGCGTTCAACCTGTTAAACAATGCTTTATATTACAGCACCGTATTCAATGGCGAACAGAATTTGATCAATGGAACCGGTTTCAGAATATTCTACGTAATCTTCGTAATCTCTTAGAAGAAGGAATTTTATATTTATTGTGTGTATACAGGGTGGTCCACGCAATTTTTTCAAGTCATAACTCCATTATTATAGAATTTACGAAAAAATACCAAAGGAGAAAGATAACTGGTTCGAAGAGCACTACATCTGCAGGCCTTTACATTTTTTTTAGATGCAGCAGTGCATGTGCAATTAACAATTGCATCATTTCTTTATATAGAAATGCATATTTTTTTTACACAGATCGATTCTTCTGTTCATTCTACGTAAAAAATGGTTAGGGGTACCATGACAAAAAAATTATTAGATCTCGAGATATTTTCAAAAAATGTCTTCATTCTTAGTTTTCGTACTCGAGTTACGATACGTGAATTGCTACTGACTGATGAAATGAATCGAGATCTAATAACTTTTTTGCCATGGTATTCTAATCATTTTTTACGTAGAAAGAACAGAAGAATCGATCTGTGTAAAAAAAGAATATTCATTTCTATTTAAGGAAATGATGCAATTGTTAATTACACATGCACTGCTGCATCTAAAAAAAATTTAAAGGCCTGGAGATGTAGTGCTCTTCGAATCATTTATCTTTCTCCTTTGTCATTTTTTCGTAAATGCAATTATAACGGAGTTACGACTTGAAACAATTGCGTGGACCACCCTGTATATGTCGACAAGAATATTATATGAATGAAAAAGAATTAAGATTTATAAGTTACTGGATCCGATTCGTTAACTCGAACGTTCATTGCAAAAGGTATCGGTGTCCTTAACCGACATAAAGCGACCGAACACCGATCGACCGGTTTCCAGATTAACGACACCATTCCGTTCGAACGTCTTCGGTCTGAACTGGGCGACATAAATGAACGTGTAATCCACGGCTATTGTTAAAGAACGCAGCAATCGGCCCCGTTACCTTCTATAAGCTCCCTGCCCGTTGAGCTTGAGGTCGCTGTCGCTGTGGAACAGATGCTGAGACGTGTTTCCGGTTTGCCGATACAAGCCGGGGATTGTCTGCGCCGTTGGACATTGTGCTTTCACCAGGCTAACCTGCGAATCGGCATGACGGAACGATTGCCACAGTTTTTTTTTTCTCACGATTCGCCTACTTCTACAGTCTTTTGTGGTCTCCGCGTGTAATGTCAAGGACGAATCAGCGTCGAGAGAGTCTCGTTCGAGTGGCACAGATGTAAAATGTCATATAACCCCCGCAACCGATGGTCAGTGTTTGAATTTTTCAAAAGCCCTCCAAACATTTCATTATTTACATGAATTGTAACAATCCGATTTACATTTCTTAATTTTACATCGGTTTAACGTGCGAAAGGGTCTTTGCAGGTAATCGATGAATAATTTAATTTGGCGCATAATTCGTTTCGTTCGTACATTTTCCATAATAAAAAGCGATATCGAATATAGAAAAGCGCACACTTACGATTTTTACAAAAAAAAGTAGTTCTACATTTAACACTTTGACTATCAAACTAGCAGCCACAAAATTTCTAAAAAATCGAAATGAGATATTGGCTGAAATAAAAATTGAAAAAATAAAATGTATGCCGTAAAGTGCTCGCCCTACCTTCTTGCACTTTCTGTATAATCGTCAACTTTGGTACAAATGAATATATTAATGTAAAAATTTATTTAGAAACCGTACAAATAATTCCGTCAGCCATTATATGGGTGACATGGCAGTCAAAGTGTTAATAGAAATGCCTCAAGAAAATGCTTTTGCAAACTATTTTAAGAAATTATCTCGGATCCAAAAGTTCGCAGAGGTCTTTATACGTGAACAAAGGGAAATTGACACTATAAACTGCATCGCTCTGGAAAATCAATAACGCAGCATCCGCCAATAATCATTAACCCTCGGGATGATGGAACTTACGTCCATTTTGATTCTGCGTTACGAACTTTACGAGCACTTGTCGCTGTTTTTACGAATATCTTCATTGAAATTTTTAATGGGTACGGAAAGTAGATCGAATTTTGGTTACAGAACAAATGCTGGCAATAGAGATTGCTATCCGAGAATGTTAAATATTGATGGAATATATATTGATTCAGAGCTTACAAACTTCATAACGGCATCGTTATTTTTGCGAACTTGTCTACAAAACGGTGCGAGCATATTTACCGGAAACATTGTACCATCGATTCGTGCAAAAAGCAAATTGGTGTTTTGTCCGGCGGGGATGCCAGCGATTAAACTTGTCGCGCGCTCGCGCGAGAGAGAGAATGTGGCAGAAATTAGACTTGTTAATTGAGACCGCTTCTCTAAATTGTTGTTGATGTTATTTGTGGTATGACAATCGATTATACGGGTATGTACCTTCTCTTCTCTAGGTGCCCACAGCCAAGACAGGCTTTGTCGCCATTCCTCGCAGACGTTCCACACGTTCCTAGGTCCCCACTGCCGTCCGATGCGATACCTGAGGCGATGTAACACACAAAGTATTATTACGTTAAGGCTTTTCCGTTCGGCAGCTCGAGGGGGCTTTTAGAGATGCTGCGAGCTGTTATGTTAGATGCTGCGGTCGATAATCATGTTTTCATAGTGAAACTTTCGGGATAACGCCGTGGGAACTGGATCACTGGGTCAGTTCGCTCGAACACAGAAAATATTGATATTTAATAGAAGACGGGATCACCGACTCGAAATTAATCGAACTCGTTCGCGGTGTCTTTCGCCGGAAACCGGCCAGACATAATTACTATATCGCCCGATGACCGACTGATTGATCAAACAACATAACCTCGTTCGAAATTAACGGTATTCGCAAACAGAAATGGTTGGAATTTTTGAATTTACGACGAGCTGCGATATATTAGTAACATTCACAAATATCGAGAAAATGTCTCGTAAAAATTTATGCTAACTTCTTGAACATTTATAATTATATCTATATAATTTTAGATTACTTCACTCGATCGTTTTCTTCAAATTGATTCTTAAATTTTGTCTTGATTGCAACATTCTTTCAGCTGCCACGCGCTCCTTGGGATTCGTTGTTTAGACTACCTTAGCGACATACATTTCTCAATTACTATTTCATTTAACGAATGACTCTGGTTTTATGGAATGAAATTCTGCTTATTTTAACTCAGAGTAATAACCATATCATCCAAATGTTACGTTCGAGAAGCCAGTTCAAGTAGTTAGCTACAGACAACGATACCAATAAGAAGGTAGACATCGACTTCAATGTTGCGGTGTTAAAAATATACAAAATAATTGTTATGCTAGAAAATATCGTGTTCAATTACGTGGATGTTTGAGTATCACGAGAGCCTAATAGCAAGCACGCGAATGCTATTATTACGGGAATAGAGATGCCAGCTCGTCAAAGGGGTCACAGAGAAAATCAATTTAAATAAGCGCGGCACTAAAGAGGGGGTAAAATCAAATTTTCACCCTGGTTTCGGTTAACAGTCACATAACCGATCCGACCCGGTGGCAGCAGCCTGGCTCGATTTTTCCTGAAAGTTTGACGCTCCGTCGTCACCCGATATTTATTTTATCGCCCGGTATTAGGATGAAAACGCCCTATAAAGGAATAAATTCTAATTCCCACATAGTTGCCTTTAACCTTAAGCATACTGCGCACGTCGAAGCAAGCATATCAGGGGACTCCAGGAAGCTTCCGTATATCAACCCCATTTTGACCATTTTCGCGATTTTCTGAATGACGAAAATTCCAAAGTCGCGCCACGGCCGCAATTCAATTCCGATCGGCTTGAAATTTGGCATGGACACTGTTCACCGGTCTAGGACCGAGTATACAAAATTACAAAAGAATCGGGGATCCAAAAATTTTTCCCCAATTTTTCGCGAATTTTAAAAGGGGGGAGGCGTATCCCCTCAATATTAGCCAATCTTTAAAGGCGTGCCCTGACCAAACTATCAGCTCTATCGACATGATTCAAACGTTAAAATCTTCCCCAAACCTTCCTCTTTAAGCATACGCGTCCCAAAGTGGCTAGCTTTTCAGGGGAATCCAGGAGGTTAGCTTTTATCAACCCCATTTTGCCCATTTTCGCGATTTTGAACGGTCTCAAAATTTCAATGTCGCGCCACAGCCACAATTCGATTCCGATCGATTTGAAATTTGGTATGCATACTTCCTACTCGTGCAGTTCCGTGTAGCCAATGTTGCAAAAGAATTGATTAAGTTGGTATTGTATTTTTTAAATGAGACCAAGAGACATGGCTCTTTATCGGAAAAATTATAGAAGCTGCCAATTGCAGCTGAAAAGTATTATATGAAAAATATAAAAATGGTCATTTTAAAGCTTGATCAAACGGCTCGACTATTTTTTTAGCAATTAGATGCATTTATTTATCAAATGATGTGCAGAAGAGATTTTTTAAAAAAAGAATTACTTGAAAAATAGAAAAGCTACTTTTATCACTGGATCAATAGGCTTGACAGTCGTTTTAGCAATTAGACGCATTGGTTTATTGATGACGTGCCAATGATATTTTTAAAAAATTTCGAATTGATAGAAATTTCAAGAGAAAATGAAAAAGGTACTTGTGAATGTGGATCAAACGACTTGACCGGTGCTTTATTTTATTTTTTCATGGAATTTTTACCAATTGCAACGTTTTTAAAATCTTTGTCGCTCGTTTGCAGCACGTCGATGCTGCACTCCACCACGTCCAATTGTTGAAAAGAAAGTCAAGTCGCTTGTTCCAATTTTAAAAAAGTTACTCTGATTTAAAGGACGTTCGAATACGTTCGTCGCTCGCTCTACGTACATATACTATACAGTGCTTTATACGAGTCCACGTTTAAACGCCGATAAATCGAGCCGTTTGAGATGTTGCGGTGCCCAACGGACGCTCATTTCCACCCTCATTTTTATGCAGGCCGAACCATAATTGTCGACTTTTATTGCCGCAGAAATTGCGACGGAAATTAATGCGAGAACAATTCGAGATTAATCTCGCGGTGTCGTCGCACTGTAAATTGAAGAGTTCCGTAGAGCGACAATAAGAAAATGGCCTCAACTTCAGCAATATTTTTTGTTGTTCATTCTCTGTTAGTTGTAAATAAGATGTTTCTGTCGCGCGAAAAGAAATTAGCATCTGTAAATTGCGAACAGCTCGTTCGCCGCGTTAAAACGAGTAAACGAGCAATTTTTATATATATTCTATAAATTGCAACTCGGAGGAACCAATCAGAAATTCATTATTCTTTTCATCAGTCCTAAGATACCGCAATTATTTAACCCTTTGCACTCCAAGCAATTCTAACTCCAAAATCGGGACATTTTTTGACATATAATAATTTCACGTCAATTGCAAATTTGCCACGTTTCATTTTTGTTATAAATGCGCGAAACCCAAACTCTAACAATTACACTATTCGCAACTTCTCAATATTAGCAGAAAGCATTAATAATTTAATTTTGGATCGTTACAAACAAGGAAAAATATTTCAATATTTCATTTAACCTATTTACAGTTGTTCACAGCAAGAAAGAAAAACGTTTGACAAAGTCTCTTCTCGGTAAATCACATCTTCGCCGAAAATTAAAGATAAAGAACTTCTACGAATTCAAAAACACAGCATCGTAGTGGTCCCGACAAATTCTCTAATTTTCATCTTTTTCCCCATTCCGGATCTTGGCCGGTAAACTGTTCCCGCAAGGCGCAGCATCGTTTCCACCGAGTATAGCGAACAGAATACTATCCCGAAATTTGCATTGTATGAAAATGCAGAAGTTGTGTTCGCCGATAGCCACGGAAACTGCACGCGAGCCACTCGAAGCGGCGTTTCCTCGCTTTACACACCCGACGAATAATTCTCGAATTATATTTTACGAAGGTTCCCGTGTTTCCCGGCGTTTTCTCGCGTTACATAACAGCGTACGAGGAGGACTGGCAAACGCTACACATGCAACAGGTTAAAGGGTCATTCAAGCCACCAATTGTATCAGGGACTTCTTATCTACCCTTTCCCGTGTGTGGTCGGAGTTTATTCTTCTCTTTCTCCCTTCCTCTCTCCCTCCCCCCTCTCTCTATCTCACCCTTGCGGAGGAACGTTCTCTCGTAACGGTCACGGGAACGTTTCTCCGAGCGACTCGACCCGCAGCTAGGAATATGAAATTCTGCCTGCAAACGATCGTCGTTGTCAGATTCATTAAACTGGCACGGATACGTTCTCGTGCCTGAGAAATGGTAATAATGGTAATCGCGAATCGATATTCTCGAAACTTCGGAACCGGACTTTATCGAGAGAATAGCCTTGGCGAGAATAAAAACGCACGCTGGATGAAACTGGATATCGGATACCGTCCGAATCGCGATCTTTTTACTTTACTTTTCAATGTTTCTGTAGTTGTCAACACTTCGCGTGGCAAAAGAAAAGCGATCGATGTACGGTAACCCCTTGGTTCACGATTTATTTTACAATAACGGTGACCAGGCTTTCTTTGTCCTCTTAGAATGTACTAGAATACACCATAATATACCTGAGAATAAAAGAATATACTCGAATAAAGCAGAATATATCAAAACATGACATAACATGCCAGAATATGAAAGAATATATTAGAATGTAGAAAAGAAAAGATAAGTTTGTAGTTACCGGGTGCCTAGCTATTCTCTAATGATTGTATACGATCAACGATTAAACAAAATGTTACTTCCGTTTAACACTTTAACTGCCCAGCCGACAGCTTCAAAAACTACCGAAAATCAAAATAATTTATTTAACGCAGCAACAATTGAAAACTTAAAATGTCAGACTCATAGTTATCCTTCAACCTTCTTGCAGTCTCCAGATACGAATTAAATTGAGTGCAACGAATACATTAGCGTAAAAATTTATTTTTAAACATGGACGAATAATTCTGTCACCCATATGTGGGTGACGTGGCAGTCAAAGTGTTAAAGAAAATTGCGGGAATACTCGAAACTCGAAGATTTTCGTTGAAGAAGAAGAAGAAGAAGAAGGGGAAGACTCGTTGTTGTAGGGCAAAGGGTTAATCTGTTTCTTTTTAAATCAAAGATCGCTCGAACAGTTCGCGACGATTTATTTTGCGGTCTCATTGTCAGGAATCCCTCATTTCCCGCTGTTAACGCCTTCTTGTATTCTTCAGATATCAACTAAATCGAATGCAACGAATATATTAACGTACAATTTTATTTATAAATATGGACAAATAGTTCTGTCACCCATAATATGTGCACTTCGACATGGCAGTCAAACTGCTGATAAAATTTCTGCTCGGTAAAGTGTTAAGTGTCCAAAGTTTGAAGTCTAACCGCGACAAGTATGCGTGATTCGGCAAGAAGTGTAACGTTTAGCGTGATCGTTTAGCGTGACCGTTGAGATTAACAGTGGATAAGATGTTTCAGCGAAAGGATCGAAAGTAACGGCAAAGGATTTCCACGGGGTTATCGGGTTCGTTGGGTTGCAGGTTTGTCGACTAGAATGCGGGATTGTTAAAATGTTGGATGTATAATCACCTTCTGCAGAGAGCCAGGGCGGCGCCAGCCACGACGACAATGACCAAAGCCACCCCAAGACCGGTGACTGTCCAACCCATCTTTCTTAATACCAAATCTGGGCTCAACCGCAAATCCATTCAAACCGCCGAGCCTGAAACACACGGAGTAAATCCATGGGGAGCATGATCCGATTACAGTTACAGAACCAAGATTACCCTGGGATTAACAATCCTACGGATACCCCATGCGCCGTAGTTTATTCCATTCGATACGGGTGCGGCTTGAATATTTCAGTTTGTACACTGATAACCGACCGGATAACACTGCGAGCCACTCGTCATACCATTACGAAACGATCGATCCAGCGAACCGGCCATCGATTGCTGTCTATTGGAATCTTTCGCCAACAAACGTTCGCATCTATCAGAATGATGCTTTATCTATAATAAATCAGAATGGTCAGCTTGTGATCAGTCCAGTGAGTATACAAGATCATTTTATTGCGCCCTGTAGGACACTTTACACATCTGCGAAAATCGCCTCGTCCTGCTACTTCATCCGACCGAAAAGATCGTCGTCCACAAAGGGTTTGAAATATCATTTTCAAAATTACGATCTCAGAAGAAACGTTAACACTTTACCGACCGGAAGCCTATGGGAGGCTTTCCAATATTTGCGCTGTATCAAAATGAAGCTTAAAATTCTATTTTTACATTCCAATTTGTAAGAACATTATTAGACAATATTATTGGGGATGCATTGTTGATCCGCAATAAAAATTGCTGTCAGCGTTGAAAGACCCATTAAAAAGTTTTCAGTCATGGATCATGGGCCTTACAAAAATTCTGAAATAATCGCCGGTCGGTAAAGTGTTAAAAGTACATAGTGCCGGATCGAATTTATCGATTCTCGAATAAATAGCAGAAATTAAATAATAAATTATGGAATAAAAATAATAAGGGTGAACGGTCCGAGTGCAGGGGCCGAGTTTATGGTGCAGATGTGACGTTTACTCAATTGGGGGGCTTAAAGAAATAGCGACGACTTCAAATTGAGGTAATGAGACCTCCGAATTTGTCGGTATTGGTCGTACCATAAAACTCATGTACCCCAGACAGTGCACCCCTTCGGTTTGGATCTTCCCTACTCCGCTGACGTCGGAGGGTGGGCATTTTTTCGAAAAGCCAAGTGATTGGGTAAAATAGAGAAAACGCCCACTGAGGAATGCCTATAAAATATCAGGCGTGTCCGCACGATGTCAGAATTGAAAGTCATATTGAATGTCAGAATAGAATGACTTTAACAATTTACTTTAATAATTAATAATATATTAAAGTGGCGCGTCGTACAGAAAGATGACATCCGCGAAAGCCACTATAGTGGCGCAAAGTGCCTAAGAGGTTTAATTAAATGGCTCCTACGTCGCCGGTGCTCAACTCGTTAACGAACGAAACGCGTAAAAATTTAAAAGACCAACTTCCGAACACTTGCAAGTAACGGGAGCGCGAGAATTCGAGAAAAATAGAATGGCTGATAGGAAACGGTTGGAACCGAAAAGCGTTTCGCGCGATTGTCGCAGGAAGCGTTTCGTGCAGGACCGTAACGTTAACTAGCGCGGCGGAATTTGTCGGAAAGTGTAGGTCGGTGGGATATTCGCCGGAAACGTCGATGGAAGTTAAGGAGGCAGCACCGCGAACGATAAAATCTCCCCTGCGCGAAAGTTCTTTGGCGAATCGTGCTCTCTGGCGCCGGCAACGTGAAAAGATTTTCACGATTCGCAAGAAACTCCCCCACAAAATTAGACTCCGCATTCGCCGGCGGTTCCATCGTCTGGCTGCATCGCGATAGATCCTCGATCTAGCCTTTCGACGTCGCCGCTTCTTCGGGTTGTATGTAGAAAAGCCCCGCGTGCCATCATCGGTCCTCGAGATGCGCGTCGACGTGTGTGCGGCTGTATGCGCGTTTTCGGTCGAATAGATCGTGTTACGAATACACGCGTCGTATACCTCGGTCGAGCGTACATATGTACACGCTTATGCATGTATGCTGGCAGAGAGCACATGGACGGCGTAGCAAAGAAAAGTGAAGAACCCTCAGACAACTGCCCTTATCGTCGCATAGGCAGTCTGTCACGAGCCGGAATACGTGCCTCCAACGCGACACATTTCGAATATTTAATGACGATACTGCTCCATCGGATGATTGCTCACCTTTCTCGGGATACTTTCGAAATGATCTCTCACCGGTTCCCAAAGTTTGGAGTACGACGTCCTTTGGATTATTTAGAGTTTACGGAGACTTTCGCGAGGATTTATCCATTCGGTTACTTTTCGATCGAGACTGTCGAAATCATGGTTGCCGTCTAATATGTGGGAAAGTTGAGAGGTTTAATTTATACCTTGTACATACTGTTTTCCGAAAGACTGTAGAATACGTTTTCTGTTTTCGGATTCTATTAAAATTAAGGATTCGCGGGCTAGTCGAGTTTTCGCGAACAGGATTATACTTCCCCTTTTATCTCAGACATTTTGGCGCAAAGTACATGTGGCTTATGTTTCGGTGTAGTGATGCACTCAGCTCCTTTAAAAAAAAAGAGGGTAGCTTGTGGTGGGGTGGAAGAAAGCACACCTCAGCGTGTGTCTGAAAAAATAGGCCAAGCCAGCGGAGTCGGTGAACTTTGCTCAGATACTTTGACCGGCATTCAACGAACATCAGCAATCCGAATGGTTTTTTCTTTGAGGAAATAATCTGCTTGCAAAGTAGAACGGACGTGCGGCGTACGATCTACATAGATTTCGTGCCGGTGCTTCTATCTTTTAGACGTCTCCACCTACTGGTGTCCATTTCATCTAGCCGCCATTTCAACGAGCATAACTTCTTCAATTTTGTTATACGTCGTGACAGGGCTCAACGATATTAGTCAGCCGCGTAGTCTGACACACGTCTCATCGCACTTCTAAGGTGGTGTGAGGAAAGAAAGGGTTCGTTCACAAGTTCACAAGTTTCGAAACAAAGTTGTGAACATTAATGATTACATACACTCCTGACTAGACCGTTACCGCACGTGTTGCGACGGCAATACCGAAATAAATCACGATAATCCCTCATTGACCGTTTCCCACCCCTTCGGGTACACTCCTTCAGACACACGGCTTCACTTCATCTCTTTCCATCGTTTCTATAAGCAATTAAAAACGCTATATTCCTCCGCCTCAAACTACCCTCGACGAATCACGACGTAACCGAGGTGACGACGGACAGAACGCGACAAGACTCATCAGACTATCTAGAAATCGCGAACAAGACTAACCCTTTGACTGCTAAAGGAGTATATATACGCTTTCACAAGTTTATCAATATACTGTGGCTCAGGATAGTATTCGGACACTCTTTAAATCTAAATAACTTTTTTAAAATTGAACCAAACAACTTGATCTTTCTGGAGCAACTAGAAAAGCATTGATTTACTAAATGATATGCAAAAATAATTTTGAAATAATTCTAATTCGTAGAAATTACGTGGGAAAGTAGAAGAGACATTTTTTAATGTTTTTAATAAATATGTGTTTTTCAGAACTGTGTT
Source organism: Agapostemon virescens (assembly GCA_028453745.1). NCBI lineage: Eukaryota > Metazoa > Arthropoda > Insecta > Hymenoptera > Halictidae > Agapostemon > Agapostemon virescens. The sequence continues at coordinate 6,588,282 of CM052090.1, read as the reverse complement.
GGTTATACGCATGCTGAAAATTTCATCGATTAACACGGGAAAAAATGACATGCGTAGAAAGATGTAAGAATTTGTAGAGTTTAATCAGAAACTGACCAAGAATCATGAAAAATTGCGATTTTCATAATTTTCAATGGCATATAGCTCGTGTGTATGTCGATTGATTTAACAATGAATTTTTCTGCATGTGTATAACTATCATTTGATCTATCAGATGCGTCTTTAAAATTTTTTTACGTGGCTCAATTAAAAAATATTTAAAAAGTTCCAATTCCAATATTTACAAAATTCATTTTGCATATCATTTATTAAATCAATGCAATTAATTGCTCGAGAAAAGTCAATACGTTTGGTCAAATCTTAAAAAAGTTATTTAAGCCACTATAGTGGCGTACAGAAAGATGACATCCGCGAAAGCCACCATAGTGGCGCACAGTGCCTATGAGGTTAACCTCAAAGCTCGTGGGTTTCTCGAAACGGAAATTACTTTCGAAACAACCTAACGCAAAATAAATTTCTCTAATTTTTCCTTGAACTTTTACGGTCGCCGTGTAGGCGATGTTGAATAACGAACGTTTAAATAATTAACCGTGGAAATACGGCTTGTGCGTCGAGGTAGCCATTTTATTTCGATGTGGTTAATTTGAAAGTTGGGTGAAGGTTGCTCGGAAAAGAACAGAACTCGATGTTCTTTTGTCTGTACCTTGAAATGCGCATAATTTAATAGCGATAAAAATTATACGCGATAAGAGGAGACCTTCGCGGAATAATAATTTCAATGTATCAGATAAAATTAAATAAGGGTGTACACGACGAATAAAAGATTCGTCCATGGAGCCTTGGTTGAAAGGGGCCGTAAAACGAAGGGGACGAGAACAACAGACGTATTATGTTAAGGAAGGAGCGCGGAACAATGAGTGGCAATAACTAAAGGAAAAAGGTTTCCCCAGCGTCTCTTATTGTTCTTCTAGCACGGACTCCGTGCAAATAATTTTCGAACCATATCGTCCTATTTAAAATGATGGGACGTCGCGTGATTTAATTTTTAGTCCGACCATTTCGTAACGCGCACGGTTGAACAAATCAGCCAATCGATCGATGGTCTTGCTTAAAGACGACCGTCACAAATTATGCGGATGAATTCAGTTTCGTTTCGGCGATAAAATAAAATAAGCTTCAAAATAACATACGAAATTATTAAAAATAGCCGAACGTTTCACAGGTTCGTTTTAAGTCGCTATTTATAACAGCACGATTCTAATACGCTGATAAAAGGGTTCAAGGGCAAACCGATTATAGTTAACATTAAATCCCTTCTCTATTTCCCTGACAGAAAATGCTTGTCGGTGAAATATCAAACATCAGAATTTTCCAGGTTAATTTAAACGATAGCTCGCGATCTTCGAGAATAATTTCTACATCGATTTCAGTGATCCAAGTCGATGAAAGATGCAACACTATTATACGAAACAGTTTTCGTATGAAATTCGTCTGTGTCCTATAAACTGCTGGACGTGTAAAGTGTTTTCTATAGTATGTTACACAGTTGCAAAGAATAAAAATGTTCTAAACTGACGGAAATTTCTTCGTCTTAGCATTAAAATTGTTTCGAATGCAGGAGATTAACAGCAGAACTACCAAGTGCGCCAAAATGGCGGTTTTCAGATTCTTTCTTTTCCAATTCATAAAACAGAAATATTTCGATCACGATATTTGTTAGTACGGGACTTTATGCGTCTACTTTACCAACAAAATCTCTATAAAGTCTGATTAAGTTCGATCCTGTTGTTATTAACCCTTATCGCTCCGATGACTCGTCCAAAGCGACACTAAAAATTGTCAGACTATTGTTCAAACAATTTTTACATTGCAATGTTTGTATATAATATTTTCGGAAAAATTGAAGTGTTGTACGTGAAAATAAATTTCGAAATTGTCGTAGTTCAGAGGATGTTCTTTTTAACCCTTAGCACTCCAATGGCTCCTCTAAGGCGACACTAAAAATTGTCAGACTATTATTGAAAGCAATTTTTACATTACAATGTTTGTATTTAAAAAGATGATGAAAATTGAAATGTTGCGCGTACGATTAATATTGAGAAATTTGATACGCACGAAAGGAAATAAACTAACTACAATAGGATTATTCTAGGAGAAAAATGTGTTTCGAGTTAAGAATTAAAATTGCATGGAGTGCAAAGGGTTAAAAAGCAATACACACGTTTTTCCAATGTTCCAATGTTCCTAAACTGATATCGCATCTTCTGTCGAGCCTAATTTTCACAAACAATTACCTGCGTTGAGAAAAGCCTCGTTTCGAACGAGAATGCGGTTACCGGATCAAAAACGACCCGGCACGGACGAGGACAGACGTCGATGGAGACACGATCGGTCGGATATCGTGCAGTAAAACGACTCGAGGATTTTCCGGCGGCTAATAAATTGATTAGGTCCGCTCGAGGCAGTTAACGAGCGTCTTACAGGCACTCGATATCTGTTGCTTCCGACAGGACCTTGACAGGAACGGGATTCGAAGAGCCGAAAGTAGATCGATGAATCTTCGACGGGCCAATTGAACGTACCTCTGCCGAAGTAACGTTCGTGACCCGCTTTTTTCCCCAGCCTGCACAGCGAAAAAGAACCTGGCCGCTGAATGAATATATCCTGACTCGAGCGTCAGGAGAGGAGAGAGACCGAGAGAGAGAGAGAGAGAGAGAGAGAGAAAGAGAGAGAAAGAGAGAGTTTAAAACAGAGACGGACACATTTGCAGAAATAGACAAAAAGAGAGTGAGAGTGTCTAAAACAGAGACGGATACATTTGCAGAAAGAGAGAGAGAGAGAGAGAGAGAAAGTTTAACCCTTTTAGTGCCGAGTGAAAGTATCGCACCTATGCGAAGAATAATTTAACGAATTTCCTAACGTCTGGAACTCCACGACACTTAACCCAGAACCTTCGTAGAGAGAACTTTATTTTCTAACAAGTTACACCCCAAAAACAATTTTCTTAATTCTTTTGCAATGAAATTAGACCATTTACAACGTTTTCTAAATTTATTTTGAGGTAGAGTTCGCTCGCAATGCGAATAGTAACGCGCCATCGGATACGCAACGATATATCGTTGTTGGCATTTTGCGCAAGTGTTGCGATATATCGTCGTTTGGCGCTACAAGGGTTAAGACAGAGATGGAGACATTTGTAAAGGGAGAGAGAGAGAGAGAGAGAGGGAGAGAGAGAGGGAGAGAGAGGGAGAGAGAGGGAGGTAGAAAGAGTGTCTAAGACAGAGGCGGAGACATTTGCAGAACGAGAGAGAGAATTTAAGACAGAGACGGAGACATTTGCAAAGAGAGAGAGAGAAGTAGAGGGAGAGAGGGAGAGAGGGGGGGAGAAAGAGAGTCTAAGATAGAGGCGGAAACATTCGCAGAAAAAGAGAAAGAGAGAATTTAAGACAGAGATGGAGACATTTGGAGAGAGAGAGAGAGAGAGAGTCTAACACAGAGACGAAGACATTTGTAAAAAGAGAGAGAGAGAGCCTAGGACAGAGGCAGAGACACTTGCAGAAAGAGAGAGGAAGAGAGAAAGTTCTCTTACCAGCCCGCTCTAAGGCTCTGTAGCCAGGGGCGAAAATCGTACACGCCACTAATTGCTAGCATTGTCTCCGATGGGAGAGGCAGCGAAGCACCGAAGAGCGAAGCAACTCTTCGTCTTTCTGCCGGTAAATCTTATCTTCGGCTGGATCGTCCTCGTCCTCCTCTTCGTCCATCCCGTTCCCCCCCGGTCGAAAATCTCGGTTTCCTTCACGTATAACCCGTGCATCCAGCGCACAGAATTCGAATCATCGATCAATCTCTCAGTACGACGCGCGACGGGCGAAACGAGACAACAAATTCAACGCGCGAGAAAAGACCCCGCTTCGTTGGCTGTTCGCTGGTTTCTTGCTGGACTATCCCCAAGCTGAACTACGTGTTCGATAAACCGAGATCTACGGCGGGCTTGTTTAGTCCTCCCGTGTACCTTCGTGATCCCTCTTAATCCTCCGACCGCAATGTTGGTGTAGTTTTTGACTAAGACTATTAAAATTGTCGTTTAATCGCACAAATTCTAGCGATCAAATCGAAACGAACGGCTGTTGAATTAGGACTCACTGAAGGCTAACGTGTCTTTAACATTTTAACTGTTCGACCAACAATCTCAAAAATTCCACAAAATCAAAGTAATTTATTTGATGAAGCAACAATTAAAAATTTTAAATGTATTACACATAGTTTAAATTAAAGTTAAATTAATATTAATATATAATATTAATTATAATGTAATATTATTATGTTATAATATTAATATAATATTAAAGATATTAAGTTAAATACTTAAAATAATTTTAGCGTGGAAATAAAAATGTACTCACACTTTGCTGACCGGCAATTTTACACAGGAACTATGCCATGTCAGTGGCTATTATTTTGTAATTGAATATGGAAATAAAGTAAAACATTCTAAATAAACTCTCAATAAATTTTATTTATTCTGAATGAAATGAAATTAAACTTTGGACATACGTTTTATATAACTTTTAAAATATTGCGCAATGCTTTTGCAATATTCTATATCGCTCTGGGTTTCATAAATTGAAATAGTAGTCATAAGTTGAAAAATGTATTAATAATAGTAAATGTACTACGGTAGGACCTCGATTATTCGAACTCTGATTGCCTGCTTAGATTATCTATTAGAATAGATTATTAGAATATAATAGATTATATTAAGAAAAATATGCGATTTCGGGAAGATTGGGAGAGCGAAAGTGGTCAGAATAAATTTAAATAATGCATCTGACATTTACGATTCTTCACGAGAATAGTTATAAGTATATAATGCAGTACTAGATTATCCAAACTAATTGCGCTCAGAATAAACAGGGCTAGGTCCCATCGTATTAAGATAAGAAATGATTTCTTCGTATAATAATTTCAACGAATGTGGCAACACCGTAGCAGCGTTCGCAAATTCTTCTGCTTGCATAGACGATTTTGTTGCTCGTATAATTTTACCGTAATGCGTAAAATCAGCAGTCTAATTGTGAGAAAATTGCCAGTCTAGTTTGCCGGTGTATAAACTAGAAGAACAGTTTGATAGAGGCGTGTTCGGACACGTTTACGAAACGGTGCACGACACCGTCCGTAAAGTTGCATAAATAATTCGTTTCGATGAAATATCGATTCCACGAAAACGCGACGAGAGAAGCGACCGACGAATTTTTTCGTCCCTAATCAACTGCTCTTGACGCGTGTATATCTAACATCGGTTACCTTGACACGGTGGCACAAATGTAAGCGCAGCTACAACCGCTCTGGTCTGACCCAGTTTTGATATCCTCTACTTACCGGTCCTTATTTTACCTTTCCGCGCGCGCACTCTCACTGTGTCTCTCTCACTCTCTCTCTCTCTTTCTCTCTGCCTCCGTCTCTCTCTCTCTCCTGCATCCTCCTCGCCGTTGCATCTCTGATTCTCAAACGACACAATAGACTCTGGTGAATTTATCACAAAGAGAAGGTAAGATTACCTATAACGGCGCCTAACTGCTCTTAAATTCGTCGGGTCGTGCTGTGATTCGACAATCCCTTCGACGGAAAAATAGAAAGAATGCGAAACCTCCTGTCAGTGAGATAGAAATGTGTTCTGTGTTTGTTTCGTTTGAATATTGCGAGACCGAAGGCAGTTATTAAAAATAATATGCCTGATTGAAGAGGAAATAATGGAAAACGTTAGGAAGCACGAGATTGAAGGAAACTTTGTTGTTAAGATTTGCATCTGCAGATGAAATACCCGAGATGAATATAGAATTGGGGACGTATGACTTTCGGTATTAAATTATTCAATTTAAACATGTCTGAAGTTAGTATACCTTAATAAGTAGGTCTCGGTAAACTTCGATTCTACTACTTGATGAAGGACCAGTTTTGCAACGACCTTAAGATAAATTAAATTCTTACTGAATTCTTTTATGTCATGTAATTGTTGATTTTGAAAATAATCGAATGACAAAATTGTATTTTCTAGAAACATTTTGGATACGCGAAGCTGTGTTGATTTGCAAATAAAAAGTTTCGGTTTCGGTTTTTTGATCTTGTTGTAAGTTATGCGAAAATATATCAAATTCTTACTCGCTCTGATATTTTGTTAAAAATAATAAATAGTAATGAATAATCTAAAAATTGATCTACTCCCCGTGTGTGAACCACTGCGCCATTTGAAACGAATCGAGACGCTGCAGTACCTCTTGAAGAAGACAGTGAAACCTCTTCTTTAATCTCTCGGCTTTCACTTTAAACCTGTCTTTGTTCGTCATTCGCAAGGTCTGAAACGTGGCTAAAAAGCACATTGCGTCTTCCATTTTCAGATCGAGAAGGACGAGCAAATTTTGAACGCTGGAAAAATTACCAAATGCAGATCAATTTTATTCTAAACTTGTAATCAAATGTAGTAAGACAAATCTATCTTGCATGATATAATATTGAGTAATCGGAAAAATACTGAGAGATTTTTGTCACTAGATGTTATTTGGTGTCACATATCGGGCAACACTAATCAGATTGCGTTATACTGATGCGCATTTGAGAGGTGCCATTTCAGTCTACAATTTTCATGCAGACAGTTTTGTATTTCACCGATCGTGTGAAAAGTAACGTTAGCGTAAAAACTGAGTGAAATTTCTGAAAGAATTCGTATTGTTTTGCAATTTTAAATTTGCGAAAAAATTTGTGGTGTCTACGGTGAAGATGCTTTATCAAATGCAACAGTATGTAGATATTAGAAATTTCGATATTAAAGATGCACCTCACTCTGGTCGACCAATCGCTGAAAAATTCGATGAAATAATGCAAATTGGCAGTCATGAGATTGCTAGGGACCTAACTTTCGCCATTCAACCGTTTTGGATCGTTTGCAGAAGACTGGATACAAAAAGAAACTCTATGTCTGGATCGTGATTTAACAGAGAGAAATTTTATGCATCGAGTTTCCATCTGCGAATCATTGCTCAAACGTAATGAAATCGAACCATTTTTGAGCTTGGCTGGGAAGTTTCGATCTCTGCAAAACTACCTTGATGGTAAAAAGTTGGATTCAAAAAAGGACCGTGAAAATCACTTGGCCAAATTTTTAACCGATAAACCACAGAAGTTTTATTCCGATGGGATTATGGCCCAAAAATGGCAAAAGGTCATAGATAATTATGGCCAATATATACTTGAATAAAATTCATTTTGAATAAAAGAAACGTTTAATTGAAAAATTACAGAAATCTCTCAATACTTTTTCGACTATCCAATATATCGACTCGAAACGTGTAGAGAAATTTCTAAAAAATTATTGCAGACCCATTTTTATACCTCGTTTTCGCGTATCTACCGTTTTCAGTGTTGCCTTATTATAGTTGTTCAACTAATTCAAAAGTTCCACGGACTCGTACCATTTGTTCCTTATTTATACACGCGTTTAGCTTAATGGGCGCCGGTGTTACAACGGCGCCTAGTTTTCGCGAGCGATGCAATTTTTGACGACACAGCAATAACCGGATACTTTTTATCGCAGCTGTCGAGAATTGTTGCTCTCGGCCGTCGTCACGTATCGCATTAACGATGCAACGCGTTTCCAGACCGACATCTGCGCAGCCACGGTATTATTACTTTCGACAATGGGAGCCGGTAACTTGCAGAAAATTGACTCGAGTTCGTTTATCGCTAATTCGCAAAGTTACGAGATCGGAATTCTTGAGTGGTCATGAATAATTCACACGTCAGAGTCGGCTGGTTGTTGGTGCACCGTGTACGGGTTTCGATTCGTTTGATATACCGTGCTATGAACGAGACCATCGACAAATCGGCCATCTTTATAGCACGATGGCACAGTAGAATTCTCTAGCAGAACGTACAACAAACACTAAAATTTCACCGTAAGCAATGCAGTGTACAACAAAAATGAAATGGCAAAGTCCGGAATTCAATGCGCTACAACGATCAAATAAAGGTATACAGAACGCATTCCGCACAATAAATAATAACAAATTATAATAAATTAACAACAAACCTACAAAGTATTAAAATCGACTCATACACGTTGTCGTATAAAAATGCCAAGATTTAATTTATTCTGATCGTTTGCAATTTTCATTACGAAGTATAATTGAACAAAGAAACGTACGGATTCCATTTCTGTGAAAGCAATTTTGTAACGTCGATAATTGTGCCCATAATTATGAAAGTGGTGTAAGTCATATATTTCTTGTTTCGAGATATTTAATGAATTGCATTTGAATAAATTAAGAAATATTTTCACATTATGCGACATTTTAATTTATAATTTTATTAGTCTTGATTAATGGAAATTTATTATGAATATGAAATATTGCAAGATTCATTTTTCAAGAATCTCATCCATTGAATTTGCAGCCAAGAGACAGTATCTTTTACTCTTCTTGTTATTGACTTTTCTAGTGATTTCGTTGAAATAGAATCCGGCTACGATATTCGCTTTATCGAAAATGTATTAATTTATCACGCGCCATTTTCAAGTTATGTTTATATAATTTCTTTAAATTATTGACTTGGACCACTTTCATAATTAACACTAAATGAATTCCATACAATGTTGAAATTACAACCACTATCTAATGGTTCATTTTTTATGATATCGTAAAAATTACATTGAATAAATTTAGTTTAAAATAATGTGGTGTGAAATAACCAATAAACTCATGTTTTTTTAATTTTGACTTAGACAACTTTCATAATTATGGGCAGAATTGTAAAATAAAATCTCTGGAAACGGTCATATGACCGCCTGTGGTAGATTTAGCGTTAATATTGCAAACTACAGAATAAAAAAGTATTTACAATGTACGCTTATGTAATGCAGTGTTCGACAAAAATAAAATTACTCCTCCGAGGTTATTCGAAGATGAACATACTGGACATGGTTAAATTTATTTTCCCGGTGTTATACGATTTCTTTTTTAAATTACAATAATCGAAATTCGCTGAAAGAAACGAAATATCGACCTTGAAACTGACCTTGAAATAACAAAAAATATGCCCTCGAGGGAAAAGACTTCCGTTTAACACGAAGTACGTCGCAGAAGCAAATATTTGCGTCCCCCGGTTGTTTTAAACAACGAAACCGTTTAAGTTGAAAGTGACAGGTGGTTGGCTTTGTGTATATTTAAAAAAAAAACGGACATTTCGTCGACTGTTTTCTCGTTGTGGCCATTTAACCATTCCAGCGAGCTAACACTGTTCCGCAGCAGAATGGCCAAGCAGTGTAGTCGAGGTTTTCTGCGATTTTCACGGTTCCAGCACGCGGCAACGTTAAAACATGTTCGACGAACACGACAACTCGGTTCGGCATTATTCGCGCCGCCTGCCGCGGCCATAAATTGCTTTCATTATTATTATTCTTCGGCCGGTACATCGTTAAAATGAAAACGCTCGTCTCTCCGAGCCGAGCACACGCCCACGCATTTTTCCCCCGGAAATATTTTGCGTAAATATTTTTCACGAAAATTGCTTCCTACGCCGCCTTTTGTTTCGATATTGATTTTCTCTGCTTTTGATTTTTTAATTTGCCCATTCGGTTTTGAGCGTCGATCGCAGGTGGTCCTGGGAGGTTTTCGTAAAGGGAATCGCTCGGTTAGGCGAACGTTTCTCTGTTCGTCGTATTCGCGAGTGCCAAAATCGCGTTCAGCGAAGTTCGCGCCTGCCGGAGCCTTATTAACATTCGTTGCAACGAATCGCAACGGTGAATAATAAACAAACGACGTTGCACACGCTAAGGGATCCGGTCATGGTCGGGAAATATCAATACGGGTATTTTAACCTCTTAGGCACTTTGCGCCACTGTAGTGGCTTTCGCGGACGCCATCACTCTGAGACGTACCATACTCAATTGTATTATTAATTATTAAAGTAAATTGTTAAAGTCAACATACGTATATCATATTGTTACAACGGTTGTTTATATGGATTCGCCATAATGAAGAATTATTTCATGGCGAACAACCCTTAAGAAAATAATAGAAGAAAGTGGTTGTCACGGAACTGTTGTACAGACAGACAATCGAGAGTGTCGAAGGTTGGCTGTCGAGCTGACTGGACGGCAAATGAATAGATTTATGCGAATTATATTCTGGTTGTAAAAAGTCACTAATTGTACAGATATAATTGTAAATAAACGAGATGCCGCGTCGTTCGCCGAACGAGGAGCAGAGAACGCGCAATAATATCTTTAAGAAAAATTATAATTTTGTGATCCAACATTTCATTCCAATGTACTCGAGTGGAGAACAGCATTATCCGTCACACATTGCAGTGCTATATCATTTTCAACGTAATTCGCGTTGAACCCTGCCGTACAGAGAAACAGCCACGCGCAAAATTCAGCCTTGCCTAAGAGGTTAATGAGAATCGACAGACTATGAGAATGTTTTACGAAAATTCTTATCTCGCTTAAACCGCGGGGTTCGTCTAGAAAATGAAGATTATAGTAATTGCAGGACGCAGGAGATTCGTAATTTATTTCTATCCCTAACAATTTTACCAAGCTTACACAGTAATCCAATTAACGTTTCAAATACTTTCCTACAAACGCAACAAATCTGCAATCTAATTACGACGAACTTTATCGATTTAACTCGAATGTTTTTCAGCGGTTCTCGTTGAAAGATTGCGAAATGGATTCCGAATTTTCTGGAGAATCGTAAATTAACTGAAATGCGATACACGCGGTAGCTGCGATGTTTAACGCGTCTACGTTATTGAAAACCATTGAAAAATTTGAGCATTAACAAAGGTTAAACGAACGTATCAGCGGGATGGTACGGTGCTATTTAATTTAGCGTTCCTATCGACCAGGTAGAAATTGCTAAGAGGAATCTCCGCCGTAGATCCAGGTGGCGAAACGCACAAGGTAACAAAACGACGAGATCTATCTTCAGGTGGTTCTATTTGTGTAGCGAGCTGTGTAAAGTGCAACAGAAAAGTATCCCCAGAGAACGAACCGGCCGGATTAAATATTTACCGTGCGTCTTCTCTTTTTCTGCAGCGGGCTAGTCCCCGTGCCAAGACAGGCGATTCATTTCTCTGATTAAATGTCGCATTTGACAACGACACCCCCCTCCCCAGTTACGATTTAAACGTTCCGTTCGAAAAACCGAGAAACCATCACTGGGAAAAATATTTCACCATCGCCGAGGCAGTTTGCGGAACGAAAATTCAACCGCGGGCATCGCATTATGATTGACAACTTTCTGTCAGTTAATGGCCGGCGAAGCTGTCCCTGTCTTTTATACTTTTCAGCTTAGCAAACTGTTTCTTGTTTTCGCGAGCCGCTTGAAAGCCGTCCTTCCGTAAAATGTCGCTCCGGATTAAATGCAATGCACGGAATCAGCTTCTTGCGAAATCTGTGGATTTATAAAATATAATTTCTGTTTTCTCCGGTTGCAACGAACCGGTACGCTGTGCACCGCCTAAGGCAGGGGAATAGTTCAATTATTTTAGTTTTAATCGTTTCGTTGAACTACCGTCACGATCCGCCAGTTCTACCGGATTTTATGTATTCGTGAATAAATTAGTTTTCAAAGTAAAATTATTTAAAACCCTGAAATGCAACGTTTACGTAGTTCCAGTATCCAGCAACGAATACGGACAACTTTTATGTCGCATGTGTGAATGGCAAAAAGGTGAAAGAACGTTTAACAATGAATGTCTACTGCCACGTAGATTTTCTTTACCTTTCATTTCCTGCAGTTGATCGATTTAGCAAACGTTCGACAAAGACGTAGCAGAATGAAAGATTTGCAGTGGATCGTTGTAAGCCTTTCCGCGGATCCAGCGTCGATGCCCGTTCAAATTCCAAACCGTACCGAAGGAGGTTGAAACGATTCTTAGCACAAGCAAATTTCCCGTGCTCGGAGGAGGTCGATAAAAAAAACCATAACAGTCTCGGTTAACCTCTTAGGCACGGCTGAATTTTGCGCGGGGCTGTTGCTCTGTACGGCAGAGTTCAACGCGAATTACGTGTAAATGATACGGCACTGCAATGTGTGACTGATAATGCTGTTCTCTACTCGAGTACATTGGAATGAAGTGTTGGATAATTAAAATTATAATTTTTCTTAAAGATATTGTTGCGCGTTTTCTGCTCTTCGTTCGGCGAACGACGCAGCATCTCGTTTATTTACAATTATATCTGTACAATTAGTGACTTTTTACAACCAGAATACAATTCGGATAAATCTATCAATTTGCTGTCTAGTCCGCTCGACAGCCAACCTTCGACACTCTCGATTGTCTGTCTGTACAACAGTTCCGCGACAACCACTTTCTTCTATTATTTTCTTAAGGGTTGTTCGCCATGAAGTAATTCCTCATTATGGCGAATCCATATGAACAAACATCGTAACAATATGATACACGTATGTTGACTGTAACAATTTACTTCAATAATTAATAATACAATTGAGTATGGTACGTTCAGAGAGATGGCATATCCGCGAAAGCCACTATAGTGGCGCCTAGTGCCTAAGAGGTTAAAATACGTTCACATAATAGACTGACGTAAAAATTGATTTCAACGTTTGGTAAAAAGATTCTGTCAATCGTACGTAACAGGCGTGTCACTCGAACCGTCAAATGTAAAATGCATTGCAATTTTCTCTTTAATAATTGACTTTTCTCTAGGATAACCACGTACTACTTCTCACCGAAGATTACATGAAATCGTTTAGAACTTTTGCGATATTAAAATGTGCCGTACCGAATGGATCGCATTAAAAATTGATTTGCACATTCGGTGAAAAGATTGTTCTGTATCTGACAGACTTGTCATGCGAAGCGTTAAACAGAAAATGTACGGGAATCGATCTACACGAAAACTGACTCGAAATAACCAATTTAAATGTTCTCTCTCTTTCCCTTTCTCTAATAATAGACTCTTCACCAGCGTGCAATGCGTACAATTTTTCGCTATAGATTCTATAAAATCGTTCAGAACTTTTGCAAAGCTGTCGGTCGAATTTTTCAGTCGTGCGAAACACCCGTCGTCGTCGTTAAAGCGCTTTCATCCAGCGGCGAAATGAAACACGCGCGAAGGAGCCGCGACGGTTAGAGCTTTAATTTCCAATTTTAATGGCACTCGGTTGCCTTTTATTTTCTTTTTTTTTTTTTTCTCCCCTCCGTTCGCTCGTAGCCGACTTTACAATCGACAGATTCCGCCACGTGTTTAAGAATCTGGCCGCTGAATAATTCAGCGCTCGCAGTCCGCGAGCGAACGGTATCGCACACACGGCCGTTGTGCCGCGTAAAACGTTCTATTGCGCGATGTGGCTGCAATTCACGGGATTGCGGCCATAACGTTGTTAAACGCAGAATTTTCTACGGCCCTGGCGACCCAGGGGCTGCGCAGCGAATCGCATTTCGGTTCGCTACGATTTGAATGTTTAATTTCTCTTACGGTTGGTAATTACGTTCTATTTCCGGCCGGAAAAATCAACAGATAGGATCTCCGCGGGATATTGTGCGATAACTAGCCCCGCCGAAACGTTCTTTCGGCGATTCAACTTCCGGTTACCATAACTGGGTTGATGGCGGCGGCCCGCTGTCGAGGGAAACCACGAAACTACAGTCGAAATATAAAATGGAAGGTTAACCTAAATATCTGAAGAACACGAGGTACTTACGTATGGTTATGCAGATTTTTAATCTGTATTATTATTCTTTCGAGGTTATGTTAGTCTAAAGTTCGCGACTCTATCGAATGAATTTTCTGTGGTAAAATTGAACGTAGTTTTGGGTATTTTCAAACGAGGAGTATGTCATATTTGTTTCGTTAATATGAGTAACTAATAAACGCCGCTAAAAATTGTAAGAATGTTAGTTGAAACAATTTTTAGATTGTACTGTTTGCAGTTAAAACTTTGGAGATTAAACAGTTTCTATTTACGTAGTATTTTATATGAGTGAACCAATTAAGTTGCCATAATGAAGAATTATATTCATGGTGAACGACTCTTAACACTTTACCGACCGAAGCCTATTATTAGGACTTTCAATAGTTGCGCTGTAAGAAAACGAAGCCTAATAAATTGCTTTTACATTGTAATTTGTAGCCAAATTATTAGATAACGTTGCTGAGGATGTCATGTTGATTTACGATAGAAATTGCTGTCAGCGTTGAGAAATCCATTGAAAAGTCTTCAATCATGGACAATGGACCTTGAAAAATTTTCAAATACTCGCCGGTCGGTAAAATGTTAAGAAAATAATTCAAATCGTACTCTGGTTGTAACTAGTTGCTAACTTGTACATACATATTTATTAAATAAACGGAGAAGCCGCGTCGTTCGCCGAAGAACATAAATACGCGCAACAATACATAAAAATGGCGAACAAAGAGTAAGAGATTCGAGGGAAGTATTTAAAAGTATGGCTACACGGTCGTAATTTTATTAAAATTGTTAGAGGAAGAAACAAATGTTTTTATGATTCGGGCACGTTGCAATTTGCAATCGCTGCGGAAAATTTCGCTCGGCGCATAAAGATCCGCAGTCCAATTACACATGTCTTAAAAGTTTGCTTCCGGAATTGGGGGCATTCGTTTCGGGGCAAGATTTCGGCGATTTTCACGACTGTCGAAAGCATTCGCGGAAAACTTTCCGTTTGAAACACTGCGAGCCTCGCGAATTGCTCGCGCCAAAGTCGCCGTTGTTGCAATTGCGCCGAAACTGCGAGACACGCTTGTGAGCCCGGATGCGGATTTAGAGCAGGCGACGATACTGTTGTCGCGATATCAACCGTTTATACAAACACAAGTTGTTCTGGAAACTTTCGCTTGATCCCCGCAGAATCTCGAGAATCGAGGAAATCTGAAACGTTCAGGCATTCCTTATTCCTTCGTCAATTAATTTGCGAAAATTTCAATCTCCCGGAAAATCCACAGTCTACTTGCTCGAGGATTTAATTAAGGCGCAATCGGACTGTTGATCGAGTTATTGGATCGGCTAATAGGAAATGTTAAACATCAACGGGACTTCTAGATATATTTCAAACGAATTTCAGTGATCAAACCCGAGTACTTTCGCCCCGTTCTTTTTTAAACTTTGATTACTTTTTTAAGGGAACTACGTTGATTTAGGTTCAGCTATTCGTGCGTAAGGTTAATCGAGATGCTTTTCACTCGTGATATTCTTTTAAATCTTAATTTTTTCGTTATTCATAAAAATGTGAACGGACTTTCTATGTAGTTCTATGTCGAATTTGTTTCAACCAGTTTGTTATAAAAATATCTCGTTGCTCGTGAACAGGACAGTGTAAACTTGAACTTAATATAGAATTGGTAAAATCAGCTGCCATTTTTCATTCATGAAAATGTAGGAATGTAATCCAAGGTACGGAAAAATACAATTTATTGATCCCCAAACGGGTAGTTCTATGTCGAATTTGTTTCAACCACTTTGTTATAAAAATATCTAGCCGCTCGTGAACATTACAGGGTGAGTTTTGACTTGACATAGAATTGGT
>CM052090.1:6524215-6548797 GCA_028453745.1 Agapostemon virescens | reverse complement strand
TCGTCAAATGTTGGTCTGCAATGATATGTCTACCTACATAAACGTCGATATGAAGCATCACCGTTGGCGAAAATAAGTCACGCGAGCGTGACAGTGGCCGGCAAAGTGTTAAAATTCTAAGGGAAGAAATGGCTTTTCGGAGAAACTGCCTGCTTCGACGGAGTTCGAATTGTACAATGTGTTTACCGGTCTAATGAAATCGGTAAGCTAAATGGTGTCAGCTGAAAGATAATGCTTTGCCGAGAGTCTAGATATTCTACAGGCTTTAATGCTGAGCATACATGAAGTTGACACAACGATGCGAGAAAGAACAGAGACGCTTTCAACGCGTTTAGGGGATCCAGCATTAGATAGGGGTGGGGGGAGAGTCCGGTCGCGAAGCCCGTGAAGGATGCTGGATGAAAATAGGGGATGTAGGAAGATGTTGTCGGATCAAGTCTCGAAACAGATGGCCTGTCGTTGGATAACCGGTCGGTTGTAACAACGCCATGATTGAGATGCGCTCGCTCGTCTAGACAGATTGATCTATCGGGGCCACCGACGGAAAATCCGACTTCTAAGCATACGGAATCAGCCGGTCGCCGCGCTGCTCGAGTAGCTCCAAGCAGTAACCGAGGGAGTAGTAGACTGCCAATCGGTGAGCTTCATTACTTGTTGAATGCGAGCCATTGTCTAACGCCGTTTGCCCTCCTAAATGGATTTCGAAGCGAGCCAATAAGACAATAAGCTCGCACAAAAGCGACCACTAGAACCTCCATTATATCTCTCTTGTACCATCTCCCCTCCCCCTCTGGATTTATGGAGAAAATGAGCCGAAGCAAAAAGGATCGGTATTCGGCCTGTCTGTCTATCTGCCTGGATAGAATTTGTGTTATACGTTTTCCTCGATCATCTACAGGATGTTCGCAAAAATGCAAAGAAATTCGACGAAGGGGTTCTTGGGACGATTCCGAGCATAATTTTCTTTCGACATTTTCAAATTCGGCGGTTTGCTTCCGAGTTATGAACCCTTTGCACTCGAATGGTGACTCTGAGGCACCACTAAAAATTGCAACGCCACTATTTGAAATAATTTTCACTATGTTTGCATCTAGGAAAGTGATAACAGTTTCACTGTTGTAAAGACGAATAATAATAAAAACCTGAATATGCATAGGATGAATATGCACGAAATGAATCACGTAGAGTGAAATTTTCCAGACCAGAAGACATGCCTTGGTTTTCGAAGGTAAAACAGCTTCGAGTGCAAATGGTTAACCCTTTCGTTTCGAGCGCCGGATATATCCGGCATCCATAATGACGTGCATACAGAAAATATGTCAACTGTAATTGGTCTAATGTTTTTAGAATAGCTAATATAATTTTGTACAAGTCTTTCCATATTAAAAATCTGAAGAATACGTGCTATATTGGAGCAACAATTGTTTTATTAACACATTGAATGCCGAGCGAATTTTGTGTGTACTTCAGACAAGTTACATCTATTTCATTGATAAAAGTGATCAATGTTATTAAAGAGAATTGTTGGTTACTGTATAATGAAGCTCCCACCTCATACTACAATCTGGTTAACTTCCACGATAATAAATCAATATTTAATAACATTAATGGAATGGTAATGATTCTTAAATCATTGACTGCCAACTACGAGATATCTCGTAGTAAGCGTCTGTACCAAAACTGCCAGCTACAAGAATAAATATAATAATATAAAGAATATAATAATATAAAAGAATATAAAAAATATAATAATAAATATAAAGAAAAAATATATATAGTGTAGAGAACATATTGATTATCAATTTTTATTATTAAAATTATTAATAAAACTATAGATTAAATTAATTATATTAAAATAAAACCGTGGCAAATTTGCGTGGCAGTCAATGGGTTAACGAACGAGTTATTTGTTGGAGTACTGAATGAGAAATATTGTTTGGAAAAAATTGACAAATGACGCACCGCTGCTGACGACATTTTCGATGAACATTCGAAGAAGTTGCAATTGATTCTGACAAATCCTGGATCAGCAAATCTTGGCTAGACTGGATGACAAAGGAAACTGCCGGGGTTGCATCGAATTGGAGAGGTCCCCGGTGAGAAAATATCGCGGAAAACTCGGATAACAGGTTCCTGGACGAAACAATGGACGTAAACCGTT
This sequence comes from Agapostemon virescens, assembly GCA_028453745.1. NCBI lineage: Eukaryota > Metazoa > Arthropoda > Insecta > Hymenoptera > Halictidae > Agapostemon > Agapostemon virescens. The sequence goes on along the minus strand of CM052090.1, from coordinate 6,546,636 downwards.
CCACCTACGCGCCTCCCCAGCTCGCTGGAAGTCCATTTACGGCGGCGAAGTCCTCGTGCTGATAATAAATTGCTGGTAGGCGAGCGGGGCGAGGTTGTCTGCTTTAAATCCCAGATTGGGCGGGATCCCCGGGATGAGAAGCTATTTCGATTCTAATAGAAATTTATTACTTAACGGCATCGGCCCCCTCGCTAAACTTTTGATGGATTTTTCTAACGGGCTCCGCAAGCGTCTTGGAAACAATGTACAATTTTGTACAATCCCTTCCTCGATATCCTGTAGTTCCGTCTTGCGATACGTGCAGTTACGTTTCATAGGAATGTACCATAAATGTTTCTTCCGTATGCGTAGTCTGTATTTTCTTTAGTAAATTTCTTAACTCTCTAATTAATTCTTTCTCAAATTTCGTCTTTATTGTAAAATATTCTAGAACGTCCAAAGTATACGAATACGTTTGGACATTTTAATTTGAACAGCAAACCTAACGAGTATTAAAATTGACTAGTATATATAGTCTTATAAAAATGACAAGATTTAATTTATTTAGATTTTGTGTAATTTTTATTAGAATATATGATCGAATAAAGAAATCCATTCAATCGATTTCTGCAAAGGCAATTTTGTAACTTCAATAATTGCAAAATGAAGAGTCTGAAAATGGTCATTTGACCGTCTGTGGTAGGTTTGGTGTTAAACCCGTTTTATGGACGAATTAAAATAAGTGTAGCTAAAATAACTTTGCAGTGTACGCAAGAATGATTTTTCATATCTCGGAGAAATTTTTAGGAATAATAAAAGGCTGCGAGATTTGTTGGATAAAGAATATATCTTAACATCTCGTAGCTCCATTTCGCGAAAGCTGCTAAATGTGAACATTTCCTCGATAATCTCTATTTCGCAAAGTAAATGTTTTGACATTCGAGTTTATACAATCTCGTCGTTATATAGGAAAACTGAAAAACACACAGCTGATAGAAAAACTTTCGCAGCGTATTCGGGAATGATTCGATATCACGGATAAATCCTCTACGATTAATGAAAAGCTGCAAGGTCTGTTGGAACAACGTGTTTGCGAAGCGCAAAGAATTCGGTCGCAGTTTAGTAAATTGCGAAATTCAAGCCGACACGTGGATGCAGGTTGCACCGAAGCGCGTACCGAGGTAGATCAGGTATCGAGTCAAGGATAAAGCGACCCTGACCTATCCATGGTGTCATCCTATCTCTGGAAAGAGCTTCAAGGCCGTGTCAATGGAGACCGGCAACGAATGTTCCGATGCATGTATTGATTTCCGGGTTAATCAAACTCAGTTCCGACCTCTGAAGCGGTTAGTTTCCACAAAAGCAGAGATGTTCCGCGATCGATAGAGAACGTTGCCGCCGCACAAAACCTGTCTTTAACACATTCTTATCGGAAGCTTTCGAGCGGACACCAGAAAACGCTTGTACCAATTTTCCCGTCAAAGTAAATCCACCACGGAAGCACTTTTGACGTCACGACAGCCAAGAAAAGTCTCCTGTCCATGACAGTGTTTACCATTCCGAGGCAACCTTGTTGAATATACTCCGGGTACTCGTGAAATTCCAGAAAAGCAGAGTAATTCATTTAACGAAATCAAAACGGAAAAGATTAAATATATTCTTTAAGATCCGTTAAGTTCTTCCAATTCTTCCCCATTCGTTGTAGTTTATTAATATCGACACTTCAGTTCTTCGTCTGTTATACGTCATTGCGAAACTACGGACCTCTATGCAAAACGAAAATTGTTGGTATCGATTCTAAAAAATTGAAATTGCGAAAACGTATATTACCTTTCAGTTATTTTAACTCTCGTTTCGCATCCAGAACGAAATTTCAATTTTGCATTTCATCTCTTTCGATATTTATTCGACGTTCCAACAATTATATATTCACAGTAAAATTAGTAAACATTGCAATACAAATTCTTCTGTATTCTATAAATTGCTAAATATGCAACTGTTGAACGAGAAAATAGCTTGAACGTTAAATGCACAATGTAAAACCGATTCCATTTAATACAAATGTTCAATGTTGAAAAGAAGTGTCTTAACCCTTAGCACTCCAATGGCGCCTCTGAGGCGACACTAAATATTACCATACTGTTAGCCAAAATAATTTTGACCTCACTGTGGTTGCGTTTGAAAAATCAGTAGAAATTAAAATATTGCGCGTACGAGTAATAGCAATAAATTTTATATGCACGAAAGGAAATGAATCATGTAAAATGGAACTATTCCATACTCTTTATTTCGGAATTAAAATTGCTCGGAGTGCATAGGGTTAATTTTGGAATTAAAATTGCTTCGACTGTAAATGGTTAAGATAAAATTTTTTAAGTTTTTGTCAGCCGAAAACAATGAAAATATTAATCCTACGGCGTCGGTAAAAATAAGGCTGCACAAAAGGTGGTTTTACATTAAATCTTTAATAGAAAAATCTTCGTAATTGTAACCTGCGCAAAGTAGCACCTAAATAACTGTGTCAACAAAATGAACAGGCGATGCGAAAGATCGTCGAAATCTCCCAGCAACAGTACATTCGTATACAACAAATCTCTTCGCTAGAATATCTTTATGCTTTCAAGTTATCCCAATCCTTTCCCCAAATTCCCAAGCGATTCGCCATCTGCTAGATCGAAACCGTGAACATTCAAAGTTTCAATTTATCAGTCTGCTAGACAATGCACGAGAAATCCTCGTACACCACTGTCTTTCCGATTGCGATGGTCTCTCACGGGAATAACCGAGGGAAATCGGTGTGACGCGATTGCCATCAGATATTATCGGAATTTATTCTTTCCTGTAGCGGTAATTATTGGAAATGAATCGACAGAGTTGAAAGTCCGTTGATTTCGAGTGGATAAAATGATCGGGAGTCTCGAGGATTCTTATTGGAAGGGTCTGAACGTTTTATTTAGAGGACTTTAGAGCGACGATTGGAAAATTCGTTTGGACGTGCGCTGTACCTTCTATAAAGTACTGTAAAATTGTTTGTGGAGGCTCCAATCGATAAATATAGCCGGCACGAGGCCACAGAACTCGTTTAACACGTTCTAACTCGATTACCGGCGAGTGCAACACTGTTAACTGACCATTAGCAACGTTCGAGACTCGAGTTAATTGCCTTCAATGTGCTCCTAGAGCAGAATGTTACGAGTCCGTGGCAATTAATCGCAAGGTAAATTCTATTAGAAGTTTTGTCATCTTCTTCAAACGAAGCACCGATATTTATTAGCAGTTTTTGAATCTACCATGGCCCCTACTCTTTATTTCACACATTTTACTTCAATTTTCAGCGATACAACTTTGTCATTCTTTCTTTCAGTTCAAACGAGACAGTTTAGAAATTCAATTACCCGATCTAATTACAATTAGAGGAGACGAGAGGGTTTCTGAACATTTCAAAATTAGTGCCTGAGATTTTCGAAAATGTTGTGCAACTTCGTTGGTCCCTTTCATTTATTTAATAAAATTAATATTTATATAATATATTAGGTCTACCGGAAAGTTCTGTCCGTTTTTGGAATAAAATAAAATACAAATTTTTATTACCGTCAATAAATTTTATTAAATAATGTAATTGCCATTATTATTAATGATTTCTTGCCAGCGTGAGGGCAATTTGTAAATCCCATTTTCGAAAGATGTTTTATCTTTTCATGCGAAAAATTGAACCAGTGCTTGTTTGATATTTTCTTCGTTTTTTAATTTTTTTTGCCCCTCAACAAATTTTGTAAGGACAGAAACAAATGATAGTCGGATGCGACAGAATTTCCCAGTCTAGTTCTGCAATTTTTTGACAAGTCCCCAAAGCAGCATGTCGCCTGGAATTGTCATGATGCAGTATGATGTTCTTTGCTTTTATTTTAGTTAATTTATTAAAATGAATTAATTAATTTAAAAGACTTTATTTTAGTTAATTTGCAACATCAGTATGTACACATTAAGTGATAAAAATAGAGAGGCACACATGCGCCAAATAAACATGTGCTTACGTGTCGAGACTTGTTGCGATAGAAACGAACAGAATTTTCCGGTAGACTTAATATTTTATAAGCGTTCTACGAAGCTTTATCATTTCCTCTATAAATTTCCAATGAGACAGAAATTCAGTTGCATGTCTTTCTTACAATTGGGGGAGCTTAGAAATTCTGTGACTATTATTAAATTGGAGCGAGAGGTTTTTGAAGTAATTGGTACCGTTATTGGTACCGTTCTATTTGAAACGTGCACCTTTGACTCTAAAAAGGCAGTGCACTTTATTATTTGTTCCTTTACGTTCCAATGTAACAACGTGAGAATTTTATTAGTCCTTTGGTCGTGTCGACATTGTACCTCGCTTTCGTATCAATCAATTTGGGCAAAAAATCGACGAGAGAGCAGATTTTTGAAGAATTACGCTAGCCGAGCAAGAAGAGAGGCTGCAAGTTCTTTTCGTTTTATCTCTGTTTTATTCCGCGCGCGAACCGGCTGACACAAAAAGCAATTTAACACTGCAGAAGCATCGGTATGCAAGCTACCTGGATTTTTTGGACATTCCACGGATCGCTGTTCGCAATATGATTTTTATTTCGTGAATACTGGCTGGCGTGGGCTACGACAGCGACGACGACACGAACTGTTACGCCGAAACTCTATTTTCGTCCTGGTTATACCGCTTTCCCATTTCTTTCACATCTTTATCGCATTAGTGGTTGGCTGAAAGTTTCCTCCGGAAGAAAATTTCACGACGGTCGGGGGAGGGTTTTTCGTGCCGCCCTCGAATCTCTTATGGATCGGGAAATCATGCTCTGTGGACAGTTTATCGGTTAACCGATTCGCGGGCAAACGTATTTTTAACATTTCCTATATGGGGCAGCTTTGATACAAACTTTCTGGAGAACGACAACGGTGATTACAAGCGCGGAATTATTGAATTTGTGCGACGACAAAAATGTTGCGTCTTGTGAAGAAACTCGGCGCACGAAACGTCGAAGTTGTGTTTGATTTTGAATTTGTTTGGAAAATTCAGAAATTAGAAATTGTTAGGAAAATTCATCTAACGTTACAAAGTCAACGTTGTTCGTCGTTTTTAACGACGATGTGAAACGAGTTAGTAAAGCAATGAATGCATAAGTAGCTTCCACGTGTTGCAACTGAAACAGACAATTTTTATTTTGCATAAAAATTCGCAGTCCAATTATGGGATTATTCGTAACAATTTCCAAGGAAGAGGATTTTCGAAGAATTTAAACGTGGGTGTCTTTAATCTCTTCGTCGTATCTCCCGACTCTTAAAGTGCACTTTACGTGTGCATTCGCGCAAAATTTACATGCTTCATGAATTGCAACGTTCGAATGTTTCAAATGTTGCACGGAATTACGCTGATTTAGGAAAGAAATAAATGTTTAAGACGACTCCTGTATTTCGATCAAACGCAGGCAACTTTCGTTTGAAGGTTGCCGATAATTCTGCCCATAATTATGAAAGTGGTCTAAGTCATATATTTCTTGTTTCGAGATATTTAATGAATTGCATTTGCATAAATTAAAAAAGTATTTTTATATTATGCAACATTTTAATTTAGAATTTTATTAGTTTTGACTAATGGAAACTTATGATGAATATGAAATTTTGTGTGAATTTCATACGAAAGTGTTGTTTTTATAGTTTGAATCGACTTGGAACATTTTCAAAATTAACTGAATGTCCTATGAATGATTTAAAGCAATAAAAAAACTACGAGTTTTATTAGAAACAATAATTTTAATGAAATAATTCATGAACATTTATTAAGTATTTTTAAAAAGTAATCCATTTTTATCATTTTAGGCTTTCATCGTTATGAGTTTTTAAGATTCTTAAAATGTTCCTGAATAACTGGAGTGTACTTCAAAAACGCGTCAAAGAGGTCCACGTGCCATTTTAAGGTTCTGTTTATATAATTTCTTAAAATTGTTGACTTATACCACTTTCATAATTAACACTAAATGAATACCGTATAATGTTGAAATTACAATCACTATGTAATGGTTCATTTTTTACAATATCGTAAAAATTACGTTGAAATAATACAGTTTAAAATAATGTGCTGTGAAATAACTGATGAACTCATTTTTTTTTAATTTTGACTTCGACCACTTTCATAATTATGGGCTCAATTAGAACTGCGGATTTTACGTATTCCGTGCTAAATTAGCTAAATAAAATGTAAAATTGAAGCATGTCGATATATTCCAAACTATCTTAACACATCGGTGACCGATGACGACTTAACTCGTCATTACACTTGCATTATCTATTTCAATTTACGAAACCCAGGGCGATATAAAATATTGCAAAAGCTTTGCGCATCGTCTTTAGTCGTGTTCGCCTTATAATAAAAAAAAAATACTTTTCTTGGTATTTCGGTTTTTATCACAATTTTAGTAATTAAGAAATTTCAACCATGCCGGAACGTAACGGTGAAGAAAGTTGCAATGAATTATACGTTATAATGAATTCATAATGAATTATTCACTGGCGTAAAAACAAATCTAACTAGAAGGCGTAAAGTATGCTATATTTGCAAAATTTCTTGTGTACCATTACACGTAGGTGATTGCCATACAGTTTATCACACCAAACAAAAATTTTAAAAGTTATATAAACAATACATCCAAAGTTTAATTTTATTTCATTCTGTATAAATAAAATTTATTGGAGTTTATTCAGAATGTTTTACTTTACTTCTATATGGATAAACAATATGGCATAGTTTCTGTGTAAAATTGCCGGTCAGCAAAGTGTTAATCGATCTTCCTAAAAGAAAACCTTCCTGAGATCGACCAAGACTGTTTTAATAGACAATCTAAAAACAAAAAGATTTTCAAGGAACATTTTCAGTTTGCATGGAGATTTTCAGCCGGCTGATAAATTTTTAGCTCAGAGTATTCTCGACGAATATCAGTGTTTTTACCATTCGGTTGTGCAGATTTGATTTGTAAACAGTCCATGCTTCGTGGATTGGTAAGTTTCAGCTGTTTCGATCGTAATTTTGCGAGAGGTTATTTATCCAGGCTCAGCTTGGTTTATTTTCCTCAGGACCTGGCCCGCTGGTGAACGGAGAAACGTCCGGACGTCCTTACATTCTTATCCGTTATCTTTTCATTCCGACGGTCACGCCAGGAAAAAAGGACGGCAGAGAAGAGAAGGGGGATGGGTTAGGGGATTAGAAGAGGGTGAACGGAACAGCGAAAGGAAAATAAAGGAGAGAACGAGGGAGAATGAACGAAAGAAATGGTTGGAGAAAGATTCCAGGGAAAATAGGTGAACTGGGTCGTGGCCAACAGCTGCCTTCTGCCCATTATTTCCGTCTCTCATTGGTGCACGTTACTTACTGCTTCCGTTCGGTTGCTCGGGGAAGAAAGAGAGAGAACGAGAGAGAGAGAGAGAGAGAGAGAACTGACAAGAGCGGGAAAGAGAGAGAGAGAGAGAGAGAAAGAAGAATGGACAAAGACAATCGATATCGTAAACGATTGGATATTCCGGCGACACCGTTCATCCATTAACTTTCCTATCATTTGACTTTTGAGATCGCGTTATCCGTTCCCCTGTACTATCCCGTATTCCCACCGGATGTACACAACGTCACCGGCGAACGGAAGGATGTTGTTCGAGGTTTCCGGGCAACACCGCAGAGATGTCGAGACCGGCCAGAATAATATTGTCGTGCCGGTACGGTTTAATTTTTAAACGGTCAATGTCGACTTTCCGCAAAATTATCCCGTAGGATATCGAGCGCGATTCACCACCGTGGATGAATTAACAAATTATTATCGAGTCGAGATTCGCAGTGAACATCGCAGAAATGTCGATACCGCGCAGGACAGTATTGTCGGCACGGTTTCGTTTAATTTTTAAACGGTCGCGTCGACTCTCCGCAAAATTATGATCTCTCTTTCCGTGGGATATCGAGCGCGATTTGCGGTGGATGAATTAACAAATGATAATGGAATCGAGGTTTCCAGTCAACATCGCGCAGATGTCGATACCCGGCCGGTCGATTTCGTACGGTTCCGTTTAATTCTTAAACGGTCGTGTCGACCCTAAAATTATGTTCTTTCTCTCTCTCTCTCTCTCTCTGTTTCTGTAGGATATGGAGTGTAATTTATATGGGACGAATTAAGAAATTGTAATTCGGTGGAAATTTGGAGGCGACACCGCAAGTTTGAGCTGACATGTTGCGCTCACATTGATAATTTTTTGTAGAAAATTGAAGAATACTTTTTCGTTTTATCTTCTTATTTTTCTTTTGTTCTGTGGTATATTAGCTTGAATTTACTGTTCATTTTATCGTTCGATTTCGACACCGCCGAAAATTCTACCATTCCGTCCCGAAAATGACCAAACTCTGGCAGAACAGGGTTGACATCGTTTTCCCCATTCGCCTATTGGACGTCGATGTCAATTGTTCGCCGAACAGTGATTCTAATTTGCTCGATCGTACACTAGATCACCACTTAGCCGACGCACACACTGCCAAACGCAATTAACCTTGTCAAAAACAGAGACTAACGGAAGTCCGAACGGGATCGAACGCCGCGAAAAAGCGGACTCCACTGGTGATGCGCCATACGGCGAAAGAAATCGTGCTGTGTTAGAAACAACAACGTGTCCCGCATGGGAAGTAGTATAAGTCAGCCATGTGTCAGATATGGTAAACGGATGGGACGCGTTTTATCGTCGTCGTAAGTTTCTTTTTCTTTTTCTTTTGCTGCGTTTTCGCTTTTAAGGTTTCGTTTCGCAGCCGTGGACACGTTTCTCGCTGCCCTGACCGATGGAATAATGAATAGAGACGCTGACATTTTATTTCTTCGAATAAAATATCTCATAAAAATGAAATTCACGGGAGAAAGGCTATGCACGATAAACCCGTTTCATCTCGTATTCCGAACGTTCTATCTGCGAGCTCGAATCGTAGAATGGGAAAAAAGAAAAACGAAATTAACGCGCTGATAGCATCGATTCGTGCCTCGAAGTCGCTTCCACCTCGAGCCAATGAGCAGGGAACGGCGAGCTTTAATTATAAACAAAATGGACTCTCACAGAGCCAGGATTTTTACAAAAGATTGCATTCCGTTCCGTGGAATGTTGCGCATTTTATGGAAATGTTATGCGTTCGTTCGAGACTCCCGATTTCGCGAGAATCAATGCCAGGATTCATTAAAATTTTTTGATAAAACTATTTGTTTGTTTGCATACTTTTGTAACTACTGCTTCGAGATTAACGTAAATGTTTTTACCAGCCTTTTCTGATCTACGAACATTTACACAATTGTAGCAGACGAAAATGTTCGAAAAAATTTAGTACGATTTTAATTAATTTCCGATTTACGGAAAATAAGGTTTTATGCGATATGACTTGCTTAAAATTCATCTGTAAAGATTGCAAATTCCATAAACACTCGCAAACTACTCATTGTAAATAGCTGATAACTTACGTTGGCTCAACTAAATTTAGTGCAACGAATATATTAATGTACAAATTTACTTTTTAAACTTGGCCAAATAATTCTGTTACCCATATATGGGTGATATGGCAGTCAAAATGTTAAACAATGCTGCGGATATTTTTAGTGGTGCCTCAGAGTCACCATTCGAGTGCAAAGGGTTAATAATTCGCCTTCGCGATGTCGCTGGAACTGCGAGTGGAAAAAAGGGGGTGAGAGTTAAGGGTTAGGAACCAGTAATAGCAGGACAGTGGGAACTGGTAGTGAGGGGAAAGAGAGACCGAGAGAGAGAAATAAAGAGTGTGAGAGAGAGAGAGAGAGAGAGAGAAGGAGAGAGTGTGAGAGAATAAGCGAAGGTAGAGGCGAGAGGAGGATCAGAATCCAATAGTCCAATACCCGGCTAGAACCAAAGCTCTTTGTCTCCCACTCAGATGCCAATAGCTGGGATGCTTTAGGCTATATGCCTACACAGGATGGCAGACCACACCGGTGTATCGTAGGCAGCGGCAGAGCATGATCGGCCGTCGGCTCGTCATGTGCCGCAGGAATCTTTGAAATAAATTTATTTGCTCGAAGCGGAGCGGAGCCGAGCCGAGCCAGGTACTCGCTCGATACGATGCCGAAGTTATTGCTGCATTTCGGGGCCGAAATGGCTGGGAGAATGCGGTCTCGGTCTATTTGGATTCAACGGTAAATTGTTCCTTAATTAAACTTTGTAATTTAGTCGCCGGCGTCGCCTTCTTTCATCTCTCCCCGGGATTATCGTATGTTTACACGTTGGGCGATGCGCGCGGTTTACAGGAGCTCGGATGATCGCGCGGAAATTCGCAGCTTCGAAAACTTATTTGCAATTCGGAGGATTACAGCAGGATAATTGGTGGACCAGTTAAAAGTTTCCACCGGTTGCGCGTGAGAGGAATGTTTGAACGTGATTTAATTCGAAGACGAGGTGGTTCGGATCTGTTTTGAGCGAAAGTTGCATTGGTTCCATCTAATTGCTAATTCTGTCGACGGTTGTACGAATTATTAGCTACGGCAAAGTCGCGTTAAACGCTGTAACTTCAACTGCTCGAATAACTGCGGTATTATCCCCGCTACTGCGAGGAACCTTAAATTTTCACTCCTGTTTATACACGGTAAGTGCAACGCTTCGGATCCGAAATAGCAGCATTTAATGCGACCACCCTGTTATTTACCAAAAATGTAAATTTTACAGGTTTTGCATAAACAAAATAGGAAAGACTTTGACAGCGGCTGTTAATTACTGATATCTGCATTCTATCTGTATTTACAACTGAATATTAACACTTTGCACTCCAAGAAATTTTAATTCTAAAATCGAGGTACTTTTTCGACTCAGTGTAGTTTCTTCGTACGTGATTTATTTTTCTTTGGACACAGAAAATTTATTATTATTACTCGTACGCGTGACACTTCAATTTTTACTAATTTTTTAAATACATACGTAGTGATGTGAAAGTGGTTTTGAATATTAGCATGGTAATTTTTAATGTCGCCTCACAGGCGCCATTAGAGTGCTAAGGGTTAACAGATCATGGATCACAAAAGACAGGACCCAAGTAACAAATTCTTTCTTTCGTTAGCAATTTTAATAAGTTCAAAATACTACGTAAATATGTCTAGGTTCTCTTAATTTCTTCGTTGTGCCAAATGGCGACTGCTCGCATTTGTTATAAATGTATAAAATCCGCAATCTAGTAATTAGTTCGATATAAACATTGGCTGCTGATCAACTTTATATTAACACATTGAGTGCCGGCGACGTATGAGCCATTTAATTAACTATGAGCACATTTGCTTGCTTCTGAACAACGAGTAGCTAAGGACAATATTTAGAACCTTATACATTTTCGTAAAATAATATATTTTCTCGTGTACAATTTAACAGAAACGTAAAATAGAAACAAAATTGTTCAAGCTTTCGGACGGCGCTTAATGTGTTAACCTAAACAATAACTGTGAGGTATACTATTTATCCTAGTAATAGCGTCTCTATGAGCACATCAAGAGTTTTGACCAAGAACTACTCAGAATAGACGAGGCAAAATGTTTAATAAAGCTGGTATAGTTGTTAAACGTGCCGGCCGATTTTTCCAGCAGCAAAGTTCCGTCGTTACATTCTTGCGAACCGCTTTGAAGTTATGAGTGGCCAGATTTGCATAAATGCGAGCCGACAGGTCACAATGGGATACCGAACGCATCGGTAAACAGTGAAGAATTTTTCAGAATATTATATTCCCGGCAGATAGTACTATTTTCATGCGAAACGGATTTCGCAAACATTTTCGCATAGCCTGCGGAAATTTCGTGAGCGGGTCGTGACGTTATTGAAAAGTTAAAGGTATCGTTTTCGAAGCTTAATTAATATTTGATGCCGGTTTATACGCTTCGGAACACGGAATTGGAATCCGCGGCGCGTTTCGCCCGAACAAATACCGTTTCATAATCACCCCTCAATTATAAAACGTTGTTGGCAACAGATCTTCGTTTACGCCATCTTAGTCAATGAGTTCCTCTCCATCCTTTCCTTAGATCCCCATAATAAATCTTTTCTCGATCACGAAACTAGTCGCCTGAATTTCAAACACATTTATCGAAAGTTGATCTCGAAACTGGTGCAAATTTAGTTAATTTATTCAATTATTTTTCATTAAAATAAATATGAGAAATTAATAATTGTTTGTGTTCCAGCAAAATCGATGAAAGCTTGAAAAATATTTAGACTGATTCATGCACTGATTGTATCTGGATATTTTATTATTTTGAAGTAACAAATTTTAAATAATTAAACATTACAGGAACCGTACGAAATATCAATATTTTATTAACGTAATTATTTCACGCGGTTCGATCGTTTTGATTGAGTGATCATTTTCATAAATTATCAATGCTCGTATGTACGCAAAGCTATTACAAATATCTGAATATTTTAGTGATCGAGCTATATATCGAAGCCGAACGAATTTCATCAAAGTAATCATTCTATTCGATCATGGTTGGGATAAAATTTTATAAAATCTATGGGTTCCGACAAAATTATTTTCACGTTTTCAAATACGATATTATTTCTAACAAAAAAGAGTGGCGCATTGAAAACCGGAATGACAAAAATTTCTCAACGAGACACAGTTGGCAAGTTCGGTAGGTTTCCCTTTGCATTGTTCACCAAGTAATGAATCGAAATTTCCACCGCATTTTCGTTGGTTGCACACGGTGCTCCGCGAACCGCTTGGAACTGCATCTTTGTTCGAAAGTTGTAGCATTTTGCCCGGGGAACTCTTGCGAAGTCTTGTCTAGTTTCTGATTCACTTTCTGGTATGTTAATAATTTATAACGGGTCTCGAGCGAGGCGAGTAAGTTGCATCTCGTGCAACCGTAAAAGGGTACACTCTCATCCCCGCGGAACAGAACTCAAAACAACGAAACGATAAACGAGCAATTTTCGATCGGTGAATTTTCAGCCGCGGTTTACTCGGTAAACGAAGCAACAAAATAACTGGATGTTCCGCAAGATGTTGCACGTGAAAATAAATTTAGAAATTTTCATAGTTCAGAGGATGTTCTTTTTAACCCTTAGCACTCCAATGGCTCCTCTAAGGCGACACTAAAAATTGTCAGACTGTTATTCAAAGCAATTTTTACATTACAATGTTTGTATATAATGTAGGAAAAATTGAAGTGTTCCACGTGAAAATAAATTTCGAATTCTCGTAGTTCAGAGGATGTTCTTTTTAACCCTTAGCACTCCAGTGGCTCCCCTAAGGCGACACTAAAAACTGCCAGACTGTTCTTCAAAGCAATTTTTACATTACAATGTTTGAGTATAATATATTAGAAAAAATTGAAGTGTTGCACGTGAAAATAAATTTCGAAATTGTCGTAGTTCAGAGGATGTTCTCTTTAACCCTTAGCACTCCAATGGCTCCTCTAAGGCGACACTAAAAATTGTCAGACTGTTATTCAAAGCAATTTTTACATTACAATGTTTGTATGTAATATTGTAGGAAAAATTGAAGTGTTCCACGTGAAAATAAATTTCGAAATTCTCGTAGTTTAGAGGATGTTCTTTTTAACCCTTACCACTCCAATGGCTCCTCTAAGACGACACTAAAAACTGCCAGACTGTTCTTCAAAGCAATTTTTACATTACAATGTTTGAGTATAATATATTAGGAAAAATTGAAGTGTTCCACGTGAAAATAAATTTCGAAATTCTCGTAGTTCAGAGGATGTTCTTTTTAACCCTTAGCACTCCAGTGGCTCCCCTAAGGCGACACTAAAAACTGCCAGACTGTTCTTCAAAGCAATTTTTACATTACAATGTTTGAGTATAATATATTAGGAAAAATTGAAGTGTTGCACGTGAAAATAAATTTCGAAATTTTCATAGTTCAGAGGATGTTCTTTTTAACCCTTAGCACTCCAATGGCTCCTCTAAGGCGACACTAAAAACTGCCAGACTGTTCTTCAAAGCAATTTTTACATTACAATGTTTGTATATAATATTTTAGGAAAAATTGAATTGTTGCACGTACGATTAATACTAACAAATTTGATATGCACGAAAGAAAATGAACCATGTACAATGGAATTGTTCTAGGACGAAGAATGTAAAGATTTTGGAATTCAAATTACTTGGAGTGCAAAGGGTTGAAGTGTGTATCGTAAAACCGCGCCTCCCTGGCGCAGTCCAAATTGATTTACGGATACGGCAAAAGATCTGCACGGTTCCGAGCTCTTATAATGGCTTCTGCGAAAGTTTGCTGCCGCTTATAAATGTGGAGAGTGAATTTACTTTATTCCCTTGTCGAAAGCATCCTCGAGCACTGATGAGGTTGAAGGAGATCTTTGTTCCTCGAGTTCCGAAGACGTTTAATTTCCTTTATGCCCCGTTTAACTGCAACCAATGCGTCTTGTTTCTCGCTCTGACGGCGGTTCGTTCGTTTGTTTGCATGGTAATGCAATTAACGCGACGAGAATAATATCGCGGATGATAGAAATTAACGAGAACCCGAACGAACCGAAGCTTTACATTGTTAATAAATGACCAAAGAACCGTTTCTGTTAACCGCGATCCTGCTGCATTAAATCTCCTCTCGTTCGGGTAATTTCAAGTCAACGTGAAATACAATTAAACGGAATATAACGGTGGTTAAAGCAAAAGGAGGATTCAGATCTTTCATTAACCTGTTAACCGGGGAATAAACTTTTGTTCGACTCGTTTCACAATAGGGACTTTTTTCTTGTTTTAAAACTTATTGTTTATATATATAATTGTAAACTTATATAATTGATTTACTTGAATAAGAACTACATAAAATGTAATGTGTTAAAAATATTACGGCATTATTGTTCCGTTCGATGTTTTCACATTCGATTAACACTTTGACTGCCATGTCACCCATATATGGGTGACAGAATTATTAGTCCATGTGTAAAAATAAATTTGTACGTTAATATATTCCTTCCATTCGATTTAATTGATATCTTGTGCCATACATTTAAAGTTTTCCATCGTTGTTTCATTAAATAAATTAATCTGATTTTATGGAATTTTCGAGGTCGTCAGTTAATGTGTTAAACAAAATATAGAGTAACATTCAAAGTAAAAGGAAACTTTAAATTTTATGGTCCAAGAGATAAAAGAATTCCGTTACCGATGTTGCAGTATTGAACATTTTAGTTCCCGTTTAATTTGGAACCTAGATGAGATTCGATGAAAGGAAATGTGATAGAAATTAGTAATAATCGTAGTCAAAGAATAATTTCTTTCAATCGCGAAGACGTAAGAGAAATTCTTTCGTGAGTGTGGCTTGTAAAGGAATGTAGACTGGAATAGATGATTTGCGAATCATCGAATGAACGAATTGAACTGTCCACACCATATATAATTGATCGCAAATAAACTACACGTTCATACAGCCAGTTTAAACTTTCTTGAGAACAGTAAGAAGGATTGGGGCTCCGGTTGGAAAGTTCCATTTTCCGAAGGCTTACAACCGATGCATTTGTTCGTGACAATAATTAATGTCCAGGATATAAGCCGACTTATATATCGCAGTGCAATCGCGGGAATGGTGTAGTTTCGTAATCCCGCTACATTGTACGCGGAAAAGAATTGCAATTGTAAAATAGTGTAATTTTAGTAGACCTACATAGCAATACCTATTTTGCTTACCAGAATTTTCCTCGTTTGTTTCCAGTCGTTTTAAACATACTTTACAACGCTCGTTCATATTCTCCACTATTACAAATCGACCTTTTAGGCGCTTCGAATATTTTCAATTCGTTAGAAATTAGATTTCTACGAATCACAGAATTAATAGAAATCGTTACAGAGTAGCACAAAATACCATTTAGTGATCGATTTTCGATTTTGCAGTTTATAATAATTCACCGGAAATCATTTTAATCCTGCCATTGTCCGGGATTGAGCGACACGTTTAAAATAACCAGAGCAATGGATCCCTTTTGCTAGTTTCCACTTCTTTGGTCTCTTTAAAATGAAAACAAAGGAGCAATTTTATTCGTCAACCAGAGAATCCTTTATGGATTATATGAAAAAAAGAGAGACGTAATGTTAACTTTAATTAATATCTTCTCTCGTTTTAATCATTTTAACGCGTAACAAACGTATAATGATTATAAGAAGATCAACTAGTCTCGGTTCTACCATACGATCAAACGTAACGAATTCAGGGGTACGTGAACGAGACAGGAAAATTACCTCGGGAACGAGTGGTTAACAAAACTCTTTTCTCTTATTCCTTTAAAGAGAAAAAGACAGATAGAAACCGGCTTAAGATCTTTCATGGAAAGACATTTAAAATTCAGACTCGCGTTTTAATATTCCAGAGTGGTAGCTCGTTTTTAGATTTCCGCGTTTCCGGGAACGTTTCCTGCGGACAAAATATTTATCGACACTCCGACGATCTTCTAATCGCGAGGAATCGCAAAGACATGCACACGTTCGCCGATATACATATATTCGTCGGGTTTTCACCGTTTAAAGCGGCGAGAGGGAGAATTTGTACGACAAACGGAAACGTCTGCCCGCTCGAAGGCGAAACCTGATCGCGCGTACATACATATGCGCGTGTATATACAGGGTGGTCCACGTAACGTGTGCACCATTATTACTTCCAAAATATGCGTTGCACGAAAGAATATTATATACAAAAGTTAACATAGTTTAAGAGGGTACATGTACAGATAAATGTTGAAAATAAATGTTGAAATGTTGAGCAAAGTTAGAGAATCATTATGAAGAAGAATTGTTAAGTGCATTGAAGTAAGAGCTAATCATTTTGAACACATACTAAAGTACAAATAAAACGATCACGCCTTTTCTCCATTTCACTGCAAGTTTAACCTTGAATGACCTTGAGTCATAGGTAGTTAAATTTGTCTTAAAACGCACTATTAGATGGTGGATAAAAAAAACGTATCGTTCCATTTAAAAAAAGAAAATTGACCTTTACTGACCTTGAGTCATAGGTTGTTAAATTTGTCTTAAAATGCACTATTAGATGGTGGATAAAAAATCGTATCGTTCCATTTAAAAAAAGAAAAATGTCCTTGAATGACCTTGAGTCATAGGTTGTTAAATTTATCTTAAAACGCACTATTAGATGGTGGATAAAAAAACGTGTCGTTCCATTTAAAGAAAGAAAATTGACCTTCACCATGGAGTGTCCACCAGGAAAAATAAAAGTTCCACCACATGATGTCCCCTTGGTATTGAACAACTTTCGTCTGAAACATTTTTGCGTACAATCAATATTTTCGGAGATATTCGACTAACATAACGCTTTATAATTTCCACCCTGTATATATATATATATGAGTGTGTGTGCCAGGTACAACTGCAGACGTGTGCGCGTGTGTGCAAGAACACTCGGAAATCTCGGACCATGGTATTGTACTAGCCCGTGGCTGCGGTTGAAATCGGCCAGCGGCCGCGTTCTGCGGTTGGACGTGTCGTGTAGTGCCTTTTCGTACCACTCTCGGCGACGAAACGCGGCTCATGTACGAGACGGGTGGCCGAAGAAACACTTCGCCATTCGATTCGTATTCTCCGCAACGGCGAAACCAAAGCTTTTGTTCAACCACGCCGACTGGAAAGGGCTGTTTACGCGCCGGCGTAAACTTGCTTTATCAACTTTTGATTCTTACATCTTTAGTTTGAACGCTTTGCAGTAGCTTCGAATTTCTTCGTTCTTGTGTATCCGGATGAAAATTGGTTCTCGTTGAACATTTTTAGGGGAACACTAAACCGACGACTGTGTAAAGGACGATGGAGATTGTTCTGAAGATGTAGTTTTGTTTTTTGACGTTACTTTGGGATTTGATTATTTTAAAAGATTGTACTTTGGCGGTTGCTGCAAATGTTAGAGGAAGGGAGTCTTGGACGCTGGGATACTGAAAAGTGGTTAAGGACGGTATATATATAAATCGGATCAGGTACTAGCGAGAAAGTCTCGTTCTACTGTCCCTCTGTCGCTGAGCGAAGGAGGTACAGTCGCCACGATTAATTCGTTCCCTCGACAAATTTAATTGCGAAAAAGAATTATATCAACTGAATTATGTAAAATTATGTGAATTATTACGTAAAATTCACAAATGAACGTAGACCATTTTCTATTTCTCTGTTCCCAAAAGAATATTGCTTTCATGAAAATGTTGGGCGTCTACTTCAAATAAACGATAATGGGAAGATTAAAATGTTTATTCGAACGTAGAAGAAGAATAATTTCGTTATCCTACACCGACGCGTATTATTTCTCCAAATGAAACACACGTAATAGCGTCTTGAAAACGCAATGTATAGTCACAAAAGGCACTAAACTGAAATGAATTGCTGGCTGAATAATTTATCAATTTCCCAGTAACTTCGGATTATACGTTTCCGCGAGGGAGTTTCAAAACTGGAAACCTTGAGCACGAGTTTGAAACTTCACCGGCGAATTCCTGGCTGATGCGTTGTCTGTGGTCTCTAATTAATTGGAACTATTTTACTGTATTTAGCTCGGAGACTCTGTTAACAACACCGCCGACTATCCTATTTTTCATAAACATTTGCAAACGTACCCCGGCAATACATTTTGCCGCACTGGCGCTTGCATCAGCTGCGGCGAGGAGACAAAAGATTACAATTCCGTGGAAAATTTCATATTCCACCGGGAACAAAAGATTCGAATTCGCGGAACCTGCGGGACGAAAGTTTGATAATTTTTAAAAACATGCACCGCGAGTAATTTAATCAACTGATTCGCCCGAACGTCGACAGAGCCGTCCGGATTCGACGCGTTCGCATTAACAACCGTGTGCGTGTCGATGGCGGCGACGCACTTAGTGCTAATTGAAAGTGATACAAACAAGATACGCAGTAAATAACAATGCCGTCGCATTGTGTCCCCCGGCCAACAGGGTTAAACAGCTGTTGACAGAAATTACGGTTGACAATCAATGGTTCGTAATTAATTCGGATTACTTCCCTGGTTTTGCGTTTGAGTTGCAATTAAGCCACGTCCCCAAGTCAAACGCAGCTTTTAACCGGTCCGCACATTTTATTTTCCATTCTCGGCTTTCGACTTTGCGCAGCGCTCCGCGGCTTGATAAATCAATACGATACATTACGAATCGACGAAACGGACCTAAAAAAAAAAAAATAATTAAAACAGAAAAAAAAAGCAAACAGAAATAACAGAAACAGAGAAGAGCTCGTGTTTCGAGCGGCCTTTTTCCACTTCGCAATTCGAAACTTCGCGCAAAAAAATACCGGCTCTGGACATTTTTGTTTTCAATCGTTTCCGAGCATATTTTTCGTTTCCACCGAATGTCTTGTAATTCTGTAATGTCGGCGCGTTTCATCGGACAAATTCAATGTTTCGACGCGGTGGTACGGGAAAATGAATTTAACGAATGATTTTGAGGCTCGCACGAGAAATGAATTACGGTTTCCAATGTTTTAATCGCGAGGAATTTCATCCCCACGGTTGCAAAAGAGTGTTTACGCAACGGAGTTAATTTCATTGTTATTGTTACTCCACTGTTGACGCGCGATTCGATTTAATTCAATTTAATTTACCTCCTCCACTGGCATCGCAACATTTACACATTCGGTTTAATTCTATTTTATTTGATCGTCTCTGTTCTTTCTAGCGTTTTATGCTTTCTACGTACGCTACTTTTCGCTACCATAGTAGAGAAGTTATCGTTGAAACTTTTCGAGTATTCCTCGCTGTTTTGTTTAAGCGATCGAATTAGCGTTATCTCGTCTACTTCGATGAAAAAACATGATCAGCGGGAACTGCGACAAAAGGCCGAAGCTGCTGGAGAAAGCAGAAGAATGCTAACTTCCGGTCCAGCGCAGGAGACCCGTCTTCTGGTAGGATTTAAAAGAACTTCGAAATGAGATTTTCTTTCGAGTTTACGAGCTAAAGACACACGGAAGCCGACGGCTTAAAAGATTCATTAAAGCGGGACGCGTTGTTAAACAAGAGTGGTGGTCTCTGTATCTTAATTAAGCTTCAGGCCCGTAAGTTAGGGTAAACTCATCGAATAAAAATTATTATTAACGCCTTTCTTCGTAATATTACCTAACTCAATCATATGCTAGGAAAACCAATTCACAGCATATCTTAAACAATTAAATTCAATCATACTGCGATTCTAGATGCACAATAAAAACTTTCGATCGTTTATTGTAACAAGCTTATAGTTTATAGTTTAGTTTATAGCTTACAGTTCTTAAAAAAATTTATATTTTATAAATTTTAATTTAAATTTATAACTTATAGTTCTTAAAAAAATATTTGACACGTGTTTTTTTTTATCAGCAATTATCCACTTTGAAGGGGTGAAAACAGCCCTCAAAGTTAGGGTAGTTTTGAGATATCTTGGAAATTAAAGGTCGAAAAAATTTGAATTGTTTTTTAAATTGTGTTTTTCAATGAAAAATGTAGTCGCGCAAGAAAATGTTAACAAAAGTTTTTTGTTTAAACAATAAAGCTATAAGCTCCCATAAGTTTCATCAAAATCGGATTTTCGCATGTGAATATGTTCCCTAAGTTTAGGGGATTGAAAATATTATGAAAACATTAAAATACTTCTCATCTAAAAATATTTTAAATATTTTCAGGATCTCAAAAGCAATTTATTGGATAAAAACAATTATTCCGAACACTTATCTCGCATACTTTCGGAAACAGAGTCCTGAGTATCCGATATAAACTTGCTTGAACACATTAACTGGCCAACGGACGACCTCAAAAATGCTATAACTTCAAATTAATTTATTTATTGAAGCAGCGGTTGAAAACTTTAGATGTATGGCATATAGATATCTATCGACCTTCTTATATTATTCAGATATCAACTAAATTGAATGCAACGAATATATGAACGTACAAATTTGTTTTTAAACATGGACTAATAATTCTGTCATCCACATATAGGTGACATGGCATCAAAGTGTTAAATCGTAAAAGAGCATAGCTTCTTGTTTCCGCGTATTCGATCGTCGCGTATCAACGTTTATAAATGCTCGCTTAACAATTCCAAATTGTTCCTGATCCCGTGCACAGCCTCGCGATAAAAATCCCGAGGGACCATTTTGAGGGATGCAAAAGAGTGGATCTCCTATTGCGCGATTTAAAAAAATGGTCACGGACGTCCGGGGCCCCGTTGTTCCGTTGAGAAAGTTGAATTTAAGGAAAAGTGGCCGCGATCATTATTTCTAGGGTTTCTCAATTATTCAGTTTACTTGTGTTGAATAAGAAATGAGAAACTGAGAAGTTCGTCCGGCGCGGCAAAGGAACGTCTGAAAGCTTCGCATTCACGCGCAAAAGAAGTCGACTTTGGCCGTTCCGTTTGCAAGGCTGTTCAGCGTGTAAATGGTTCCGTTCGCTGGTCTTTTATTGCACGAAAAATCTGGGTTAAACTGTTACGCGCTATTACAAAATTAGAGTAACATTGACGAGTATGAATCGTTCAAAAGGTTCACTCTCGGTTGTCTCGACGCGAAGAACGGAAACGGAAACTTCGGGCCAGAGAAACGGGCTTCTAAACGAGTTTTCCCCTTTGACCGATACCGATGGGAAATATCGAGTTTTCGAGCCTTAAAAATCATTGGCCCACTTCTCGTCGGCTGCGACCGGTTATTTAATGAATTCGTTACGTCAAACAAATTTCTTCGCTTCCCCCCCCCCCCCCTTCCTCCCTTTGGTAATTCGATTTCTGCGAAGCAAAGCGACGAAGATGCTCGATTAAATACTCGTTAGTTAAGCCCTTACCCGATGAAGTCAATTAACCGAGCGCCGTAAATCGAGGCAGCACTTTTCTTTTAGTTTCAATTTCGTTCCATTCGTTTTTCTTTTTCTTTTTTTTCGTGGAGAGGAAAAAAAAAGTTGCTCGCTTGAGCCGCACAGAGATTCCCACGCTTCGTTAACGCAATTTAAGAAGTTTCAACGCGAAGTAATTGTGCGAATTAGGTGGGGAGCCGACGGCTAGAAATTCGTAAAAATTTGAACCGCAAAATTCTGTTTAGCTTTTAAGTTCTTTTACCATCAGCGGCTCGCGTGCTCCGAATCCAGTTAAACAGCGGTTCCAGAAATTTTATTTCCGCTGAGGCAGGAACGTTTTAGAAATATTTTTTGTTCGCCCCGCGCAGTGATTATTCGATGAAACGTTCGTCCGATTTACTGGACGTGTTGCGTATCCGCGGCTATTCATTAGCGAATTACTTTTTGAAAGGAGATTTTTAACCTCTTAGGCTCGGCTGAATTTTGCGTGGGGCTGTAGAAGATACAGCACTGCAATGTGTGACGGATAATGCTGTTCTCTACATGAATACATTAAAATAAAGTGTTTGATCTTAAAATAATAATTTTTCTGAAAGATGTGATACAC
>CM052090.1:6501075-6514215 GCA_028453745.1 Agapostemon virescens | reverse complement strand
GGTCTCGGCACGTATTATATTTCACCGTGTGAGTGTCCAGTGATTTACGGGGAGTAATATGGACACCAATTTGCCGCATATTTTCGGTGTGCAGGGGCTGGTCACACAAACGCCCACGCCGGAAAGCGAAGAGGAAATTGCCGTCCGGCGCGACGACGGACAGAGCCCTTGCAAGTCCAGTAAACTCTTCCGAAATTGACCACGTTATTTTACGATCGAAACAGACACGTTCTTTGAGGGGCAAACGCGCGGAAAATTTGACGATATTGTAATGTACGTAACAAGTAGGTCCGAGCGATACGCGACCGTGTCCGTTTTCCTGTCCACGAGAATATTTCATTTCTGACTGCGGAAATACCAACAGATAACAAACAAAAATGTATCGACATCGTGGCGTTCGCGTGTTGTGCGAACATCCACGATTTGATCAGTCGAATCTCCCTTTTTTCAGTCGACAATTTTTTCCATATTGCCCCTTCTAGCTTCCTAATATAGCTCGCATACAACCAACGGGATTTAACACCGTCAGATAAGAATAGCTCACCGAGGGTGTGCTCAGGGAAAAAGATTCTAGGTATTCGTAGGGATTTATCTTTGCGTTAACACTTTATCGACCGGCGATTATTTCAGAATTTTTGTAAGGCCCATGACCCATGACTGAAAACTTTTTTATTGCGGATCAACAATGCATTCCCAATAATATTGTCTAATAATGTTGTTACAAATTGGAATGTAAAAATAGAATTTTAAGCTTCATTTTGATACAGCGCTAATATTGAAAAGCCTATTAATAGGCTTCCGGTCGATAAAGTGTTAAGAAAAAGAGTTTTATAGTTCCGATTTTCGTGATTATAGCGTTTTCGAATTCTTACTAGATTCCCTCTGTCTCGTATTTCACGCGTAAATGTTTTGCGATGAAAATCCTCGTCCAGCTGTGAGTAAAAGAATCCGACGACACGAAAGTGAAATAATCAAGTATTAATCAGGCGTACATTGAGTATTCAATTTCAAGGTGTTTATTGCAGCTCGCGTAACACCAACAGGATTTCATACTCTGAGATGAGGGTAGCTTCCCAAGGGTGTGCTCAGGAAGAAAGATCCTAGGTATTCGTACAGATTTATCCTTGTGTTAAGAAAAAGGGTTTTCTAGTTCAGACTCTGGTGCGTGTGGCGTTTTAAAAATATCACTAGATTCCCTTTGTCTCATATTTCACCAGAAATATTTTTGTTATAAGTCCGTCAAATTCACAACCTGTTCATCGAGCTCCAATACGAAGAATATAGTTGGCAACGAAGTGAAATATTACTCGGACATACTTTAAGGTTTAGCCGTCTGCTATGCCTCGAGTAAAACCTGACGAAGCTACTGAGGGATTTATTACGGTCAGTCAGTGAAGCTTCCTAAAAATGTGCTAAGGAAAAAAGGTCCTAGAGATTCATATTCTTTGTGTTCAGAAAAGGATTTTATTATTTAAGGACTCGTGGCCGTATTCGAGGATGAAATAGAAGCCCGAGAGATTAAATTGTAACTCTTCCTTTTCCAAATTTAATAACAGTCGTGTAGAAATTAACTCTTTCAAAGTACTACCAATTAGTTCGGTGTATACCATTTGAATCGAAGTGAATTCTGTTAAACAAGAAATCTGTGATCCAAAAAAGAACATAGCGAAAGCGTGTTTGCTCGAAAAATATGAAATTGAAAAAAGAATCTATCTGTTTATGTATATAAATTTATTATCGACTATCAAATTTCATAAAGAATTAGGCGTGAGCAGGTAACCAGTTCAACCTGGTGAAATATAATTTTTCTGTTTAAGAAGTTTCAAGCAGTGCTGCTTCAATAATATCGATTCCCATTCTGCAACAGCCTCCGTCCATTTAAAAAAAGAAAAGGGTGGAAAGATATTTTAAATTTAGACTGCGAAACCAGTTCATCAAAAAGTTCTGCATCATTTATCACCACGTTGCCTAACGAGCAACAAAATTTTTCAAATAATTACACAATCCTCGATGAAAATTTCATTCTGTCCTCATTTGAAGGAGTCCCTGTATAATTCGACCCGGTTAAATCGCATTGTTAAAAGCGATTTCTTCCTTTCCAATTAAACTTCTCCGCATCGTTATTGCAAAACGAACACGCGTATAAACACATTCGTAGGCAGCGTTTATTTTTGCAACAACATCCTCAACTATTTCATTAAATACCGGTAAGAATACTTTCACAGAAAGATCATAAATCCTGCACCATATTAACACTTTGCTGACCGGCAATTTTACACAGAAATTATGCCATGTCACCGGCTATTATTTTGCAATTGAATATGGAAGTAAAGTATTTCTGAATAAACTCCAATAAATTTTATTTATATTGAATGAAATGAAATTAAACTTTGAACACATTTTTTATATAATTTAAAAAATTTTTGTTTGGTATGATAAACTGTATGGCAATCACTTACGTGTAATGGTACACAACAAGTATTGCAGAAATTTCTTTTTCCTTTTGAACAGCATACTCTATACCTTCTAGTTGGATTTATTTTTACGCCAGTGCACAATTCATTATAATTCACCGTAACGTTCCGTCATGGTTAAAATTTTTAATTACTAAAATTCTGATAAAAACCTAAATACCAAGAAAAGTATTTTCTTTATTATAAAGCGGACACGACAAAACACGATGCGCAAAGCTTTTGCAATATTCTATATCATCCTGGGTTTCATAAATTGAAATAGATAATGCAAGTGCAATGACGAGTTAACTCGTCGTCGGTCAACAACGTTCGGGCATGAAAAGACGAGGTAACCAATATGTTAACACTAGAACTACCAAACAAGTCATTTTGACTGGTCCCCAGGTTTTTCTTTCGCAATTATTGAAGTTATAAAAATGTCTTCGTCAGAAATTTTCAGATGTACTTCTTTAACCCCTTAGCCTACGACTTATTTTACAATAACAGTGACTGGAAAAAAGGAAAAGACAAATTTGTAGTTACTGCGTGTAAAAAGACGATGTAACTCGTCACCGGTCACCAATGTGTTAAAAGATCTTCACCGAAGAATTGATTTTCACGCGATTTAGCGGAGTCATAAAAGAAGAAAAGATATTCCTATACGGCTGCCGTTTCTTGCAACAGACGCGGACAATTTGATTTTTCAATGGTTCGAGAAGTCGACGCGAACACGTTCGCAAAAAGAAAAACGCAAATGCAGGGCATAAAGCGAAGATCAAATGATATGGAAGTCTGGAAGAATCGCGAAAGAATCCGGTCCGCTATTAAATCCGCGCAAGGCTATGGCGTCAGGGACGAACGGCCCGTCATAAAAGTCGCTCGTAATATTTCCAAGTGCCAATGAAGCTCTTTTTAATCTAAACAGAACCGGTATTTTCCGGATGTGGTGCATGCTGTCTGGCTGTCGGACAGGAAAGTTTTGAGAGCACGACGGTCACATATATCTTGAAGGTAATCGTCGGGAACGACACGGAGGACTATAGTGGCCGACCATCGTCTGGCAGGAAGACCGTAGCCGCCGCCACCTTTTCACGAACCCAATTTTCATTTAACGACCGTCACTTCGGAGGAGTCCTTCTCTCCTGGTTCCTGTTCCCTCTGTTCCACCGTTGCTTTCTGGACAGAGGAAGAGGGCGAAACGAGGCGGAAATCAATGGCGGAGGCAAACCTCCGTAGCACCGAATTCGATTTTCGAGACGGTCCTAGCACGGCTGCCTCTGGTTAACTGGGTTGCCGATGCTCACACTCGCACCTGCCCTTCCCTGTACACCTGATGGAAGTGATTTTTATTCGAGACAGTTCCATTCGCACCCTTCTTCATCAACTCGGACATATGTGTCTCTCTTTCAGAGCGATTTTCATTTAAATAGATCGAGAAACACGGACGGCCTGTTTCCATGGTGGTCACCGGTGACCCGCACCATTCCGTTCTTTCAGAATGATTACTGTTAAATTAATAGCATTGAACATTAATTTATTACTGCCTAAATTAACCAGATTATAGTATGAGGTGAGAACTTCGCTATTCCGAAACTAACAATTCTTTTTAACAACGCTGATCATTTCTATAAATGAAAGAAATTACACATGTCTGAAGCACGCAAAATTCGCTCGGCATTCAACGCGTTAACGCGGTTTGGAAAATAAATGAAAAATCAAAGTGATTTTTATACATTAAGGGATTATTCTCGCACTCTGGCTTCCCTTTAAATCACGCATAAATCTTTCGCCTTTTACTAAAGATTTCCCTGTACGAGAGCGATTGATGAGTCTAATTTGACAATTTTTTGTTAGTGACATCAGTGCCGTTCAGAATTTGTTTGCGTTTGTTTAACCTCTTAGGCACTATGCGCCACTATAGTGGCTTTCGTAGATGCCGTCTCTTTGAACGTACCATACTCAATTGTATTATTAATGTTTGCAATTATTCATGTTGCAAAATTGCCTCTGCAGAAATCGTTTGAATGGATTTCTTTGTTCAATCATATATTCCAGTAAAAATTGCACAATATCTAGATAAATTAAATTTTGCCATTTTTATAAGACGTGTTAACCTCTTAGGCACTATGCGCCACTACAGTGGCTTTCGCGGATAAAGTAAAAGTAAATTGTTAAAGTCAACATACGTGTACCATATCTTTAAGAAAAATTATAATTTTATGATCAAACACTTCATTCCAATGTACTCGTGTAGGGAACAGCATTATCCGTCACACATTTCAGTGCTGTATCATTTACAGAGAAACAGAGCCCTGCGCAAAATTCAGCCGTGCCTAAGAGGTTAAAAGTATTCCAAGGTTTTACGGAGAGTCTATTCGATGTTGTCCCTGAACGTTCGCGCTGAGATGTTTTTCCCCGATGTGTAAATTTAGTTGCGTCGATGTTCCGAATTCGTAATGCTGCGCCGAATCCGAACCGATAAAAAAAATCGCTGCCCCCGGCAAGATTGCGAAAGCAGCAAAAACTTACGATAATCCCGGGTCGGCAATAAGTACACCGATGCATTCCACCGTTGGTTTTTCTTTTGTATTTTCATCGGTCGAATTCGAACGTCGGGCCACTGCAGTGCGCGGCAGCCAGGCACGGAATTTATTAGCTGCAGTAATCTGGATTGCTGTTTCAGTTCCATGCCGTTCGCCGGCAAAATGAATAGCTCTGAACGCATCCGCAAAGATAGGGCAGAATGTTACATTCACGATTTACACTTTTCTGGGTTTTCCAATTTCTTTTTCAATTTCTCGTGGCGCGCGACGCGCCGCGCCGGCCGGTTTCATTTCAGTATCAAGATCGTTGGTCATTCTGCTCGCACGTTGCGTCGGGAAACTACCCCGCTCAGAACCCAGAGACGCATTCTACTGCGTTCGTCAGTCCTGGCGAACTCATCAACGAGCTACGAATGTTTCTGCGGTTCCCTGTTTCTGTAGATTAGAATCCCGGTTTTCATAGATTCATTTCGTTAAAGCAGGAACGGGCGAGAAAGATTTATCTCATCTATTAACGCTTTAACTGCCAGAACAACAACCTCAAAAATTCCATAAAATCAAAGTAATTTATTTGATGAAACAACAATTTAACACGTTGAATGCCACGCGAATTTTGCATGCTTCGAACAAGTTTCATTTGTTTCATTTATAGAAATGATCAGAGTTATTGAACAAAAATGTTAGTTACTAAAAACTAAAGTTTTCACCTCGTACTATAATTTGGTTAATTTTGTTATTACTGCGTTAATGTTCAGTGCTGTTAATTTATTGATACCCGTTCTTAAACGATGTAACATTTAATGTTATTAAATGTTTAATGTTATGTTAAAATTTAAAATGTACCTCACATAGTTATCCTTCGAGCTTCTCGTATTCTCCAGATTTCAACTAACTGTAACGATTATATTAATGTAAAAATTTATTTAAAAAAATGGACAAATTACTCTGTCACCCATATGTGAGTGACATGGCAGTCAAAGTGTTAAAGGATTTTCCCAAATAGAAATTAAACGAAAGTGCTTGTATTATTAGGTAATAGTCTGCGGATTTCGTGTATTTATGACAAATGTGTGTGGATTTGCAAATTTATAGTGTACATAGCTTCTGGATACGACTACATAATTACTTATCGCATCTCGGCCTCTTGGCTGAGATCATAGCCTTACTGTGTACAAATATTGTACACTGAAAAGTGGACACGTTAAAAATTAAAATTGAGAGGGAAAAAATGTATTCCCTCAATCGAACGACAGAAAAATAGAAATAAATAATCTGATAAATTAATTTATAGGAGAAAAACGAGGAGGTTCGGTTTTAGAAAGTAGAAGTCATTAAAGAATTAATCAAATTTTCACTTAATTTTTATTACCCACGTAGATGCGCAGTCTACCGTTGAAACTGATTTGTATTTAATGAATTCACGTTCTACAGAAAATGCACCGCTTTTAAAAAAGGACGAAAAGTGCTCTACAGGTGGACTGCATATTTATTTCACATGAGATGAGAATTTTTCGGAAATGCTGCACAAATATTACATAGGTTGTTAATCCAACTGCCACAAAAGCACGGCGATCCGCAATGTGCTCATTAGTATATAATAATTAATACCGGTCTTGATAACCCCACATTGTGAATAATAATTCCAACATTATGACGTGCATAACAATATTAATAACACGCGAACCTCGACGTTGCGAGTGAAGTAATTGTTGCTGGAATATTTTACCACTACGTTAATAATTATTTTCAAAACGTGTGTACGTTATTTTAAGAATTATTAAGGTCGCATTAAATTTCGTTTTAGCGATGCAATTTTATTTTCAAGATCTATAAGACTATTATGAGAAAACTGTGCAGATGTTCATGTGCTAATAATACCGTTTCGAAATATTTACTATATATTTAATGCCAGAACGGAACGATTAATGTATTAAAAATTAATAAAAAAAATATAATAACAATAAAGTTAGTAGATTTTGACAGAAGTCTTCGTTTACTAGCCTGACACGATATTAGGGTGCAAGGAGTCAACCACCCTTCAAAAATCCCAGTCTTCTCACAGGTCCAAGAAGAAGCACTCCCTTTCCCTTTTCTACTCTCCCTCGTACATTTCAGTTGCCATGAAAACTGCTGAAATGTCCTCGTTCCTTTTTCCTTTCGCTGAGAAAAGTGTGCAAACTCCCGGTGCCCCTTTTCCCGAACGCGGATTTGTCGACTGTACGCAGCTTCTGCGATCGACTACATTCTCGACGGGGGCGATGGGAAATTAAGGATCAGAGTCAGCTGAAAGAGTGAAAATTATCAGGAAAGTCGTCGCTCGCGGGAACTCTCGAGCTTTAATTAACGTAAAATCCATTAAAGTGACTCCCCCGTCAAGCTTTCATCCGAGTTATCGTCATGAATACGGGATCGCGATCGTCGCCGGCGATTTACGTTTCGGTATCGCGTGGGAGGGACTCGCAATTCAGATTGCCACGATCGATGAACCGTCTCCCTTCACCCCTTTCACTGGAATATCCGCGGGGCTGAACGTGGTACGCGCGGTGAAAACGAAAACAGAAACAAACAGGGGAAATAGCGAAAAGAACCTGTGAAAAGAAAAAACGAAACGGCGATCGCGGAAATCATGGTCAGAGGAGGCCAGACTGCGAAGCAACCCTTTGAACATCGCCGAATCGTCCGGCGGCGGGTCGTTTGATCGGACGATGAATCGCCTAATTCAATGGAACCCGACGAGTCGCGATAACGATTCGATTCCGTGAACGGCCACGACAGTACAAAATGTATTGTCGATAATGAAAAGTAAACGAAACGCGCACTCCCAGGACACGTGGGCATTATTATTTCATTTTATTCGGCCATGTTTACATTTCCGGCGGATTACTTGCGCCGGTTTCAGCGTTTTTGTAATTCGCTGCGCGCCTCTCGTCGCGATACGGTTTTATTATGGCACGAGTAATCGCGGCGGATTGATATTGCCGCTGGAAATACGAGGATCGAAATATAATGGACTGCTTTTGCGTGCAATCTGAATTATTATTTCGATATGTGATGCGCCGGCGATTACTATTTTCCGTTTTATCAAAGGAGCATTGTAGTGTTTATTTTTAATCGATTTTTTCGCTGAAAGATTTAATTCCTTCCGAAATATTTATTTCTCATTTCAAAAAGTTCTATTGGTTAGAAACGAAATAATAGTATTCTTCAATTAATCCGAGGTTTCAACTAGTCCGTTGCACAGTCTACGTCAAAGCGTTAGTAAAAGAAAAATAGAGTGAAACAGTCAAGCATAGGTCAGACATGACGCACTCGAGTTTCCAATTACTCAGCGACTACGTCACACAAATTAATTTAAATATTATTTGTTTGATTGCATCTCGAGAATTTCGTGAAAAAGCTAAGCGTTGGTCATATGAGTAAATCAATTTCATCGCGTTAATATTAACCCTTTGCACTCCAAGAAATTTTAATTCTTAAATCGCAATATTTTTTAGGAACTAGAATAATTCCATTGTACATGGTTCATTCCCTTTCGCGTATATCAATTTTATTACTATTACTTGTTCCTGCAGAACCTTCAACTTTCATCGATTTTTTAAATGCAAACATAGTGATGTAGACGCTGTTTTGAATAGTAGTATGATAATTTTTAGTGTCGCCTCAGAGGCGCCATTGGAGTGTCGATAACAAGCAAAAATAATCAACGGTACGTATTGTAAGATGTGTGATTTCCTTCTCTGTTCTAAATATGTACATTCTCAATTTTCTTTAAGCCGAAATAAAATTCTATTTAATTGTTGATAGTGTACAGTAATTAGAGAACAACTCCGCACGCACTAACTACAAATTTTCGTGAGTTCTTTTTATCGTTCTTTGGAGGGCAAAGAAAGTCTAGGGAGTGTTATCATAAAATAAATCGTAGGACAAGGGGTGAAAACACGTATTCCTCTAAAATACGACGTTACAGATAAAAAATATAATTTATCGATTTAAAGTGGCAAGCAAATATAGATGCTAGACACTTCCACGCAACTATTTCTGACTGTCCGAGGGTTAAACGATAAACGAAAGAGGAGCGAAGACGATAAGGTGAAATATTCCAAAATTAGTCGAACATACGTGCATTCGCGAGGTCAGGTTCGCCTTCGCGCGCAGGCAGAAACTTTGTAGAATTAGTCCGGCTAGTCAATAGACCCCTGTGAGCATAAGTTCGGTCCCGAGAGCCTAACTCACAGTGTCTCGCTTCGAAGTCGACCCAGACACAACAACCACATACTCCCGAGGAGGATAGGTAACTCTTGATAGTTGCCTCCGCGAGTAGAACTCTCCCTAACTGATAGCAACTTGCCGACAACTTAGCCCTTGGTAGCCATCGGATTCTATCCAGAAGGAGAGTGAAAGACAGGGGCCGTGAACTTCTTCTAGAAGGCTCGGAGGTTTTTCCAAATTTAATCAGCCCCGCCAGCAAGGACGGAGTTCATGAAAGATTCAATAACTGCTTTGTGAATCGCTACGATGCCCGGAAATAACAAACCTCCCGCGTCGACTTGAAGAAAATAAGTTTCCTTCTTGCGTCCCGGCGAATTGAATTTGCTCGTTAACCCCTTGCACTAAACATTATCCGACGACTGCAATGGTCAGAACTTCTTTGTTGTTTACGATTTACAGGAAGAAAAAACAAGCTTATGTTCATTGCATGCCTATGGGTTCACGGCAAAATTAAATTTCATTACTTATGGGGTAGCCGATTTATTATTTACAGACCCGCAGAGCCTAGTCTTGTTCTGCAACCATCAACACACACACACACACACACCGTCTTCAACTTCGTTACATACTTTCGCGAACACCATCCAAGTGCTCTCTCTAGTAGTTTCTCTTTGAGATGTGCCCCTAACTTCACTCCGTTGCGTCTCTTTCGCTTTGCCAGCAGCGCCATCGTGCGGCGTATCGTACGAAAAAAGGAATCGTTACAATTCACGCTCTTTCTGGTCGCAGTTGATCGTCTACCTCGCAGACCAGGAAGATCAGGATTTTAAATTGTTTTATTTATACCAGTTATAAAAATTTAAAACATACCTTCTTGTAAAAACCACATTTTTCAAATGTTACTTGCGTTTAGAGAGTGTAGGAATAATTATTTCAGCCGGCAGTAAATTATCGACGAAACCCGAGGATTTCGTCGAAATAATTTTCCGAAATAAAACTGTTGGCGAACAGACTGTCACCGGTACGGTTTGTTCTCGGGTGAAGTCGTTGCTCGAAACTTGCAGCGTTCGTCGAGCGTAAAATTCGAGGACCATACGGGAACGAAACTAATTTCCTAAGACGAGGCTGGCCGTCACGGCCGATAATAAAATAAAACATGTCCTCCGTGCAGGATAACAAGAATCCCCGTCGAACCTCTCCGTTTCTCGACATTGGGAAAGATCATCGCGTGCCCCCATCGTGATAAGTCGGTTGCGCTGAGTCGATTAAGCTTCGAAACTTTTCACGGAAGTTAAATATTAGTTCGATGCGCTCTACCCAGGAAAGTTCTTCCGAGTTTCTTCCGTCGCGTCGTTCCGCGCAACAAATCTATCCACGTAAAGGATCTTTTATATTTATCACGCCATTTCTCACCGAGAAGGAGACTCGTTTGTAACGAAACGTGCCCGCCGACGCATTTGCATAAAAAACCAGGACAAAGAAACCTTTCTTCTACGTGGCCTGATAAATACTGCAAAAAAAAACCGACTGCTCCGAGACGTTCGAAACGGATTTGGGAATATGAAGCTATTTAGGGCTCGTACTGGACGTACAAACGAGTTTGCAAAGTGTCTTCACGTTATTTCCGCTCATTTTTTATCCACACCTTGAATCGAATAATTCCCTTCGTTCGCGAGAGAGTATTTTAAACGTCGCGTGCTGACACAATCGGACGAAAACAAATGATTCTATAACGTTCTAGGAAACGGCTGCATTTTCAATAGTAAGAATGCAGTATTCCCATACCCCTTTGACTGTTAAAGGCGTATATATCTAGAAAACCACTCTACCAATCGATGAACACTTTGGCTGGCCAACCGACGACGTTAAAAATTCTAGAGAATCAAAGTAATTTATTTAATGAACCAACAATTGAAAATAGAAAATTTAAAACACATAGTTGTCCTTCAACCTCCTTGCATCCATTTTCGATGCTTTTCCTTATATTTAATTACCACCTATCATCATTAAAGGAACAATTTACAATTTAAGGTAAGTCAATTAAGATAGCTCAAAAAGTTACTTAAAATCAATAAAAAATTGCATATTTTAATTTATTTGCATTTATTATTTTTTAAATAGTAAAAATGGTTTTTTGGTCACTATTCAGTGGCCAACCAGTCGCAGCGACTGGCATGTGACGATCGCGCCATATATATTAATGGATTCCTCCAAAAACGCGTCGTAGTCAAAGGGTTAAACGATATTCAATCTTACACGGTGTAAGCGTTTCACTGTTTCGAATTTTTCTGAAAACAATGAACCGAAATTGCACTTGAAAATCGACAATCTATTCCTTTCGAAGTTAATTTTGCATCGGTCGATGCAATATAACCATTTCACCATGCTACCTATAAATATTCCGTCAATCCTCTCATCTCCCTTAAATAATATTTATTCTTACACAACATAAATATTCCGTCGTTGCTAGTCTATCTGCAACCTAATTGGTGAAATTATGGACGTGTGTCTCAAGATCCGCAATCTACTAATTATTTGTATCGCTTTCGAAGCTAATTTTAGATCGATCGAATGAAATAATGTTATCGCGCATCCCGTAAATATTTCAAGCATCGCGTGGAACGTCTGAGGCACTCGAAATGATTAAATTTTGGTGCTCGAGCGAATGGAAAATGGATATTGAAGGAGCCTCGAGTCGTCGGGCGAAGCGATCGTTTTCCCCGTGAATATCGCCGAACCTTTTTCTCCTACTGTTCCCACTAAATTAAACGGTTAATTATGACCGTTGTTAGAGTTTCTAACGAGCACGATGAAACGAACGACGTCGGCAACGTGCACCGCAGCCCCCGAGAACCTTTTGTTCAAGGTAAATAAATTCCGAACTAATTGTACCTCGATTCGAAACGCGGGAGCTGGTTTCGCTTTAGTTCGGGTTTCGTTTATTGGCGTTCCTCTTAACAGAAACGTGTTGTTTCTCTTTCGCTCGTGAACACCCGTGAAACCAGTCGTTATCGTTACTTCGGTGAATTTCATTGGCCAATCGATTAGAACCGCGACTGGGTTGCACGAAGTTTCTTCTGAAAACGCTTCTACCCTCTAACGAACATTTTCACAATTTTCCCTCGCATCGCGTTCTTTCAAATTTTCCCAGATATTCTCATCCGATGGAGCACGTACCCTTTCGCAATTAAGCCTTTGCACTTGAATGACGACTCTGGGGCACCACTAAAAATTGCAACGCCATTATTTGAAAAAATTTATACATCGCTATGCTCGCATCTGGGAAAGCGATAACAGTCGCACTGTTGCAAAGACGAATAATAGTAAAAACCTGAGTATACAGTGGCTCACAAAAGTATTCGGACATTCTTTAACACATTAACTGGCCAACTGACGACGTCAAAAGTTCCATAAAATCAAATTAATTTATTTAACGAACAACGATCGAAAACTTTAAACGTGTGACATATAGATTATCTATCAACCTTCTTGAATTCTTCAGTTATCAACTAAATCGAATGCAAGGAATATATTAACGTACAAATTTAATTTTAAACATGGACGAATAATTTTGTCACCCATATATGGGTGACATGGCAGTCAAAGTGTTAAATCTAAGAAACTTTTTCAAAATTGAACCAAACGACTTGACTTTCCTGGAGCAACTGGAAGCATTGATCTACTAAACGGTATACAAAAATAATTGTGAAATAATTCTGATCGGTAGAAATTACGTGGGAAAGTAAAAAAGAAATTTTTTAAAACATTTTTATTTCAACTAGTAATGAAAATTTAAAATATGCGTTTTTCAGAACTGTGTCAGTTATACGCATGCTGAAAATTTCACTGAAATTGATTAACACGTGACAAAATGACACGCGTAGAAAGATGTAAGAATTTGCGGAGTTTAAGCAGAAATTGATCAAGAATCGTGA
>CM052090.1:6487292-6501065 GCA_028453745.1 Agapostemon virescens | reverse complement strand
AAAATTGCAATTACTTTCGAAACAACCTAACGCAAAATAAATTTTTTTAACTTCTCCTTGAACTTTTACGGTCGCCGTGTAGGCGATCTTGAATAACGAACGTTTAAATAATTAACCGTGGAAATGCGGCTTGTGTGTCGAGGTAGCCATTTTATTTCGATGTGGTTAATTTGAAAGTTGGGTGAAGGTTGCTCGGAAAAGAACGGAACTCGATGTTCTTTTGTCTGTACCATGATAAAAACGAACGTATAATGTTCATTGTTAAAAAATTATTCAGAAACTGTTCAACAAATTGATTTTTTTCGGGTGTACGTTGTTTAAAAAAAATTGGTTAAAATTTTCGATTAATTTCGTTATTTGTACAAAGTAATGTAAAATATAGTCAGTCTTGGTGTTAACCTAGTCTCAACGATATTTTTCTGTGCGATATCCGTGTTCCATTTATGAGTTTCATAAAAATCGCGGGGCGTCGTCAGAACGTTAACGGAATAAAACGTCTTCGCTAATTAGGGCAATCACGATTTCCGCGAGGATTGAAAAGAATGAAGTCTAAAGATTCCCGAGCTCATGGCCTCGATCAGAAACAGTATCGTTGAGGCATGAGGCGCTGAAATCTCGCGCAATGCGAAAACAGCTGTGAGAACGGGCGCGTGTTAAGCCGCGAGGTCACCGAGTCGAAGAAGATTTAATTAACGAACGATTTCGCCACTTAGCGAACCCTCTCTCTCTCTTTCCCTCTCCTCTCACACACACACTCTCTCTTTCTCTTTCTCTCTGTATATTCCGCATTTGAAAACCGAGACAGCCTCGCGACGAGGTTCTCTGTTTCCAAGTGAAAGTGCCGGTTGAATGCACCGGCTCGCGAGCGATCCCGCGGCAACAATTGTTTCCCATCGAATCGCCTTCGCAAACAACGCCTTCCGTAAATAGATTGTCGTCGTCGCAGACGCTTATGAAAATCTAGAATAACGGAGACACTCGAAATTAATGGAACGGCACGTTCACCTTGCCGTTTGTTCCACGGAATTGCCTTCCCAACGCCGGAATAAATCTCCCGGATTTGTTTTTCGACTCCGGTTGCACGGTTTTGTTCTGCTAAAACGATTAGAACCTTTCGTTCGGTTTAATCATTTTTTAGACGAATTAGCAAGTGGTCTATACAACGTAAATTTATACATTCGTTCGAGTGTTTAACCCTTAGCACTCTAAGGCACCACTAAAAATTGTCATACTATTATTTAAAATAATTTTTACATCACTACGTCTGCGTCTAACGAATTGGTAAAATTTTCGCTGTTGTAAGGACGAGTATATATATATATATGTGGAATGAGAATTTTCTAAAACAGAAAAAAAACTTTAATTTTGGAGGAAAAACAGTTTCGAGTGCAAAGGGTTAATTTTTTTCGATTTGACGCTGCAATTGCTTCAAAAGGATTCCACAATTTCTAATATGGAATTGTTGAGATTCTGACGATGAATTAATAATTTATTCAGAATAATTCTGAATAATGTTAGAATGTTCTTTGGAATTATCGTTAGATTACGGAAGATTATGCAATTTTCAATTTTTCTAGGCAAATTTTACTAAAACGTAGTCGAATAAAATTTTATATAAATAAAAATCGTACCCCAAATCCTATCTGATCATGTATTCCAACAATTATTGAACATTTGTGTGCATGCTGATCCTCAGTTTAATAATCATCTACGTCTTTTTCCATGAGCCTTTCCTGCAAGCTTTTCACGTTCATTTTTCTAGTCCGCAGAAAATTTCGCTTAATCGGACCGTCGATTTGCACTAAAACATATTATTATAGTCAATTTTAAATAGAAAATCATATTTAACTACGCGAAAACGTCAAATCCTACATAAATGACATGCATATGCAATTATATGTTACATACAAGTCACATGTTCGGAATATCAAATTAACTGGAATAATCATATTGAATGTTGTCGCGGTAATGTTCGTTAGTAGTGTAATTTAATATCGAAAACTTTTTAAACATCGATGATTTTCGAGTTCCTATCGAGGAGAAATTTTTCGTTTTAATCTTTGTAATTTTTATTCGAACTAGAACTTTTTCTCTCAGAAAGTTCTCTTTATTGGTTCGTCACAGAACTTACGATGTGAGGATGTTTTTTCTTTTTTTGAAAAAAGAGTTTCCACCGTCCATGTTTTAAATAGAACCTATTAAAAAGTTTCATAACTCTTTCGATCGCTGGTACAAACACTTCACATGCCGAGGAAGAGCTCTCTGTCAATTACCACTGGAAATGATGGCGGCGAGTGTTATAATAGGGGTTCTGCTGTATTATTTTACGATCATGGACAGCAAAGTTATTTCTCGGCGAGCTCGAGTTTATTATCCGAGCGTTTCTCGGATCGTGAAAGCTTAATTCATTGTTATTAAATCTGCCTGCCTACGACCTCCATAAGAATGAAATTCCCCCCTTTCGCTGAAGAAAAAAAAACAGTTTCTTTTTATAGAAGCCCATAGTCCAGCTTTTTAGAAATGGCACTGTAAAATCCCAGGAATCTCTGTGCTAGAATACGTAATACAACCCGTGGCTAAAAGTATTTAATCACACTTAAAAATCGCATGATTTTAAATAAATTAAAATGTTAGAATGTTAGAAGAGCTAGTTTACCAAATAATGGGTAACAGATTTTTTTTGAAACAATAACTATTGGTCGAAATTGCGAAAAGATAAATTTTTCAGCTTTTTTTTCATCGAAGTTATGAAAATTCCTTATACAAACTTCACGTCCCGACCGAAAGAAATAGGACGGATAAACTGGCAAACTTGTCGAATTGAATTATTAAAAAACTCCCTAATCATTAACTGATAATTGCACCGCCGGTGTGGATTAATTAAATCGCAGAATGAGAGGGTAGTTTAATCGAGTTTTGCATTAAAGTCTAACGGCATGGAATAACAACTGGGAAAGGAACGGAAAAAAGAGAAATAAAAGGATGGAGCGTAAAATTGTTGTTCGTGGTTAATTATATTCGTTTCGCGAGATAAACTTGGAATTCGCGTTAATCTTTTTATGCTTTGAGTGATTTTATTCTTAAGTCCGGCATGCAATAACACGGCGCGCGTATACGAACTGAAAATATCTTGCGTAATGCTAAAACCATCGTTATTTTAAAAAGTCGATTTCAGAGGGCAGCTTATAATCTTCTCGTTAAAAAATACTTATCTGAATAAAAGATATACAACAGGACAGAAAGCTTTCATTGTAGAACTAGACGATGTAGAATTTATAATATGGACGTCAACTTCGTAATAAACGAATATTTCTAAATAAAAATATAACAAAGAGTTCTTGAAAATCTAATTTCTTCAGCTGGTTCTTCATAAGTGGAAAAGTTTCGAAAATGTGCATAAAGTAAAATATGTTTGGAATGTGAGAACTTTTGAAAGGGTTGAACTAAATTGTGTTTATTTCGATGGCTAAAAATGGAGAACACATGCACATTTATTCTTAAGCGAGCCAGACAGTTGAAGAATCTCACGGATATAAATCTGAAGTCGGTTCTTGCGAGTATTCTCTCCATCCTCGGTGTTTTTTCGCGCGCGCATTAATTATGCTCGTGGCTTTCGCCATGGTATTTCACGGGATTGTAGTTCTTGTGCGTTTGAAAGCCCTTTTTCTCTGCAAGTTCAACTAAATGAAGTGGCCATTCCGCCGAGATTAATTGCCATTGAACGATTCAGACGGCAGTCTCTGGTAATTATTTAATAAATGTTGCAATTACGTGTTACCGTTCCGCTGTTCCCCTAATCAATACTTCCGACATTATATCCGTATACTGATAGAGAGAGAGAGAGAGAGAGAGAGAGAGAGAGAGTCTAGTATTTTTAACTAATTTTTCTATTAATATTATTACGATGGCTAGACAGGTAAAAGTATCTATTAAAAAAAAAACTAGCAAAATGTCTGGGAACACTTTGCAATATTGTATTTTTACTTTGAAAGAAACAATTATACAAATAATTCTTTAACAATCTTAAATTAAAATGAAGATCTGCAAGAATCTGTTAAAAAATTAGAAACACGTCGGAGAATATAAAATATGTGAAAACATGTTTTATCTTTAAGTATAGTAAATTCGCAGCAGAAACTATCAATTTCAGTGTAAAACTATGTAGAAAAATTCTAGTTCCCGTAAATGCAAATGATTAAATTGCAAACGATATGAATTTCCATTTAGCAGAAAATGTTCCATCACGTAAAAGCAAGCGCAATCTACGATCCTACAACGTTCTATTAGCTGCAAGAAACAGGGTCGAAACGTGAAGTTAGGGTGTTCCGATGCATGACGCGTTAGTTGCATGTTACGGCAGTGTGCAAGACACCTCTGGCAAGCCCCCGACGTGTGTTTGACACAGCGATGTTAAGTTTTCTCACTTAGCTGTTACAAAATTGCACGCCGCCACGGCAAATCTTTTACAATTCATCATTTAGAGCACGCGTTCCGCCAGCTCATTTATCATGGACGCGAACACTCCCGAAGACTCTTTGCGCTTTGATTGATATTGTCCACAAACGGTGTAAAAAGAATTCGATCATCATCTGCATAATTCTCAAGGAGAGTCTGCTACAAAAATCGAATGTTACAAAGTTTAAATAAAATATCGCAACATTGCAACGAATGATACTTTCGAAACGACCGCGTTTGGAAAATCTCTACAAAAATACGTTAAGAAAAATTGATAAATAATATTGCCCCTGTAAAGTCCACGCTTTAAAAATCTTCGGAAGATGCACATACTTTCGAAGTGAACACGTCGGAAAGAAGTCTCTACACAAATACACAAAAATGAATTGCCAAAATAAAATATTAAAATATTAAATGTTATAATTAAATATTAATATTAAAAATAAAATATTAGATATTAAATATTAAATATTATTAATATTATGAATTTTGCGTGGGGCTGTTTCTCTGTACGGCAGAGTTCAACGCGAATTACGTGTAAATGATACGTATAAATTATAAATTTTAATTATAATACGTGTAAATTATAATTTTTCTTAAAGATTTGATACACGTATGTTCACTTTAACAATTTACTTGAATAATTAATAATATATTAAAGTGGTGTGTCGTTCAGAGAGATGGCATCCGCGAAAGCCACTATAGTGGCGCATAGTACCTAAGAGGTTAAAGAAAAAATAGCAGTAGCAAATGTCGCCTCCAAACCACTAAAACTTCTTAAACCCGGAGCCTGAGATAATTTCGCTCCTCACTTTTTCAGGATAATTATCTAGTATACGGCGTTACTAACCGACCACCCGGTGCATTCGCACTGTCATTATTGCGAGACAGTATGGAGGCGAGCGCTCTATCTGATAAGCGTGGCGAAACGGAACAGAGCCCTGCAAAACGGACGAAGATATTTTCCTCGCTGGAAAACTTTCTCCCCCGTAGTATCGCGAAACCATAAAACGTTATCGTAGCCAGACGACGCTTGTTATTTTACGTTTCTGAGCTTCCGTTGATTCAGCCTCCCTTTCTCTCTCTTTCTCTTTCTCTCTGTCTGTCTCTTACCATGAAACACCACTTGCCAGCGAAGCAACAACAAGTTGCGATGAATAATTTGTCGGATATTTAACTGGCCGCGAATGTGATTT
Organism: Agapostemon virescens; assembly: GCA_028453745.1. Taxonomy (NCBI): domain Eukaryota; kingdom Metazoa; phylum Arthropoda; class Insecta; order Hymenoptera; family Halictidae; genus Agapostemon; species Agapostemon virescens. Next base: position 6,495,414 of record CM052090.1, on the reverse strand, counting down.
ACGTTCGCGAATTCCGTTCGAGAAGGTGAGGGGAAAAAAGATTGATTTTATTTCATCCCTTGTCGTTCGTCCCCCGTATTATTAGAAAAGTTTTATCTCCTCCTCCTTTCCCTGTTACTACCCTTTGCAGAGAACGTCCCTACAGTTTTTTTTATGGAACATCCGATGTAATCATTCCGGGCTCGCCGTTTATTTCGCTGTTCTCGTGCACTTTGTCGCGGAAACTAACTTAACGCCTCCGTCGCGATCATCTTAAAAATTAACTCGATGTTAGAGCGATCGTTCTTTCGCCGGCAGAACGTAAAAACTGGTAACTCACGGTGGAACTTGCAAAGTTTGTTGCGTGGTGCTGTAAACGTTGTTTCTTTCAGTGGATTCGAGAAATGGACACGTTTATCGTGTCATGCAATTTACGAGACGAGGTTGTTTTCACTCTATTTCAACCCTTTTCTTTGCCCAGTACTTTTTCAATTTTTCTCCTAACAATTCTTTCATCGTTCTAGGTGTTTTATTTAAAATGTACTTCAGAAGGCAAAGTTCGTTGGTTGAATGTAATTCCTTCATTGTACGTATATTGCTTCTGTAACTATACAAAAATTACTATCGCACGAAATGATGCATAATTAAACTGGCAATTTGAAAATGTTGAATCACAGTCGCAGTCAAACCAATAATCCCACATCTTTAACCCTTAGCACACCAATAACTACTCTGAGGCGACAATAAAAATTGTCAGACTATTATTTAAAACATCTTTTACATTGCAATGTTTATATTTTAAGGATCAGTTAAAATTGAAGTGTTGCACGTACGATTAATAGTAACAAATTTGATAAGCACGAAAGGAAATGAGCCACATGCAATGTAATTATTCCAGGACGAAAAATGTCTCGAGTTAGGAATTGAAATTGCTTGGAATGCAAAGGGTTAATTAAAAAGAAAGTATAGCAGTGTATGATTAAATTACACGATGTTAACAAGTACTGAAACAAAATGGAGGAACTGAGTGATTACTGAAAGAAACAATCAGCATCTAATATTGCATTTTTCAATTTTATAATCACATTTTTCATTTGTTTAAATATATTCATCGTGGAACTTCGCGCGGACACATCAGCCTTTCTACTGATCCTGGTCTAACTGTTCATTGCATTTAACAGCTAAAATCTGTCTAATTAAATGACGATATTGGATCAAAACGGATTCTGACACTGCAAATGGCGGGTTAATCAATCTCTTAATAACAATTGCAATCGTGAACGTTTTCGCGCTAATGAAGCTTTTATTACCGTGATTGTTGCTGCAGAGAGAATGATTAACTTCCTTATTAACACAGTACAGTGATCGAACAGCCCCTTAGCAGATGTCCAGTTACCAGTAGACAATAGCGACAGCTTGTATTAATTAATACCTATCGAGGGATCATTCAATGGTCGAAACGAATGCCTGAATGAGTCGAATGCGTCTATGGTGTTACTGAATCGGACGTTGCCTGTTAATCCTGTCCGAAAACCTGCGCTAGGGTATTAGTTCAGTGAAATGCCAGTATAATGCATAAACGTCAATTTACCAACTACTCGATATCGCGGGTTAATTAAATTCTTGTTGACCGCGTTTCGCATCTTCCGCGACCCTGTGGTTTTTTAGCTAGTCATTCGGAAAATCAATGCGAACTGAAAAAGGTGTTTTTCATATGTGCATTCGCCTAAAGTATTCATAAATGCTTCGCAGAGTAAACAAAAGTGATTGAGTTATACGGTCCGTGAAATATTCACGAATTGAAAGAACGTAGAATGGAGAAAAGAAAAGAGCGAAATGCAAATTCTAATTTTTTAGCAAGTCCACTGGTACAAATTGTTTTTTTAAACAATTCCGTTAGAATATTCATACACAAGCTTGACAATGTAAATATAAAAGTAATTCAGTTACCGGGTCCGTGAAATATTCACATTTTCAAAGGATGTGGTATGGGGAAGAGAAGAGAGTGGAGTGCAAACTCGAGTTTTTCAGTAGGAACTGCTGGTGTGAACGGAATTGTCGCCAAAAAAAGGTCCTTAGGACAGCCGACAGGATTTTAGGGGTTGGTTGGGGGTAGGGGGATGCCTGATGACGGAATAATAATAAAAGCGTCGAGTACCATGCGCTTTTAGTATACTTCTTGCGAGCTACGCGAAATTTCGTGCGAATTGTCTTTTGGAACGAGAAAGTTCTTTGTGCATTTAAGTATACGTTTACGCTGCGAAAAATTAAGTGCAATGATGTTTGATGAACTAGATGGAACATAATGGTAAACCTGTGTGAATCATTGACGAACCAGGCTACCAGTATAGCAATCGATAGGCAGCTAACGATTATTTCGAGATTACTATTTTAAGTACGAAATAATTTATTAAATCTCTACATTCGTGGTAAAGTTATTTCAGTATTAAATGTCTCTGAACTTTGCGGAACACCCTGTAGAGTTCTAATGGCTATTTTAGCGTTTCTAATTAAAATGACAACCTGCTGGTACAAAATATTTCACTCGTATCAGTGACAAGCCGAACGTATCCAAATTCGATCGCTATCGCCATAATTAAAGGATAGGTTAAAGGGCAGGCGCGCAACAATGTGCAGCCGTGCGTTGTGCATGATTTCACGCGCCATATTGTTGCTTGTTTGTAATGCGCGCTATGAATTTTACAAGATCTCATTAGAATCGCATTACTACGGGGTTGGAAGGCATTGCATTACGAACTGCGTAAGTATCACGGGTTTTGTAATATTATTTTCTACAGAGTCGGCCGACTGACTTACGGCGTTTCGCTTTCATCTCGCGTTCGAATAATTCAATTAAATTTGTAATTACAGTGTACACGCGTGACCGCGTCGAAACCTCCGCGTCTACAATCACGTTTTCAACTCGTTCGATTGCAAATTATCTTTGTTTAACATATTGTATGCTATCGGTGGTTAATTATACACGTGTTAACGTTCGGCCTGTAAATATGCGGTATTGCCAAAGTACGGCTGTCAGCTGGTGTTAATTCAATCGAAATTTAATATTGCGAAGATTAATGCACTTTGTAATTTCATGATTACGGAAGATTAAATAGAAATTTACCAAAATTTATCTTGGTACCGTCTCCAGCCATCTGTATATCAAATAAGTAGCAGAGAATTTTTTCTGCGAGAATGAGATTAAATTTAAATTTATAAAGTTTATTTTAAAAACGGTTTTAGACATTTCCATTATATTATACAAAAAGAGGAAAATGTACACTTTCCTGTCGGCGTTAAATTAAATATAAATATCTTGAAAACAGTTTGATAATCACTGGAATTACTGGCATATTAAATAAAATTATCGGATATTAAATAAAGCAGGAAATTGTACATTTCTGCGTAGATAAAATTCAGTTGATTTTTCTAATTTAATTTAATAGTGACTCGAGTCATCGATGCATAATTCGCATAAAAATGCAGTGCGCCTTTTTCAAGATGTCCTTGATAAGAAAAAAACGCGTCACGTTCTAAAGAACGATGACGAACGCTGTTAAGGGAATGTGCGCGATCGACTTTATTTTAAGTAGCGATTTAAATAAAAAGATAAAACCAATTACACAACCTCGCTGTCGCGATTTGTTTTCGCAGGAACACTATTTTTCCAACGCAGGGAAATTAATTTACCATTAAACGTTCCGATTAATATGGATTTATGCCGCAACCAAGCAACAAATTATTCAGTTATTTGTTTCGTAAAAATTGATAAGCTGCTACCTCGACGGTGATTGAACAAGATCGATCCCGTATCCGAGGTTTCCTAAACGAAATCAGCTTTTCACAAGCACGTATCCGATCGAGCGCGCTAAACTTTTTGCCGGGAACGAATTTTTGATGTTTATGAATTTCAGAGATAATTCATGCGAACGATGCTGCTACCTCGCGAATAATCGTGAGGGAACAACTAAAAACAGCGAAATACAGTCAGAAACGAAATTAAGCGGACACTGTTTAAAAACTGCTGTCAAATGACTTGTTTAAAACTACTGTTGATCGAAATTTTGAAGAAAAAAGTAGATTTTTATCTGTGCCTGCAACAAAATATTAAAATATGAATCTCATTTTTTCACAATTTTTACCATTTTTATAAAATTTATGTATGTTATATAAGAAATTTAATTTAGTTATTAAGAAATTTAACCCTTAGCACTCCAAGCAATTTTAATTCCAAAATCGAAACATTTTTTTTATACAAAATAGTTCCATGGTACATGGTTAATTTCCTTTTGTGAATATAAAGTTTATTACTCGTAAGTGCAACATTCCAATTTTTGCCGACTTCTTAAATAAACACATAGCTATGTTACAGCTATTTTAAATAATAGTAAGGGAATTTGTAATGTCGCCTCAGAAGCGTCATCGGAGTACTAAGGGTTAAAAATCGTGACATTTATACTTTCGACAAAAGTTAATTTTTAATTATTTCCTCTTGTAAATTACCTGGTAAATTAATATTTGAAATATTTTTAAGAAAGCTCAAAACATTTAATGTAATTGTTAAAGAATTATTAATTTGTAAAGAGCGTCCATTTAATCCTTTCTCCGACGGTACATTATTTCATTCGCATGCGTTTCATCTTCGTCCGCGTTGCAAAATATTATTAATTAATCGTTGATCATTACGCTGTTGGGTTCGCGTTATTCCGGTATGTTTGTTATTAAAACTCTTATAACTATCCACGTGTACACGTCGACTGTGATCGTTAAATGTTCACGTGAAAGGTCAGACGGCTCAATTCGCCTGCGTATCCATCGGTGCTCAAGTTTCCACCGTTTCTGTAACACGAGCTGCTCAGATTGCGGTTAGATCTCTGCCCTGTGCAGATAAATAATCGTCGAATTCGACGGTTTTGAAGAATCGGTTACGAGACAACAATACTCTGCCTCTACGTTAACAAATGTCCGAGCATATTTTACTGAAAGACTATGTTAGCTTCCATCGAAACATTACTCCGTGTTCGATATTCCAGAAAATATGAAATATTGGAATTATTTAGACCGGGTATTTTGTGAAATGGGATATTTTAAGTGCAATTTTATGAATCTCTGCCTGTCATTTCTCGATTGTTCTTCACTCGACTTTTAAATGGAATATTTTCTTTTAATTCGATGCTTCATAAACATTCTTCGCTTCCGTATAAACTTATAAGAGTTTCAATATCCGTGAATTTGCAATATTCGCGAATATTCCCTTCGCTTTTCTATTCTTAGAATATAAAGTACGAAAATTCTTTGTGGAATTAATTCTGCGAGCATTCGCGTGACGAATTCATAATGCGAAATGGATCGCACATTAGAATTAGCACGTACGCTTTTCTACATGAAAAATAGGTCCAATTAGTAGACCTAGGTCTATAATTCGCATGCAGTCGGTGTAATACAAAATTCGATTAACTTGATCGCCATGACAATAGCGCCATGAAATTTCCGCATCAATTTAACATGTACACTGCGACCTCTGTTAATAAATTACATTCGCGAATCTGGAGGCGTACGTGTTGCCAGAGGGACCCGGTCATTTCGCTAGTTATGGCCTAATAACGACGCAAATTCTAGTTGCAGTTGCCTTCAGTAATCATTCTCGCGTTCTGATCGAATAAATCCTAATTAATGTGGCCGTTCATACGGCGTTTCTAATTATTTTTCACCTGGAACATTATTTACGGGCGTTCGTGAGTTCGAAGATGAATAATTCGAAATCGATGATTGCTTTTCGATTTTGCGGAGCAATTTGCAACTATTTATATTTGCAGGCAAGCTACTTAGAAGGTTTGCACAGCTTCCAAGGTTCCACAATTCGAGTTTCCAGGATTCCCGGATTAATCCTTGAGCAAACGATCTCCAGCGACCTCTCTCGCGTTTTCATTAGCAATCAGTGTTGCGTAGGTGGCACGTGCCACGATATATCTCCGGTTAACGGCCAATAATAGTAGTCGATGCTGGTTAAGGTATAAAAAGGCGACGGAAAAGAAGCTAAAGGAAACAGAATACGGGGAACGGTAATTCGATCCTCGTCGGATCGTAATAAATCCGACGGGGTTGCGCCGGTACGTGATCACTTTATCTATTTAGTGGTTTGTATTCTTGGACGGCGTGTACCGAGTGCTAAACGACCCGTGTTTCAACGTATTCTAACGATTTTATCGTAAACCCAATCACCACAAAATGCCCGATAAAATAACAAGAATTTCATCAATGAAGCAGATCCTTAGATATTCAGATTTTTGCGCTAGCATAAACATTAACTTTCCACATCGAAAATTTAGAATACCATAGTATTGTTTATAATTATTATTAGCATTTATTATTATTATTACCTTCATTGCAATACCTTCGCTTTCTGACTGTTTCGTGGTTTAGAATCGCTAAGCGAAGTAGTCGGTAAGTAGAACAGACAGGTTATGATCAGACACGTCAACTTATAATTCTTCTAGATATTTAGTAACGCAGGTACATTAATTTTTAACGATGCTTTTTTAATGAAAAAATTGGTACATGTTTCTAGGATATGAGCCAAATTATGTTAAAAATTTGAAAACGATCCACTCGATAGTTTCACCGGAAAAAAATCGTCAAGAGCGGCGTTTGCCAGGTTGCATTATTCCAGCCACGTAAAAGATTTTCTTACGTTCAGATGTTTTCTCTCGAAGAAAACAGCTATCAGGTGTTTATCGATGGACAACGGTTTAATGCGACGTTTATGTGCATGGCATGTGTTCATGTTCGTATCGAGAATGCCTGAGGAGGTTGACGGTCACTTGGTACACGCGTATGCATATGCACACACAGCCTAACGTAGGTACAAGCTTCGAGTCCGTAACGCTAACTCGAAATTGACTCGAGCACATCACTACCGTCGACAAACTTCCCGCAAACGCTGCTCCACTGAAATCGTTTAATTGAATCTACACTTCCTGGTGAACATTTTTTTACTGCACGTGATACCGACAACTCCCGAGGCTGTACACTTTTCTGTGTTACATTGGTAAATACGTTTTCGATTCCTAAAAAACTGGACTTCAGCTAAACCACGACTTTTGGGTATTTATAGCAATCTTGAGTGGATAACATTTGAAATCGTCGAAAGATATTGTAAGAATTTCGGAATAATTACACATTATTCGCAGCTTATTTAACACTAAACCTACCGAGCATTAAAATTTTATTTATTTGAAAAATTTGCGATTTTCACTACGAAGTATTACTGAAAAAAAAGATCTGTTGTATAGATTCCTATGAATGCAATTTTTTAACTTCGATAATTGTAAAATAAGAAATCTGAAAAGGATCGTTTGACCCGCTGCGGTAGATTTAGTGTGAAATCAGTAAAGAAAGAATTAAAATCAATGATTTTGGGTATGCTATATCTGGTGTGCAACTTTAAGAGTTGAAATAGAATGCGAGGTGTGCGTTTAGGGCCACTCTGGTTATCAAGCGACGGACGAAATTGGACAATGAACGGCTACTCGATGGTAATCACGAGGAGTTTGATCGCGCGAAGCTCAGCTCGTCAATCGAGATCTTTCGAAATTGGCTGTATCGCGTCACGCAAAGCCAGGTCGCCGACAACGCGACCGCAATTGCGGTTGTATGTGTCCACGTCTAGAGAGAGAGAGAGGGAGAGGGACAGAGAGAGAGAGAACAGGAGAGAAAATCAAAGACAGAGAGAAAATTACAGAAAATCACAGACATAGATAAAGCAGTAGTAATAATAATAGAAAAGATAGAAAAGTTAGTAAGTAAGATGGTAGAAAAGTTGAAGAGATAAAGAGTAAAACATTTGGAAGCGAGAGAATTAAGAAGTGAAAACTTCGAAGGCTCAGAAAGTTACCAAATGAATAATTTGAAAACTGAGAGATAAAAGAAGTTTAAAATATGGAGACCGAGCCAGTTAATGAATGGGAAATTGGAGACTGAGTAATTTGAGGAGTGAGAAATTTGGGGATTAAAACATTTGGGGACTAAAGAATTTAGAGACTGAGAAATTTGGGAATTGCAATATTATGGAAACTGAGAAACTTAGGGACTAAGAAACTTGGAGATTGAGAAATTTGAAGACTGAGAAAGTTGAGGAGTAAGA